>MU396699.1:0-470023 GCA_022578855.1 Nemania serpens
AAAAATTTAAATTGCTATTATATAAAGCTAAAAGTTAATAAACTTTTTAATATTGCTTTTTTATTTTTTATTAATTTTGTTTAAAAGTTTTAATAATTTTTTAAACAATTTATTTGCTACTATATACTTTTTTTTAAATATATAATAGATATTAAAGTTAAACATTTTAATATAAGCTATTTATTTTATAAATATTATATTAAAAAATATAAAAAAGCTATTATTAAGTTATATAATAAATATTTTAGCGTTTATTTTAAGTTAAAAATATATTTTATATAAATAATTTTAAAGTTTATATAATATTTTTATAATTTTAAAGTATTTCTTTTTAGTTATATTATAATTAAGCTTTAAGCTTTTTTAGCATTTTAATTTATATTTTGCTAGCTTAACTTTGTTTTTAAGTTTTTAATAAAAAATTACTTTTTATTTTAGCTTTAAAGTATTAACTTTAAGCTAAATTAGGCCTCTTTTATAATTAAGTATTATAAATAAAAAAATATAAATTAAAACATTTTTTAATTATACTATAGCTTATAATTAAAGCTTTTTAAATATAAACTTTTGCTTTTTATATAATAAAATTATTAAAAGTAAAACAATAATTATATAGTTTTTAATTTAAATATAGTAATAAACTATTACTTTAAAAAACATTTATACTTTTATTAAATTTTAGCAAAGTTTTTATTTCTATATTTTAATAATTTTAGCTTTAATTAGTTATTAGCTATAAGTACTATATATATAGCTTATAATTTTAGTAAATACTTTATATTATTTGCTTTTAATACTATTAATAGTTAAACTAAATAGTTTAAAATTAAATAGTATAATATTAATATTTTTAATATACTTTATTATAAATTGTTTAATTTTTAAAGCAATTTTTTAATTTTTATATTTTATAACTAAACTTTTAATTATAACGTTATTAAAAAAAAGCTTATACTTTTTTAGCAAAATATTATATAGTATTTTAAATAATATTTAGAAAAACTATATAATTAAATTTATATATTTTTAAAATAATATAGTTATTTAAAAAAGGCTTATTAATATTATAAAAGCTATTATTGCTTTATTATAAATAAATAAAAAAACTTAATTATAACTAAAAAATAAATTTATAATAAAAAATATCTTATATATAGTATATTTTTTAGCAAATTTATTATAGCTTTATAGTAGGCTTATATTTTTAATAAAAACTTTGTTTAACTTAATAGCTAAATTAATTAATTAAAAGCATTTATTAAGTTTTTTAATAATAAATTAGGCGTTTTAGTATAAAGAATAGGCTTTTTTTAAAATATTATTTTTAAATTATATTTAAAGCATTTTTATTACTTTTTTTTTTAATAAGCTAAAAATTAAAATATTTTTTGCTTATTATACTTTATAAAGCACCGTTTTAATTTTATATAATAATATAATTCTATTGTTTAGTTTTTTTATTTTACTAAAATTTTATACTAATGCTATTTTTTTTTAAATAATATTTTAAGTAGTACTACTTTTTTTAAATCGGTACGCTTTATTTTTTTTAAATTTTTAATAATTACTTTTAATTTTTCTGCTATTAGTTTTATATTTTTAAGCTTTTTACTAATTTATAGCTAAATATTAGCATAAATTTTATTTTAGGCCGCTTTTTTTACTTAGTAGTTATTAAACATTTTTTTCTTTTAAGTAAGTTTTTTTTAATTAAACGTTTTAAAAGGTATAATTTTATTAAAAGGAATATTATTTTATAAATTAATCTTTTTAGCCTTATTTTTATATATTATATTAATAAATACTATATAACTATTTTTTTAAGCATATTATTAGTATATAAAGTTATTAATTTTACTTTAAATAAGCTATTTATTTTTTATATTTTAAAATATATTTTATATTACAACTTTTATTATATTTATAAATTAGCTATTTATAAGAACTATTTTTACTTTTTTATTATTATTAAGCTTTAATTTTTTTATAAAGATTTTATAAATTAAATTAACGTTTTTTTTATTTTCTAAATTATTATTATTAGTTAAAAAGTTTAATATTAAAGATAAATTATAAATGTTTATTAAAATTTTATTTCTTTAAAAATAGTAAGTTAAAGTACTAGCTATTTTAACTTTTTAAAAATTTTATTAATTTATTTTTCCTTTAAGTTATTATTTAAATTTAAGCGTAAAAAGCTTTTTATTACTATTTATTAGTTATAATATAATACTAATTAGTAATACTGTTATAGCCGCAATTACGTAGTTGGTATACTATATATAAGCTATATAACTTTAGCACCTAGTAGCACCTAGTATAATTAGCAGTATATATACTTACTAGAAATTCTGTAAACTTTAGTTGTTATTTTTTCCTTTCTTTTTCTTTATACTTAGATTTTATATAAATTAACTAATTATTGCAAAGCCTAGCCTTTTAGATAAGTTAAACTATAATAATCTAAGTATTATAATATAAAGGTATATAAGACTGCTTTTCTAAATATATTCCCATTAATAAAACATTAAATTAGATTAATTTTAACGATTAATTGCCTAAAAACGATTAGCCTGCCTTAGTTTTAATACTATAGTATATACTTTAAAAAAACGGGCCTAATTAGAAGCTAAAGCTAAAAAATAGGTATATTTTACTTTTAATAATATAGCGTAAGGTTTTTCTTGCTTAAATAAGGTACCTTTGTTTAAAGCTAAACAATAATTTTTGTTATACTAATATTTATAGCGTTTTAATTAACTATAAACTAGAACTTTTAAAAACTTTAGTAAAAATAAAGTCTTTTTATATAACTTTTTCTAGTTAGCGGTCGATTTTAATAACTAAATTTAGAATCTAACTTTTATTAATAAGTAATATTATAAAATAATTATTAACGTTAGCGCTACTACTAAAGACTTAGTTAATAAGCTTGCTATATTATACTTAAAAAAAAACTAACCTATATTTTTATTTAAAGCAATATTTAAAAAAGTATAAAAAGTCTTACTTAACTTTAATAAGTTAATAACTTATAAAAAGTTTAAATATTTATATAATAACTTAAACGCTTATTATATAAAAATAAAAGTTTGCAGTATAATATTAATTACTTTTTAATAATAAACTTTTAATTTTTATAACTTATTAAAGAAAATAAAAGTATAATTAAATAGCCTAATTTAGTAAAGTATAATACTTTGCTATATAAGATTATATAAAATCTCTAATAATAAACTTAGGTTAAAAGTTTTTGTAAAAGGATAGGCAGAAACCTCCTGTACTATAGGGCGACTAGTCGGCGGCTGCGCTACGACTAGGCCGTAAGCCACTATATAGGGCTATATTTGTACAGTTATTGCCAATAAAGCAATAACTACTCTACTTTTAGTACGCCGATGGCGTAGCAGTTAGACGGCAAACCGTTTCCTTATACTGCTATTGCTTCTGTACTAAAAGGTTTGCAATTTAAGTTAAAGTAAAATTTTGAGACAAAATTTCTAAAAGAAAGAATAATAACCTTAACTTTAACACCTAACTATAACCTACTAGTATAAATATAGTATATATAGCCTGCAAAAAATACTTTTATATAGTAAAGTAAAAGGTTATAATAATAATACCTAAATACTTAAGCTATAAAATATAAATAAAGTAATATATCTACGAATAGCTAGTTAAAAATAGGCTTAACCTATATAAGGTACTTCTAGGTATAAGAAATATCTTTTGCCTAGTGTTAAAAATTTGTAACTATGCTTTAACTATATAAAAAGCAGTTTGCAATTGCTACGCCTACACTTTATATATATATTTATATATACTAGATAGATATTTAGTATATAGCTGTTATACTAAATAGAAACTAATTTATCTGTAGGGCTAGCCGCTATTAGGTAGTACCGCTAGGGTTGGAGACTAATTCCTCTAAAAGAAAGAATAGTGTAAAAAAATAAGCAGAAACCTCCTGCACTATAGGGCGACTAGTCGGCGGCTATGCCGCAACTAGGCCGCAAGCTACTATATAAGGCTATGTTTGTACAGTTATTGCCAATAAGGCAATAACTACTCCACTTTTAGTACGCCGATGGCGTAGCAGTTAGACGATAAACCGTCCTTTTATACTTTTTTAATATAAAGTTAATGCTTTAAAAGCCGTATTTAGTAACGCTAACAGTAGCAAAAATAATATAAACTAAGTTTTAAACCTAAAAATAACTTTAGATTAATAAACTATTATAAATTACCTTTTATTAAAAATAAAAACAATAATTTAAAAATATAACTTGCTTTAAAAACAAGTTATTAAAATAAACTAATAAGTTATAAACCTTTTAAGCAAATAGTAAGTATAAACTTATATGTTAAAACATATTAAAAAAAGAAGTTATAAATTATTAAAAGTTTAAGTTTATACCTTTTATAACAATAATAAAAAAAACAAAATTAAGTTTAAAGTTTAATTTTAAGGCATAAAAAACTAATTAACTATAAATACTAACTAGTTTAAAAATAATAAAGCTAAACTTATTAAAATTAAGTTTTAACTTGGTAGCAAAGTAATTAATTACTTATAATTATACCTAAATAAGATTTACTTTAACGTAATTACTATTTTTAAGCAGCTGTTTGCCTACCTTTAAAAGTAGTACTATAATATTAACGCTTTAAATAAAGCTAAAGTAAACTATTAAGCATTAGATATAAAATCTTAAAAAGTATTAATAAATAAGTTTTTTAAGTTTAAAAACCAATTTATTTAACTTATTAAAAAAACATAGCTTACTAAAAACAAATAGAAAAAAGAGCTTAAAAACAAGCTATTAATCTAGCTTACTAATAAAACTATTTTAAAATATCTTAAAAATAACGTTATATTTAACTAATATGTTTAATATTATACCTAAATAGCTTACTACTTAACTATTAAAAATAAAAAGCAAATAGAGGCTAAAAAGGCAAAAAAGGCACAAGCTTCTACTAAAAGTAATATAAAAAATACTACTATAAGTATAATTATATAACCCTTTATACTAAAAGTAGCAACTAGCAATATATTTTAAGCTAAATTAATACTTAAGTTAAGCCTTAAAAAGATATAATAGTTAATTACTAAAAGCAAGTACTTTAATTATAAATAATTTAGTTATATTATATATAACTATTTAGCGAAAGTAAATATAGTATATAATTGTAAAGCTTATATTACAGCTATTATAATAAAGCATAAATATATAAAAAAGGGCTTCTTGCTATATAATTTAACAAAAGAATAACTTTAAAAAAGATTAACTTTTATTTAAAGTATTAGTTTTAAAAGCAAAAAAAAAATAATATTACAAATAGGTACCTTAGTAGCAAACTACTATTATATACTTATATAATAAGCAATAATAAACTTTTTTTAATAACTTATAATGCTTTCGGTAATATAAAAGTAAGTATTTATATATATATAAGTATAAAATTTGTAACAAAAATAAAAAACCTACTATAACCTTAGTTTATTACAACATTTTAACCTTAACTTATTATAAAATATAATAGTAAAAGCAACTAAAATATCGGTAAAGCTTTTTAAGTCGATTTAACAATCTATAGCTATATGTTTTAATAAGTTCTTATTTTTATACTAAATATATAATATAATGTTATTTTAAAAAAGTTATAGTTTTAAAAGTATAACATTTTGCTAAATTGCTAATATAACTAGTTAATCTTTTTAATAGATCTTTTTTTTAATAACTTTAAACGCTTAATATATATAGATAATGCTAGTACTTAGCTCTAAAATCTTAAATACTAGTATAACATAAAACAAAGAAATAATAAGTTAAATAAAAAAATAAAATAATAAAAAAAGCAGCATAAAGCAGCTTTATCTAATATTACTATAATTAAAAAGTACATTTTAACTAAAAACAGCTTTATTATAAAAGATTTAAAAAAAATATAATACAACTTAAATAAAAAAGTATAAGAACTACTTATACTAAAGCTTATATATAAACAGCATTAAAAAAAAAAAAAACTAAAAAAAAAAAGAAAAAATATTTTATTAAAATAAAAGTTTAATAAATAAAGGCTTTATAAGTTATAACGCAATAGATTAAGTTAGTATAAAAAATAATTAATAAATATAAATACTATATATAGTTTTAACTTTAGTACTTTTAATATTGTTACTATTAGCGGTATAATATTTAATATATACTTTAAAAGAAAAAAGAAATATAAAAAAAGGTATAAATTACTACTATTTATAAAGTAAATAAAATAATTAATAAAAAGTAAGCTAAGTTTAACTTTAATAAACTTAAAAGTTTTTTTAACAAAAAAAAAAAAGAACTGAAAAAAAAAGCAATAAAACTTATACTTTTTAAATACTATAACTTTTTTTATACGTTTAATAAAATAAATTTAAATATTCTACTACTACAATAACTAAAAGTTAATTATAAAATTAACTTTACTTTTAATAAGTCTTTTAAAAACTTAAGTTATTTATCTTTTTATAAAATGTTATTAAATAAACTTAAAATAGTTAGAAAATATTTAGTAAAAAACTTATATAAAAGGTTTATTAAGCTAAATAATATACTTTTTGTTTTGCTTATTTTATTTATAAAAAAACCTTATAAAAAACTCTGCTTCTATATAAACTATTAAAAGCTAAACATACTATTAAAAAAGAATTGCTACCTTTTACTTTTAATAAAAAAGACCTTATTTTGCTTATTTTAAGCAAAAATATATATAAAAATTAATATTAAACAAATATTTTATAGAATATAAATACAAAAAGAAAATAAAGATTTTATAACTTTTTATACCTATTATAGTATATATTGTTATAATATGCTACCGTTTAAATTAGCTAATAGTTTTGCTATATTTTAAAAATATATTAATAATACTTTGTTTAATTATTTTAATAACTTTTATAGCATATATATAAACAATATTTTTATTTACTTAAATAACTTAAAAAAATATTAAATATATATAAAAAAAGTGCTAGCTTACTTTTGTAATATTAAACTTTAAACTAACTTTAAAAAGTTTAAGTTTTATATAATTAAAATTAAGTTTTTAGGCTATATTATTAGTACTAAAAGTATTTACGTTAACTTAAACAAAATAAACGTTATATAAGGTTAAAAAGTTTTAACTTTAGTAAAAAGCGTTTAATTATTTTTAAAATTTTATAACTTTTATTAAAAATTTGTAAAAAAATATAGTTAAATAGTAGCTTTTTTAAACCGTTTTACTAAAAAGAATATACCTTTTTAATAAAATAACAAATATAAAAAAGCTTTTAAAAAATTAAAAATTATACTAACGTTAGCTTTAACGCTAAAGCATTTTAATTATAGCTTTTTTATAAAAGTTAAAATAAATACTTTAAATAAAGTAGCTATAAAAATATTATTATAATTATATAAAAATATTTAATACTTTATAGCTTTTTATTTTAAAATAATATATAACGTAAAGCTTAATTATAGTATTTATAATAAAGAAATACTAGCTATAGTACTAAGCTTAAAAAAGTAAAAGCTAGAACTAATTAGCTAAAAAAAGGAACTTTTTTTAGTAATATTAACTACTAAACCTTAGAATTCTTTAAAAAGAAATAGCAATTAAACTTTTAGCAAGCTAAATAAGCTATATTATTTTTAAAATATAACTTCTTAATAATATACCGCTTTAAAAAAAAGAATGTAGTAGCAAACTTTTTATTTTATAAATAAGAAAACTTTATAACCTAATAGTAAAAAAAGAAGGCCTAAAAATATCTTATGCTTTTTTATATAATTTAAGATTTTATAGCTTAGCTTAAAAATATATTTACTTTTACTAAAGTTACTTTTTTAAAAGTAAAGCTAAAAGCTAAATTATTAGAAATATTAAGTTTTAAACTTATTAAATATATTTTAAAAAAGAACTAATAAAACCTTAGCATAAAAATTTATTGCAAAAAAACTTATAAAAATAAAAAAAATAACTTATAAAAAATCTATAACAACAGCTTAATTATTTATAAAAATAAGCTAGTAGTACTAAATATTTTATATTTATATATATAAATTATAAAAAAAGTATATAATAATATACCTATAGCTTATTTTAGCAAGCATAAGACCTAGACTTTAGTATTTTAATAATATTAGTAGCCTAAATTATAAAACGATTATAATACTTATATTATAAACTATATATACTACCGGCTAGTAAAAATATCTAAAAATAAAACCTTTAGTAAGCTAAAGCTACTTTTTATAGCTAATTAGGTATAGCAATATTTAGTTATAGATTTTAAATAAATATCTAAAGATAAGTATAGCTATAATAACGCGCTAGTTATAGTAGACCGATTAAGTAAGCAAGCCTAAATAATACCATATATTATATAGGCTATAGCTAAAAATGCAGCAAAAATATACTACAAAAAACCTTTTTGAGTTTTTAAATTACCTATAACTATAATTTTTAATAAAAGCTTCTAATTTATATTATTATTTATAGATAAGTTATGCAAGCTTATAGGTATAAAATATATTTTAGCATTTGCTAGATACTATAAAATAGTAGGACAAGCTAAAATTATAAATAAGTATATAAATTAACGGCTATACCTTTATATAAGCTATTACTAAAACAACTAATTAGAAGAAATCTCTGCAATAGATTATGCTTAAGCTTTATTACTTTATAAATTAATAGGCCTATTATTTTATAAAGTTAAAATAAGATTTCTTATACCTTTTTACTTTAATTAAAAAAACTAAACTATATAAAAAAAATTATAAAAATTATTTACAAAAAAAAGCCTTATAAAAACAAGCTTAAAATTAAGCAGAAAAAATAGCTAAGTACGTATAAATCGTTAAAGATTACCTTATATAAGTATAAAACTAAATAGTATAATAGGCTAATAAGTTATAAAAAGAACTTAATTTTAATATTAGTAATTATGTTTTTATTTTTAAGAAATAATAATTATAATTAACTAACTAACTGTTTAATAAGTTAAACTACTTTATAATTTAATAGAAGTTTAAAATATTAAAATATAGAAATAATATTTTTGCATTAAAAGTACCAAATACTTAAAAAGTAACTAACTTATATTATATCGACCAATTATAAAAGTATTTAAATAATCCTTTTTTAAAATAAAAAATAGAAAACCTAAAAGAAAAACTAGTAGTTTTAAAAGGTAAAAAAGAGTTTACTATTAATAAAATATTAACATTTAAAATATACTATAGCAAACTTTAATACTAAATGTAATAAAAAGGCTAAAATATAAATAATAAATAGTACTACGTAAAAAACTTTAAAAATAATATAGCATTATTAAAGGACTTTTATAATGCTAACCTTAATACTACAGGTTTACTAATAAGGCTAAATAAGTAGCTAAACGTAGCATAAAACAATAAGTTTAATAAGCTATATCAGAATAATAATAAGCCTTACTTTTAGGCAAAAAAAATAATATAACAATATAATATATAATAAGATATAATAAGGACGCTTTACTAATAACTAAGTATAAAGAAACAACTATATAATGCAATAAAATAAAGGCTTTAAGCCGATTGTAGAAGTAAATACCTAAGGCTATTCCTTCTTTAGCTAAAATATATAAGGTTACTTATTTAACTTATAAACAAGTCCTTTTTTTCGGAAGAAGGGGTAGTTACAGTATAATACCAATTAGTAATACTATTATAGCTGCAATTACATGGTTGGTATACCACACATAAGCTATATAACCCTGGTACCTAGTAGTACTTAGTGCAATTAGCAGTACGCACATTTACCAGAAATTCTATAAACTCTAGTTGTTATTTTTTCCTTTCTTTTTCTTTATACTTAGATTTTATATAAATTAACTAGTTATTATAAAGCCTAGCTTTTTAAACAAGTTAGACCGTGACATTATTTAGCCTTTTAATTAGCAAATAGTATTTAATTTTCCAATAAATTAACAATTTTAAATAAGTTTATATTTAATAACTTTTTTACTATTAATATAAAAATAAAAATTCTTATTTTTTTAAACTTTATATTATATATAAAATAACTATTACTATAATATAAAAATATTTAAGTTTTTATAACAAAGTTTATATTTAGTAGTAGTAAAAATATAGCTAATTTATAATTTATTATATATAATAATAAATTAATAAATTTTTTTATAAGCTAAATACTAGTTTTAATTACTTTATTATATATAATTTTATATTTTTAGTTTATAAATCCTTTTTAGTATAATTTAATTTGCTATATAAAAATGCTATATTTTTTAATATAGCTATTAACTAAAATGCTTAATTATATACTAATATTAATAATTTTTATAATTAGCTTACTAGTGCTACTATAGCTAATAATAACTATAATTTTTAAGTATAACTTAATATAGTTTTAAATATTTTTTAATATTACTAATATTATAAAAATCTAAAAAATAAGTAGTTTTTAATGCTATTTCTTTTAAATATAAAACTAAACTATTATAATATTAAAAGTTTATTTATTAAATGCTTTTTTGCTAAAATAAAGAATATTATTAAAGCTTATTTTAATTAAATTGCCTTTTTTAACCTTAATATCTTTAATTATTTTGCTAACTTATTAAATAAAGATTTTTTTAAAACTTAAAATACTTTTAATAAAGTTTTTAATAGTAATATTAGCTTTTTTGTTAAATAATTTACCTACTTTTTTAATATGGATAAATAGGGAAACCCTTAATAAAGGTCCTACTTTATAGATTAAATAAGGAGACCTTAGGTTTTCATACATAGAGAAAGCCCTTTAGGCATTTTCTATTAAATCTATATCTTCGTATTTGGACTTAATTATAGTACTACCCCTAGTACTCCTTACTATTTTTTTTACTAAGCTTTTTTGCTTTTTATTTATGCTTTAAAAATAAGTATTAATAAAAAAGTTATTAGCAAGGTTTTAATTTTATTATTATTTAATTTAACTATTTAACTATTTAAAAGTATATTTATATTTATATTAGTTATTTTTTACACTTAAACTTAAATTAAATTACTAATTTGTACTTTTAGCTTTAGTTTTTAGTATAATATTTCTTTTATTTTATATTTTAAAACCTTTTAAGTATAATTTACCGCTAAAATATTAATTTTAAAGCTTTTGTTTTTAAATATATAGCTAAATAAAGCTTTATTACTATTGTTATTAATTATAGCTCTTTAGACAAAATCTATTATTTAGTTTAAATTAACATAACTTTTTTTTTTTGCATATAAAAGCTTTAACTATATTAACTTTAGTAGCTTTTTATGCTAATAATTTTACTTTTAAAACATTTTTAATTTAAAAGTTCTTAAATTATATAGTTTAAAAAGTATAGCTTATAATAGTTTGTTTAACTGTTTTAATATCTAAGTCTTTCTTAATAAAGTTTTTTTTAATAGCTATATATAGGCTTTCTATTTTAAATTAGCATTATTTGCTAGCAAATTTTTATATATTTAATATAATATTTATATTATTATTTTTTTAGCGCTTTTCTGCTATAATAACTTATATAAGTATTTTAATATATTTAAAAATTAAAGCTAAGTTTTATTTATTAAGGCACTATTTTCTATCTTAATAAATAATTTTTTTTATAGCTACTTTTTTAGCATAGTTATATTCTGCTAAAAAGTGTTCCTTTTATAAATAGCTTTAATAAATAATGTTATTTTTATTTTTAAATACTTTAAATTTTTTGCTTTATTTTTGCTAGTAATTGCTTTAACTTATTAAATTACCTGCTTATATTAGCGCAAATATATCTATAGTAGGCTTATTATTTAAAGTATTTTATTAATTCTAATTAAGCTAATTTTACTAATACTATAAATTAAGTTAATATAATTTTAAAAATATAAAATATTTAAACTATAAAAGCGCTTAATATTTTTAATTTTATAAAACTATATATTATAAAAGTTATAATTAATTATTAATTTTTTTAGCTTTTGCTACTATTATATTAACTTAATTAAGCTTAATTTCTAATTTAGCAATTTTTTCTGTTAGTATATTAACTATTTTTTTAGTATTATAAATAGAAATACCTTTTTTTGTAAGCTTTATTTTTTAGCTATTTATATTAACTATTTCTTTTGTAATTATAGGTGCTATTTTAGCCTAATAGCTAAAAACTTTAAAAACTTAAACTATTTTTTAATTATTAAAAAAAGCAAACTGTTTTATTTTTTTTTAATTATTAATTGTTTTTTTATATTATTTTTTATAGTTTTATAATTAAGCTTTTAAATTAATTTATTTTATAAAAAAACTTTAAAAATTGTTATAGTTTATTTAAAAAATATTGTTATAATTTAAAGCTTGCTACTTTTTAAAAATCTTACTAATTATTGCTAAATTAAATCTTTTAATTAATTTTTTAATATAAACTTTAGATATTATAGCTTCTATTATCTTTTTTAGCTATAATATATATAATTTATGCTTTATAAAATATATTTTAAAATAAAGTAATTTTTTTTTTTTTTAATACTTTTAAGTTTTTAAGCTTTATAAAAAAAAATATATTTTATTTATTATTGTTATATTTAAATTTAGCCTTTAATATAGCAGCTATTTTATTTTAAAATAAGTATAAGCTAATTATTATTTTAATAATCTTTTTTATTTTTTTTAATATAGTATAAAAAAATATATATTTAACTATTTTAAACTTAAAAAAGCTTTTTTAATTAAATATTAGCTTTAGCTTCTTAAGCTAGTTTATTATATTTTTGCTACTAAATAGTAAATATAAAACTATTTTTAAGTTAAATAAAACTACCTTTTAAATATAAAGTATATTATTTCTTAAGTTTATTAATACTTTAATTAAAGCTTTATTAGTAAAAAAGTATTTCGTTTAGTAGCTTAGTTTTTATTTTTTTGTTTACGTTATAGTTGCTGCTAAAACTAAGCTAAAATTTAAAGCTGCACTAAAAAGAAGAATTAATTAATAAAAAACTTAAAGTATATTTTTAAAGGTATATTATTAATTATTTATTATATATTAAACTTTATTGCTTTTAAAACTTTATATTAAGTCTAGTATGCCTTTTTTTTTATTTTTTAATATTTTAAATATTATAGTTATTGTTACTATAGCTAAATTAAAAGCTATATATTTTAAACTAATAACTGTTTTAATTTTATTATTAGAATTTTTAGTAGTTATTTTAAAGCTATACTATTAAAAAGTTATTATTTTAATACTTTTTAATAAGTTATATAAAGTTAATATATTAAAAGTAATATTTTTTAAAAGTTTTTTATATTTTTAAAGTATTTTAGGTAGGTTATTAAAGTATTAATTTTTTAATATACTTAAAAAAACTATTAATTATAATATATAAATATAAAAAAAATAAATAACTTAGTTAAAAAAATAATGTAAACTTAAGTTAATATATTAAAGTAGGTGCTATATTTTTAAATTTTCTAATAAATTAAGCAATAATAAAACAATAAATTATAAAAAATATATAAATAGTTTAAATAACTTATTTAAATATATTATAATAATAAAAATAAACTATTAATTTTAGTAACTTTTTTATAAGTAAGCTAATTTTTTATTTTTAGTATAATATAATATTTTATAACTTTTTTTTAATTAAACTACTTTTTAAATGCTTTTTTTTAAATAAGCTAATTAATTCTAGTACTTTAGCTTAAATAATATATTAATAGTTTTTTATTAATAAAGAATTAATATACTTATTAGCTAATATTTAGCTATTTTACTTTATTATACTATTTATTATAAGTTTTATTTTTTTAAAATAGTTTAATTACTTTTTATTTTCTTTTAAGCTAGTTATTATAATTAGCTTTATTAGCTAGCTTAAACTATTTTATAGTTTAAACTAATTTTTATTTTGTATTTTTATTGCTGCTATATTATTATAAAAACTATTAATGCTTTAAAATTTATAACTTTTAAAGTATTATTTAATTTAACTTTAGTTTTGCTAGCGCTTTTATATTCTGCTAGCTTTATATAACTACGTTTAATAATAGTTTAATAAAATAAAAACTTACTTTTTTTACTTATCTTTTTTTGCTGTTTTATTAAGCTATTTATTAATTTAGGTTTTTTTTATATTTAGTTTTTATTTTAGTTTTTGTAGTTAGTTTTAATTAATTTTGCTTAGCTTATTAATTGTTATTTAATTATTATAAATTTATAAAGCTTAAGCTTTTTATATAGTAAAGCTAATATAATTTATATTTTACCAAAAATATTACTAAAATAAAGTATACTATATATATAACCGCACTTTAAAAACCTTATTAAGCACTTTATAAAGATTTAATAAAATTGTTAAAATAAATTACTTTTAAAAGTATTTACAAAAAAAGTAATTTATTTATAAGTAATAGCTAAAAGCTACTGTAACTAAAAAGAAGCTAATAATACAAAAGCAAAAGGAATAGCTAAATATATAGAAAAAGCAACGAAAAATTAAGGCATACCCCCTAGGGTGGCTCAAATTAGGCTACTAGTCCAGCCACTAAGTGGCTTGCTCATCACCCTACTTTAGTACATAGAGACGATTGGCTCGCAGAGGATGTCGTCGCTTTTCGTGGTCACCCACTCGTTGCCCTGGCTCTATCCCTGCCATTAATTTACAAGACGCGGCACATGCAGGCCCAATTTGCGGACGTGTGGGAACGGTCTATTGCAGTACCTATTACAATGCACAGTTGGGCGACCGGGAGCGCATGCAATTAACAGCAATAATATTTCAGCAAGACCTTTTGACACATACCTATGCGGAAACTTGAAGAGAGATATTCTAATAGCAAGGTCTCACGAGTCCTTAGAAAAACACAACCATTCGTTGCACAACTTACTTCGTAGGTCCTTTTCCTCAATCATTGGCATATTCATTCAAATCGATCCAAGAATTCCGGCCCTTATATGGGGACCTTTGGCTTTATAGGATAATCGAGTCCTAGAGTCGTAAGGTGACAAGACTGACGAAATGATTATAGCTTGCGGCTCGACATCAGAGATACTTGAGCTTATCGGCGGCACTCTTGAGCAGTTTGAGAGTGTCTTGCCTCGGTTCCAAGAGTATCTCAAAGAATTCGGTTCACGAGAGCTATCAGGGCGTCTTCAGGAAACCTTGATTACCTACTACGCTGGATTGATTGCCCTATATCAAGACTCGATCAAATTCCTCCGAGTCAAGTCAGCCAGTGAGTCTTCATCCGGTGACTATTGAATTTCCTGATATTTATTTCCTTTTTTCAGTAACAAGAATAAGTGAAGTAGCGGGAACTGCGTCAAAGGACATGTTCTAGGCGGTATACGGGCCTCGAAGCTCAGCTAGCACATCTGAAACTGAGTCTTGACTCTTGATCGCAGGGGATTTGTTACTTCTAAACCGCCCAACGATTCATTACAATCTCTCCGCAAACACGAGAATCACATCTATCCATAGTAAGACCAAGCGGGTAGAAGAAGAGGTGGGTTGGGTGAAATACAGAGTTCAGCAAGAGCAGTACCACGCGATCATGGGAGTTCTCGATAATGGTAATGCCACTACAGCCAACGTATCTGCCTTAAAGTTGCCATACCACAGCATTCCATATAGCCGCAACTACCAGTTCCAATTCCGTGAGGACCTACTACACCGAATGCATGTTGAGCTACAGCCTGGAACCGACGCAACAAGTTTACGTGCAACAGGTGTCCACGGACTTGGTGGTGTACGCAAGACATAGGTTGATCTCGAATTCGCGTATAGACACTTGCAGTATTATGAGGCCATATTCTGGGTTGCTGCTGAGACTGAGACTAAACTCCGGGACTCTTTGTTATCTCACGCCCGATCAGTGATGAGCACACCAGAGGATATCACCCCTCAACAAGATACTGTTCTCCTCAGGACATTCCAAAGATGGCTCATGACGGCTTCAATCCAAGGCACGTATGCCCGAATCTATAAATAATGTTCTTTCGTTATTTGATATGGTGGGAGCTGACGGATGTGAAGGTCGTCTCATACGGTGGTTAATCATATTCGACAATATTGAGGATGAGCGAGCCATTGAGCAACTATAGCCCAAAGGCTCTCATGGCTCTGTTATCTTAACGCCTCGAAACCATCAGCTCTCCCGTAGTTTTGGGCACGACTCCATCAAAGTGCCTCTTTTCACTAAAGAAGAGAGCTATAAGTTCATGATCAGTATTAACCATAATCCCGACAACCTTGATGCTGGGGAGAAAGGGATCGTGAACGAAATTGCGGAGAGGCTGGGCCACCTACCTCTAGTCCTGGACCACATCGGTTCTTACACCAGACGTACGGCAACCACTTATAGAACTTTCAAACAGTTCTATCAAGATTTCGACAAAAAATTGCTGTTTCAAGCTGGTATGGTCGGCCCGTCTTAGGAAAAGTCAATCAGAAATACGTGGACGATGACACTATCTACGATTGACGAAGCACCCCTTGTATTTATGGAGACACTTGCATTATTCGACTGTGATGGTGTTCCTATTGAAATATTTGAAAATCGTGATGAAAAAACCAAGTATGTCTAGCCACAGCTTAAACGTCTTTACTTCTCTTCTCTGCTAAATGCCTAGTACAGGATGTACAACGGACCAAGTGATGAATTTCCTAGTGAGTATGAAGGTCAGAGTTTGATCCAAGCAATGTAAGAAGCCCTTGATACGGAAGTTACCGGGGTCGCTCATTGTGGTCAATAGATGTTACTTCAATTTGGGCTGCACCCCCACCCCCTGAAGAGAGATAATGAAGCGCTTAAGGCTCTCGAAACCTGTCTCGCTATTCGCCGACAGAAATCACTAGGCCACGCTTACACAGGCTTCACGTGTCATAAGAGAGGGACGTTATTACGCGCCCGAGGCGATATCTCCAATGCTGCGTAAGCAATCTCATTGTTCTGTGCTGTTTATTGAATCGCCGTTGTCGGGGTTAATCCCAGTAACAACCCTCGCTGAAATTTGCCCTCCAGAGTTTTCTTTCGCTCCGCAGTCGATACTCTAAAGGACTGCGCGTCGCGAGAAGGCCGTTGTACTCGATCGAAATTTGCACTTGCTATGACTTTAGAGGAAAAGGGTGATTTTGACGAGGCCGAAACGCTTTTTGAAGACGTCATCGTTTTCATGGAGAGGCTAGGGAAGGCCTTCAATCGAGATCAATTAACGGAGGAAAGTTTCGAACAGTTTGTGCTGTATTGCCATCGCTGAAGATATGACTATAGCAAAAGCTAGTGGGAAGGTACCGCCTTCGCTCTTAGGGATGGGTTCTCTAACTTTTCGCTAGAAGTACTGCGTTTTATATAGAAAAATAGGACTTCTTATTTAGAAAACCTCGATATATATCTAGCTTTTAGTAGGTATTATATATACGCAGCTATATTTATTACTTATTACTATTTTTTACTACTAATTACTATCTTTTAGTACTTATTAGTTACACTGAAGCTATTAATGTTTTTATAGCTACTATTTAGAATGTATACAAAGGGGTTTTAAATAGGAAGTCTTGCCTTCCTAACTATAACTATAGATAACCCTTGATTTACTTCGGAAACAAGTCTCCTACGCTAAAAACGAGGGTATATTAAAGCATGTTTGAGACTGGAAAAGGGGGCTGGCGGGTATACATAGTCAATACCTATTGATAACAAGAAACATCGGGGTGTCATAGTTCAGGTTCTTGGCCGGCAGTGAAGATAAACGCAAAGCTTTCAGACCGAATTTTAAGAATCGACAGTCCCTCTGATAATATGTTCTTTTCGCGCAGAATGTAGATAAGCATTCATCCCCAACTGCGCGTGAAATCTCAACAGGTCACTAATGATCTTAGCATAAATCCGACGGTCGGTCCTAGTAATATAACCCAGCGCGGGGGACCCTTAGATAGTTATGAGACAGGAGGTTTTCACCTTATAAAATAGTCTGGCAACTATTTACAGATAGTCTATATGCCTAGCCGAACACATGTCTCGGGCATTCAACCATCGCGTGCTCCCCGAAATGAACGAGGCCGAGACACCCGCGTGGCGCAAAATGTGGTGTTTAACTGCCGGTGTGTCTTGTTTAACTGAAATTCGGCATGGCAGATCTGAGACGTCTAAATATCGTGAGACAAGTTCGGCCGAGCGTGGCGTACGACTGACTAGCCTCCGTCTATAGATCCTACCACTATGTTATCGACATCGATACGTATGGGTTGCTGACCGATATTATATTATAGTGAGGGCGGCAATCTTATTGTCTGATATAATGTGAGCAGCGGAGTAATCATGTGCGCCGGTTCAACTTTGGAGAGCTGACTTTTCCGACTGCCTCCGAGGGCGAATGGTGTGTAAGCAGAGGCACCGACAAGCCTCTTCGATCCTATAGGTAATGCTCTATTTCAAGCCAAACATTATTTGATGCACTCTCTGGGCCGGGTTACATCTGTTAAACATACACATTCGCCTTTGGGTTCTCAACACATGTCACAGCATGGACTCCTATTGATAAGGTTGTAGACAAAGGATACGGCTCCGGGCCTGTGCGTTGCTTTCTACAGGTTTACCAGTAGACCCCTCAACAATTAATAAGAAACGGGAGATATTACGCAGTTAGCGACAACTCCCGCCACTAAAGGAGGCTAGCTGCATGCTTTGGCGGTCACTGTCGAGTGTTGCGCGAAATTCGAATGAGAATTCGAGAAATGTCGCCCGGTTCGGCGACGTGAGCACTAGGATAGAACCAATGTATCGACCAGAAACATGAACAAGGACGTTGAATGGCAATGAGATTTGATTTTGTCCAAGTTGCCCGAAAAGTCGAACGCGACTTTCTCTGCTCCGTGATGTGAAGGCGACAGAAAATTCAAATGTCCTCTGGGGTATCATATTTCTCAACTCGCGTTGGCGACCGCACATATCGTCCATTGTGTAGCCTACACGGCTGTCTTCACCCTAGACACCCAAACAAGAAAGTACAAGAATCAGAAATTATCTGCGCAGATGCTGAAGTGATGACTCTACGAAGGGACGCAGAAATACCATATGCCAAACTAACCCCCAGTCTATTGAAAATGGTCCTTCCAACTTAACCCCGGCTGGCTTCCCGTCCTGATCCGTTGCTTTCCAGTTGAGTATTGTCCACCACTCCCCTGCACCATTAAGTATTACTGGTCTATGAGATAATCATCGGTCATTGGCGTGAGGATAGAATCAGGAGCGCAGCGTTTAGAGAGCGAAGACAACCAGGCCCATGAGACCAGCGAAAGCGGCACCGGAGAAGGCAGCGACCTTTCCAGCACCAGCAGTGGGGATAGCGGTAACGCTGGGAGTGGTGGTGGGGTAGACACCACCAGTCGTAGGGACTGCAGCAGGCGTGGTAGTCGGATAGACAGCAGTGTAGTTGGAAGAAGGGTAAACGGGAACAGTGAACGTAGGGTAGGCGGGAGCACTGCTGCTGCTGCTGCTGCTGCTGCTGCTACTGCTATTCAAAAATCAGCATACACTAAGCCGTTGCCAAGCACGTGTGTCTTCTTACCAGGTAGAGTAGATAACGGAAGAGGTGGTGTAGACAGGCACGCTGACGGTGCAGGGGCAGTCAGTGATGGTCAGGGTGGTGGCCTGTATATCGTGTTAGTCCATGATTGGTAAACTACGTGAACGTAACACGTTGTGCGCGTTTATCCCGTCGCTAGCTTCCGTCCGCCCACACCGTGGGCCAGCACAACCACGCAATCGAATTCGTCTAGATTTCTCTCATACCTCAGTGACAGAGTAGGTGTTGGTGCCGTAGGTGATCTGGGTAGGGCCCGGGCAGTAAGTCTCGTACGAGGTAACGACCTGGGTGGTGTACGTGACGTTGGGAGCCGCCGAGTAGGCAGGGTAACCGGCAGAAACGCCGGCGACGAAGGCAGCAACAGCAATGGCGAACTTCATTTTGTCTGAATTATCGGGTTGGTTAAACTCGTGTAGAGGTCGATAGTCGAGGGTTCTAGGGATTGACTGGGTAGGTTATGTTTGCTAACGAATGAAATTGACTATAAAGTCAGGGCTGCTGTATGAATGAGTGACTGGGTGCGGGTGGGTGGGAGAAGAGAGGAAAGCTGTGGAGGAATCCATCGGGAAAAGGACTTATATAACAGATCCAGGAAGCTAACATGGATTGGGTATTTGGATAGCGCAGCGTAGTCACACTAAGCAGCCGTGCGAACCTCTTTTCGATCAGTGTGGGTGGGTCAGTGACCCGCCTGAAGTCTGCAAGGAGAGGACTCTCGCCCCCTAATGGACCAAAAATAGTGAGAACACCTGCCGTACCATCAAATTTCATTTCGTTGTTCCTGTTTCCTCTTGAAGCTACAAAGTACTTACCTAGCAAATACGATTACCCGATTAAGCATAACGGTAGCCCTTACATGGATGGTCCGAATCCCCATATTAGGTACTTAGATGTAGGTACTTAGATGTACCTACATCCAGAGCGCGAGATGGTATATGTATGAAGTTGACAGCTACCTAGTGCATGTATTCACATAACAGCTCTTCGAGAGCAAATTGATCTAGGTACTCAAGTACCTCTCACAAGTCCCGTACCTTGGACAGAGGGCATCTGGCTATGACTGAACCAGGATGGCTGATATTGAGTACCTGTGTTGGTGTGTGCGCCATGTCTCATGCAGTAGGTAGTTCCTTATGCAGGTACAACGAGATCTGAGCAGGGGTTCTGCAGGGACTCATCCAATGACAATCTTTGCGACCAAAGTAGTGGCTGCAAAGGAAATTAGCTCGCCACAGACCACCCAGGTTCATATCGAGTTGAAGTGACCTTGGATTTTTAGTCGCGCGCCCCCTAATAGGGAGAGAAGGCGGACGACCAGGGCAATTTGAGACTGACAGCTGATCTCTCAGCTTGCGCGTTGTACACTACGCCTTAATACCTACAAAGTATGTATGTAGAATCATTGGACGACGTGTTGACACAACTCATCAAATGCTTTGGACAAAGTGGGTAGTAGGTAGTCTAATGGATGATGCGTTGGCCAAATACTTCGGGTACCTACACTAGACTAGTCTAAGACAGCGCTTCCGCAAGTACCTGGTTGAAGACTTGTTGGATCAGGGGCAAAGCGAAAATGGGCCTTGAATTAACCGGAACCCCTGGATCGTAGTTCTTTCAAAGTTGCGTTAGTTTGAGTGAATAGTACTTTTGGTTGTAATTATTCGACAGATAACTACGATTCAACTCGAGTTCCTGTCGGCTCGTGCACCCTCTACCGTCATGGAACTTCGTGTGCTTCTATTCTCTCACAAATGCGGATAGTTTCCGAAGACCGAGACGGTTTCCCAGTCATACGACAACTAAATATTTGATAATAGCACCGAGACTTGTCCCTCGCCGACAGCGAGTCCATCTACTCATTTAGCTCGCCGCAATACCCTGCGGCAAACCGTAGATACTGAGCAGGGAGCCAAAAGTATCAACTTCCTCTGGTCGCTAGTGGCGCTGGCGTATAGCTACAATTAATACTTATCTCCTAGCCGTCTTTTAGCAGCCGTGATTCGATCGCGACTGAGAATCACTCGCCCTCAAGCCCATGCATCGTCTCGAGCGCAGCTTTCTAATCATTAAGCATATCAGTTTTTCTCGGGTTTGGGGCTGGTGGGTGCGTGGGAATTTGTAATGGTCGATCGCTCTCTTACTACGTACGTGACCTTTGGGAGCAAGTCATGAAACCATTTAGCACTTTATAGTACGCGTCAAATTTGCGTTGTTGAGACTGGCTAACGAAAACGAAAGCCAGGTTGAGTTACAACATATCTGAGATAGGGCCGTGAGATCATTCGAGCTGATTTCAGATATATTCAAAGTCCACTATTCACTCCAATAGCTCTTTGTGTAGAAAATACTGCTGGGAGCTACCATGAATACTCATCGCGCTGGTACCGTCTGACGGTAGTGAGTAGAGAAATCGAGACTCTCGAAGGGGTCGGTCGAGGCGCCTGTACAAGCCTGAGTGTGGCTAGAAGTTACTGAACATAGTCATCATTCTTCCAAGGTATGTTCACTACGCTGTGTTTTATATCTCGGATGCATCATTTCTCCGTATACCCTATCTTCCTGTATGCAACTACCTCTTGCCTCAGCATATCATGCTAGAGCAATCTGGATATCGCATACCCAGCTGCTAAACGAGTCTGTAAGAACCGTTCCTCGTAAGTAGCGTGATGCAATGAACCGCGACATCTCTATCAACATAGTTGGTAACGGATCGCCACAGGCTTTTATCGGTTATGTCTAGCTGGCAATTAATCCCGTTCTATGCATTACGGGCGGGCTATTTTGCAGGTCAATAGACCGGGACCTTAAGCCCACCGTCTTTCGAACCTGTGAGCACCACGTAATACCACGATCCGAGAGCAGAGTGAGCGATGATCGGGCTAAGAACACTATTGGAAGCTTGCAAGATTCCGCAACTTCAGGCGTTGATGAACTAGGCTCATTGAGAAAGTTGACGAGGCAAGCTTCCTGGGAAAATCTACAGATAGGAGCGTTTAGAGCCGATATCATGCAATTAGCCATCTTTGCGGGATCACCTAAGTATTCGCACAAGGCTTTTGAGCACACATTTACAGGCTCATATCTACATACTTTGACTACGTACTCAGCTCGCATACTTGCCAAGAGAACACGAAAATATATCTGCTCGCTAGTTACTTGCTTTCTGCCTCCCTAGCTCAGCAACACAAGCAAAAGGCGAGACTGAACCTGCAGCTCGTCTGGTGGTATAGTGCAGTTCGTGACTTGACCATCTTTGCCTCCTCGCATCAAACACAACTCTTTGCAGTTTTCTAATACATCAACTTTCCATCTCTCGCACCCCCTACCTACTTTACCTGCATTACCGAGGGCACGCATCTCATCCGGGTATAACAAATCATACGGTTTCTCATTTGTTTTAAAGTATCTACGTACCTCCTGACCTTTAACTCATAACGCGCCTTCCCTATTATCCATACTCTATAAGTTGACTCGACTGCACCTTCTCAAGCACTGCATCAACTGCAATAATAAAACTCAACATAACAAAGCGCTCCTACTGATTACTTGCCTACCTAGAAGCAGTACAGGTATAACTACAGGAACTTCACGCACCTGCCTTCGGCACTTACCTTGATCCATTTCTTTACCCTTACGAGGCAGGTACCCTCTGTGCACCTATCTAGCCTACCTACTATGTAGATACGATCTCAACATCAAACCTGACATCCAGGGCACTCTCCTCCCTACATCTACTTACGATCACTTCCTTCAAGCTTCTCTCCCTCAAAATTCCCTCTTCGCCTTACAACATCTCCAAACACACATCGCGGACTGCGAATTAACTTATCCACCTCGATACACCGCGTTGAAACTATACCGTAAGTCATCCTCTCCATGCCTTCTTGATATGCTCGCGGCCCTGTGCAGATATCCAGGACTGCGTAGACACGGCATGTGGACTTCTTCGCGCTCCACAGCATCAAACATCTACCTATCGAACTCTATACATAACCTGCAAAGCACTGTCTATTCTTGCTTATCGATTTGACAATCCCCCTCCTCATAGACACGCTCATGAGAGCCGTCGATGCTTCCAATCTCTGTTCACAAAGATCATATGCGCTGTCTAGAAGACATCAGCAACACTAAAGTTTTGGCACAGAACGTTTCACTGCCACGCTCCCACAACCCTCGTTCTTATATCATTGTTCCGAAATTTTACCCGCTCAAGAGATCTAACCACCTCCAATTTTTGAGAAGGTAGTTCTAGTGAGTCCGGACAAGTCTAATAGTGTCTGGTTGGGGCTTCTCACATCCCGCACCGTCTCATTCTCATTCTTTCCCTGCTGGATCCACGCACAACTTCCTTCTTTCAGGTCTCATTTAGTCAACTATGTGACCTTCTTTTAAGCGAGACTTAAGTTGTTCATTATCCCGCATCAACACGCTATTACCTCAACCCTGACAGTTCTTGAACTAACCACTCATTAAGCGAACCATTGCCCACTATGTCTGACTGGGCCCCCGCTGTTGCTGCCAGCGGCTGGGACGGACCCAGCAACTCTGGTAACGACCAGTGGAATGATGCACCCGCACAGGGCACTTGGAACGGCAACGCCGGAGCCAATGGCGGAGCACCTGCCACGTCCTTCGACGAAGGTGGTGCGAATGGTTTTGATGCACCTGCTGACGATGATGGTGGTGGTGGCGGCGGCGGCGGCGGCGCCTGTTATAACTGTGGTCAGGAAGGGTAAGTTAACTACAAACACTCGGATGGCCTATGTCCTGCTCATCTGGTCTTTTAGCCACAATAAGGCTGACTGTCCGAATCCTCGCGTCCAAAAATGCCGACACTGCGATGAGGAAGGACACATGATTCGCGACTGTCCTACGGCGCCACCCCGCGAGTTCACTGGGGAATGTCGCTACTGTCACCAGGAAGGCCATATGGCCAAGGACTGCCCTACGAAGCCCGCTGAGGTCTGCCGAAACTGTCAGCAGGAAGGTGAGTATTACTATATGTGATTTCAGTACAAAACCGTCGCTAAGAGATGAACATGATTAGGCCACATGGCCGCCGAATGCAATAATCCACGAAAAATCGATCGCTCTCACATTGAAGAGGTGGATGCTGAAATTGCCTGGCAAAAGATTTCGCAGGGGGTCCGCGATCGTGATATGGACGATATCAAGGAGGCTATTCAGCAATACATCAAGGCATGCCCAGAAACGACCTATCCCGAGTTGGAGTTTGCATTCCGATCTCAGAAAGTCGAGCTGTATTTGATTGCTATGGAGAGTCAATCCATGATGTCCACCCTCACGAACATGGATATGCAAGGCAATCTAGACAAGAAGTACAGAGTCAATTATCGATTCAGTTCGAGGCCGGTTCGTCCTCGTGAGCGAGAACTCTGGCCCAGCAGCGACGAGGAGAATATAACTCGATTGAAAGATGCTGGCGAGCCTGTCAGTAGAGGCCTCACTAAATGCACGAACTGCAGTGAGCTTGGTCATATCGCCAAGAATTGTCCACAGGAGAAGGTGGAAAGGGAGCGCGTCGTTATCATGTGCTTTAACTGCAACGAGCCTGGACATCGCGTTCGTGACTGTGGGTACAAATGGTGACCGATTTAGTTTATTAGCTAACATTGACAAGGCCCTCAAGCCCGTGTTGACAAGTTCGCTTGCAAGAACTGCGGGTATGTTCCCCTCAATACATCCTTACCTGTATATTGTCGGGCTACTAACGTGAAAACCGTGCTGTAGCAAAGGCGGACATAAGGCTGCTGATTGTTTGTCACCCTTATCTTTATACGCTGTGTGATCAAATTACTGATTACCAACAGGCCCCGAACCTCGCGTCGCAGGAGATGATGTAGAATGCCGCAAATGTGGTGAGAGTAAGATACTCCTATGACTCGTGAAGATGGGATAGTCTAATCAATTTATTACAGCCGGTCATTTCTCGAGAGACTGCCCTCAGGGAGGCACTGGAGGTGGCTCACGCGGATGTTTCAACTGCGGTCAAGAGGGTCACTCGGCTCGTGACTGTCCTGAGCCCAAGAAGATGATGTGTCGTAACTGCAACCAGGAAGGTCACAGAGCTAACGAATGCCCTGAGCCCAAAGACATGTCCAAGGTGCAGTGCCGAAACTGCGACGAGTATGGCCATGAAAGTCGAGGATGCCCGAAACCTCGCGACTGTAAGCATTTGATGGAATTGCCATTTGCTATTACAGAGAAATGTCACTGACGCGGTATAATAGATAGTCGCGTTCAGTGCCAAAACTGTGGCGAAACTGGCCATACTAAGGTTCGATGCAAGAAAGAGACGGTGCCCCCTGATGAGTTTGACGCCGGCAACGATGGATTTACAACCGGAGAACCAGCTTCGAGCGACTGGATGAAGGAGGCTGCTACCAACGGAGGCGAAGTTGGAGCGTGGTAAATGCAGATGCCTTGGTGGCATGGGGGTTGTTAGGAGGATGCGAGTGGATTTGTAGGAGGCAGCAGTTTACTCGGGTTTCACGGACCGATTTTGAGAATCTCGGCAGACGGGGTGGTGCTGGTAGTAGCGCCCCGTCATCATCATATGCTCAATTTGCAAAGACGACGCGTAGCACTAATTTCTCTCAGATGACTGAGCTTTAAGAAAGGCAGCACCTAATGACAAAAGAGTTCTGGTTTCCGGACGGTTATGATACTATGATGGTTGAAGGATGCGTTGTCCACTGTGACTTGAGGTTCATCGAGTTTTGATTTGCTTCAAGTAAGTACCTACGTTGTACCTCTAACCTTCCGAGGTAATCAAGCCACACTATCAGGGTACATCTGTAGCCGCCACAACTCGGGCTCAAATACCTAGCCCTTGCACTTGACCCCGCACTCTCTGATCTTTAGGTACCTAGGGCACTTGTACCTTATTACCTATTTGAGCGAAGCTGCTTGCCCCGCGTCATCACGTACCGCTTCAAGCTGGAACTTAGCAAAGTTTGGATGTTCAGGCAGACAAATAGTCAACAACCGTTTCTCTACAGTTAGTTAAGTAGTCTGAAAGCGTCTCTTTAGAGCCTCGAATACTTGACTGGTTCTCGCAGATCGCCCTTGTTCATTTATGCGCTCAAGATGCCAATTACCATCGAAAAAACCCTGGCCGCGTCCCCTGTCACAATTCGAGGACAACCGACACAACTATCTACTGACACTGCGGGCACAAAACTTGCCTATGCCGTAAGTGACTTCTTGTCTCTTTATATCCCGTTTCTGGGGCTTACCCGAGGGTCGCCAGTCCGGAAAATCGGTATTCCTACGTTCTATCGACGACCCATCCGACAGCGTACAATACACCGAGCATACCGCACAAACAACAGTCGCACGGATTGCGCCGCTACCCAATATACTACCCGAATACCGGATTGCGAGCGGAGATGTCACTGGACTAGTTCGAGTATGGGCTTCGACAAAGGATGGAATTAAAAGGAAGGGTGAGTTGCGCTTCTTAATTCGTTACCGCTTTCAGCCCAACCAGCTAATGGATGCTCGATCGAAGACGAATGGCCGGCCTTTTCGGGGCGAATAAATGATATAGCATTCGCCAGCGATGGAGACCGAGTCATCGCAGTTGGGGATGGGCGCGAAAAGTTTGGACATGCCTTCAACATCACCGGTGGGAAGGTCGGAGAAATAACGGGCCACTCTAAGGTGATTAATGCCGTCGCCATACGACCTTCCGAGAGGACAGTGCGCGCCATTTCTGCTGTGACGGTCAGCGATGATTCATCCGTGTGCTTCCTAGGGAACGTCTCAAGTCCTCTCCAATTCCAGTCCAAGGTAGACGGGCTTCACAAGGGCTTCGTTCTCGGAGCCGCCATATCACCGGACGGCAGTAAGCTGATCACTGTGGGTGCCGACAAACGGATCCAGCTATATCTATATAACGAAGGGAAGACCCCGAAGGGATTCGATCATAACAAAGCGATTGGCGAGGGCGAACATAAGGGAAGTATATTTGCAGTTAGCTGGTCGAGTGACTCCAAGAGGTTTGCTACTGCGAGCGCGGATCAAACGGTCAAGGTGTGGGATGTAGAATCTTGCGCGGTCTTACGAACCTGGAGGTTCGGCGGAGATAGTGGTATTAGCGTTGATGATCAACAGGTTGGCGTTGTCTGGCCTCATGGACGAAGCGATGGTTTAATTATCAGTCTGAGCCTCAACGGAGATCTCAACTACCTGAAAGAGGGAAGCGATACGCCAGTCAAGACGGTTCAAGGGCACAACAAGACTATCACCGCCATGGGAAGCAATGGAGAGACAATATGGACCGGAAGCTTCGACGGCAGAGTCTGTACCTGGGATGTAGCTTCAGGGGTTGGAACAACTGTCGACGGCCAGTGCCATACTAACCAGGTGACAGCCTTTACATCAGCATCGGGACAGGCCTACAGTGTTGGGTGGGATGACACGCTGCGCATAGTAGACGTGTCCTCCAATACATTTGCCGGCGAAGCCCCGAAGCTTTCTGCGCAACCAAAGGGCGTTGCTTCTGCAGATGGTCGTGTTTATGTTGCCACCATAGCTGGCGTTGACATTTACGTGAAGGGCCAACTCGTAGGGAAACTAGACATCTCAAACACGCAACCGACCGCTATCGCAGCGCACGGCTCATTCGTGGCTGTTGGGACGAGCAGCAACGCGGTTCAGCTGTACAAAGTTGATGGGGCCAATAAGCTTACACGGACAAGCGAGGCGAAGAACTCAGCTACCCAGATCTCAGCTTTGGCGTTTTCAAAAGATGGCTCTCTACTGGCCGCAGGAAACCAAAACGGCAAGATTTACGCCTACAAGACGGATGGTCTACAAATCGTCACTGATCGGTGGTCCGCACATACCGGCCGTGTTACAAGCATTGCTTGGAACGACGCGGGCACCCAAGCAGTCAGCGGCGCCCTAGATACGCACCTATATGTTTGGAGCCTCGCAAAGCCCGGAGCCAGAGTCAATGTGCTAAATGCGCATAAGGATGGCGTGAACGGCGTGGCGTGGGTTGGGGAAAGCAAGATCGCCAGTACAGGTGGCGATGCAACGGTCAAGGTTTGGAACGTCTCGGGCGTGCAGTAAGTAACCAAGGAGCCTTCATTCGTGGTAGGCGCGTGTGAGAGGGAAGAAAAAGAAGCGAGAAATGAACCATGATTTCATGAGACACGGATATTAGCATAGCATAAGCGCGCTTCACTCATGTCTATCGATGACAAGAGAAACTGATGGACCAGGGTGGCTAGGTGGGCAGATAGTATCGGCTACAGACCGCGAGCTGATAGTGTTATTCATACTCGCTGTCATCTAGAAGCTAGTGAATCAAAGCTTGTATCAAAGCAGTAATGCTCATTAACCAACGATATCTAGCCAGCCAGCCTTAGGCATGCACAAGAAAAACGGCGTTGCGTGGACGAGTGCTGCTGAGGTGCTAACACTGCCTCCTATCTACGTTCTGGTTTATTACATGTAAGAGAAGATATAGTTATACCTATTGATTCATTATTGATCCAATTTGTGTAGCTACCTTTAGATCAAGTATTGTGGCGCTGTCTATATGCTAGATACACATGTAACAACTTTATGACGAATAACGTAGAGAGCTAAAAACAAGGAGCGGTGAGCGGGAAAAGGGGCAGGGGGGAAAGAAGAAGGCGAGGAGAAAAGAATTGCTTGTTGCCCGTCTTTAGGTACATTGCCCACATCCGCGAGTGACACAGCATCATTTCAATGCTTGCCTTACTTCGGTACCAATTAAGGAGAGGCAGGTTGGCTTTCGGCTGCATGGATAGGTATCTGACAGGTAGGTCGCTAGGCAACGAAACTTGTTCGATCGTGTATTCTCTGTCTAGTTATTCTATGATGGGCGCGCTCATTCTTGAGGACTAGTCTTCTGTTCCGACAGTATCATATCTTGTAATATTACGTTATAAATATTGATATAAAGCCACGAACAACAGTCAGACCGGATCCCTCTCTGCTTTGAGATAACACTATATGGCGCACTTGATGTTCATTATATATAATATGGCTGCCCACGTTCCATCAAGGGCGTCTTATGTGCGCCTGTATTTCTACCACATCGTGCCAGAGAACGGAAGAATAGAGACGCTGACCACGAGAGAGTGGCAGCTTTCATCAACTAAATAAATACCCTTAAAATTTCAGATTTATAGTCCAACCATCATTCTCAATACGTTTCGAGGCCAAAAATGTACTTCCAAAAAAGCCCTCCTCTCCATACCTTGTCTATGCCAACTCCTTCGCTGTCCAACTGGTATAAATACATATAGGTCAGAAATTCGAATTAAATGAACGGTAATTACACATTATGTGTCGATGGGGGCATGTCGCGCCGAGGCGAGAAGATTACCAGGCGAACACCATCAGTGCAGGGTTGAGGACGACGGGAAGGAGGAAGTGGCAAGCCACTAGCCAGCTGAGAGGGAAGATGGACGCGAAGTAAGTGATGCGCCAATCCTTTGGGAAGCCGTAGATACCCGCAACGATGAGGCCAACTGTGCCGAAACAGAAGATGAAGGTTCCCTTGAAACGTTTAATTAATCGAGGAATCTCCTCCAGGAAGTTGACTTCTTCGACTTCCTTCGCCGTCGCACCCCAGGTCATCTCAATGCTGAAGAAGTGGCACAGGATTGCCTGCGACACGTGCAGCGATAAACCACCCAGGAAGATACTAATGACCGGGATCCATTTGATGTTGTCCCAGACTACAGAGAATAAGGCGTTAGTCACGACCACAACTGTAACCAAGTAACCGGGAGGGAAGAAGTAGACTTACAAGCGCCAAGGAGGGACTTCTGGTTCAGACGATACCGCAGGACGGCAAGCGCGACGTTGCCGAATCCAGTGAACACAACAATGACGGAGACGAAGATAGCGAAAGAGTCGAGGTAGTACTTGTCGTATAGGCCGTAGAAAAAGCCGGTCAGGAAATAGTTGAATAATGTGATGATCCACGAGGCGCCGATCGCATAATAGGTTCCTATATAACTGCAGATGGTCATCTTCTTGGGGAGAGGAATGCTGGAGCCCAAGAATTTCCGGAATAGAGGTGTGATGGGACCGCGTGTCAGCCAGTAACGCAGAGGGTGAAACATCAACTCGTTGCAGCCGTAAGCGTATTTCTCCCAACGCGCCAGCTCGTCATATACCGTTAGCGACACTCCTTCCTGGAACCCAGTACCCGTGTACGAGGCGAAGCGGCAGCTGTAGCCGGCGCATTGGAGTCGGAGCGACATATCGAAATCTTCCGAGACATGGGATTCGGACCAGAACTTTTCGTAACCATCCTCATCTTGGTAGGAGGCGGCGTCTTGTATAGCGGACCAGCGTAGGAGGGCATTGTGACCGACGAAAGGGACGGAATCACCGATCGACACAGTGTAGGTGATGGCGGAGTAGATCAAGTTGGTGAACCACTCGACACTTCAGGTAACATTAGTATGGTCCTTGATTGGCATTGATCGGGAAAATCATGTAACTTACGCTCCTTCGAAGAACGACTCACTAACTCGCATGACACCAGAAGTAAATTGCAAGATTGCGACCTGGGGGGATTGTTCCAACTCGCTGACGGCGTCTAGCAGACAATCTTCAGGGACACGAGTATCCGAGTCGATGATGAGAATGTAGTCGCCGAAGCGGATATTACCCTCGGCCCAAGTACGGCCATCGTCCTCTTGCAAAACCTCGGAAAGGCATTGCTCATAGGCAGAAAATTCGTTTTCCGGTGTCCATGTGGTGGATCTTTGAGTCTGAAGCAACTTATCTTCAACCCGATTACTGATCATCATCGCATAGTTCATGTTCGACGCCTTCTTGAACTTCCCGCGACGCAGGAATGCCTTCTCCCCCTCCTCAGGCTTGGGGTTGTGTTTCGGCCGAGCCACCCATCCGATGTTGTTCTCGTCGTAGAACTCGCGACGGGCCTGGGCTTCTTCGGGCGAGATGAGCTGCATACCATCATCGTTGACAAAGATATTAGCAGAGCCACCTTGGAGCTCGTACGTCGATATGCACTGTTTAAGCGACTGGACAGTGGGATTAATGACGGCTTTGAGACCTTCCTTGTAGACTGGCATCTGAATGGTGACATGTGGCAACGTATGGTGCTCGCGATCGAGTCGCTTGGGCGGCGCCCCCGAGTAGTATTTGCTGTTTGCAGTGACGGCAGAAATGGGACCAAAAATTTCGAAGAAATTGACGATGATAGTTTGGAAGAAGAAATAGCCAACCCATAGCTGAAATGGACTAACGACTATAAGTGCCAGTCGAACGTATGAATCGTCAGTCGAGATCTCAAAGGAGAGGGCCCGGTAACCGATGCCCAAGGTTGAGATGGCCAGAGCTACGGTGAGCGCAACGGTGAGCGCACTGGTGAGCTTTATCCGCCTCTCTGATGAATTGATGGCAGCTTCCAGGTCCACTGGTGTGGCATTGACCTCGATAGCTGCGCCCTTTTCGCCTTTCTCGGCTTCTGCCTCCTCTTCTTCTTCATTTCCAGTTCCCCATATCATCCGCATCAGCTGCCGTTCCAAAGCTTCCGCCCTAGCTAAGACCTTCTTGGGCTCATCGTCCCAGACGACCAAGATCTGGAGATCTTGAATGAACGCAGCGAAGTGATGCTTTTGACACCGCGGCAGCTCACGCATGCTAGGTAAGACTTGGAGTCGCAAACCGTCCGGCAACGGAATATGCTCGTAGTTTGTTCGTTTTGAAGCAAGAATTATATTGATCACTCTCGTGTTGACAGTCATGGCGCACTGTGGGTTTTGAGAGTTAGCGGCTGTGAAGGAATGAATGAATCAAGTCAGCATGGAGAGATTGCGTACTCTGACGTTGAGTTCCATTGTCATGTCGTAAAGACTGTATTTCATCTCTCGCAGCTGAGACGGGCAGCATGCGTAGTTGTTCCTCCCCTTCTTGAGAACGACACCCTCGCCCGGCAAGATACCCGTCGCATATTGCCTTTCCAGCTGCTGCTGGTACAGCCAACTGCACATCACATCAGCCTTGACATCGAGAAGACTTTCGCGAGCATTTCGGAAGTCGCCGGTGGGGTATAATGAACTTCGATAAGTCGAACCCGGTCGCGATCCCATGGGGGTCCTGAGCATTGGCGTGTCGGGGAGAGAAAAGTTAGGCACAGCTGCGGGAGCGGCTCTCCCGGCCCCGACGTGGCTCAAGCTGGTCTCGCTAACCTCCGGCACCTTCTCAGGTTCCTTCCCATGCTTCTTCTCTTGCTTCTTATCCTGCTTCTTCTGTTGCTGCTTTTTCTTACCCTCGTCAATGCCCTTGCCGGGGGCAAAGTACGACTTGAGGAAGCTCATGGCGACGATTAGGCGTGGGGAGGAAGAAGAATAAGGTAAAGGAACCAAACGAATGGCTACGACTTTGCTCCGTCGTAAACGTGCCGCCTCGTGCGAGCGGAGGAGATCAAAGTGAAGAGAAGACGGCGGTGGTACCGGTTATGAGGGGGCCTCTTGGGGGAAGGGGGGATAATAAAAACGAATTTATTAAGTATAGGGAGGTACTTCTTAGGTGCCAACCACCACTACTACCTTACATGCAGCAGCATTACCCATTACCTATCAACCTGGGCAGACACAAGACGAGGCCAGACCAGACGAATCGGACAAGACGGTTAAACCCCTGCGCAGGGCGCCTAGCCGCAGAGCACTATCAGTTTTCTGGGCTTTGATTTTCCAGCCGCACCGCACAATTAGCCTCTGTCGTCGTATTGGCGTCAAAATGGCGTTAGCTGATAGAGAGTTCTAGATGGACGTACAAAGTATACCTACCGTTTACAGGTCGGAGAGGACCAAGCAGCCCACCAGATTACCAGATGCAGACGGTGAAGGTATTGCTGGATAGGTATTTGAACTAGATATACTAGATAGCTGGATATCTAGGGACGCTGACATTCCGACCCTTGACTCTTTTGAAGTCGGAGAGCTGCAGCCAGTACGTACCGTGAACAAAGGCCGATCGATCATCCTACGGTTGCTATACTGCATTATTCGAACACGATATCTGTATCACCTACCTAACGTTGTACCGGTAAGTATACCTGGTAGGTAGATGGTATTGTGAAGGTACAGTGGTATAACAGTCATACTAATCCGCTTTCACAGAAAATATTCCGATGCTCAACACACTAGTTAGACAGAACTACTGTACCCAGATTAGGATCGTGCCGGGATCATGCTGGGATCAAGGAACAAGCGGAAGGATCCTTTGGAGATCGTGGCCGGGAACACTAGTGTGCCTACAGGCTTCACTACACTAGAAGGCTAGGCGATGCCAATAATCAATAATGATGGGTGCAATCCACTACCATATTCCTACCTAAGTAGGGTAGCTATCTATGTATGTAACTTTGTTGGCATTTACACGTGTATATCACTCCGGTACACTGCCCGTAGTGATGTACATAAGGTGGTAGTAGATATGCAGGTCGTTAAGTACCTTGCCTATCACCGGAATCCTACCTCCCTCAGGCGCCAGCACTGCCAATTGCTATTCATAACACACCATGCTTCGGAAACATAGGAATAAACCCCAGGTCTCTCTACCTAGCTGTGCAAATAATTCTAACAACTCGAGATAACGAGATGAGATTGCTTTGCACTCTGCTACAAGAGCGAACTCACAAAGTCGACAATCTCATCTTACCGCAGTTGTGTACTGGATTGGACCTATGATAGGGACTTGTACGGGTAAGCTGAGAAGAGAGGTGTTGTGTTCTTCTCCAGCGCCCTGCATAATACGATATACCCATCTAAGCCACAGACAGAATGCAACGTCCTTCTGCAGATAACGGGCGAAAATAACCCCCATCAAATCCGCATGCCTACCACAAACCGTCGGGATGGGACGCTACCTATCTAGGCGAGGGAACGGTGCGCGATGAAAGCCGCCACCAGGGGATGAGCTGAAGCCAAAGGGGAAGCGAAGCCGCAAGAATTGCCTCGTGCATGAGCGTGGCCTCGATTCTCCGTCGCAGAGAGATACTTTGTGGCCTCGCTTGCTGGCAACGTGCGTGGTGTAGGTACCTGGTTGTGGACAATGACGGCAGCCGAGCTGATTGTTGTCAGGTGGAGAAACGCCTGAAAAGGAAGAGGCGACGAAGAGAAGGCCTTTTGTATTCCCCCCCCAAGATGGTCTAGCACACACATCTAGACCGTCTTGGCCCTGGCGACTCCCCTTCTATTAATTGATACTACCTACGTTCGCTGCACAGATGGCGTGGTGAGGTATTGGTAATTAGGAAGGTATCTATCCGTCCGGCTGTCGCCTCACCTCGCCAATATGCCTCCCTTATCGTGTATAGAGACGTCTTTCTCGCGCTGGGCTGTATGTTCCGAACGCATCGGCTTCGACTCTTGCCGACTTCTGGCTTCGGAGATCCACTAGCAAGCGATGCGGCACCGGCATGTAATAGGTGCTTGCACTACAAAGTATCTTGAGTACAATAGTGTAGTTTACACTAGATAAGTAGGTACCTACCTGCCTACATGTATACTGCGCGCGAGTGGGCTCATGAATACGAGAGATGACATGCCTTGCGCAGCAGTCCTTGGGTCGCTTTCCGATAAGCCCTCTGTATCTCGCCCCATATGCAAGGGGAGATAGTCCGGACATTATCTAGGTATCTTACGTACGTAGGCAGGACATGAATACGACGATATAATATCGCGGTGCTCCATTGCAACAACATTATATCTGGGTACCCGGGTTAGATCCCATAATCGAATACCTATGTAGGTGGTTTAGAATGACGTTGAGCCTCCAGCCAGAGATGTGGGATGGGTGGGAGTTTATCTAGGTTAGCTGGGTCGAGATCGACACCAAGACATTTAAAAATAAAAACAAGGGTCGGCCCTGACACCTGCGCGGCGCGGCTAACCAGCAAGCCGGGCTTGGCACGTTTTTTCCTTCTCCCTGAGCAGGATCTCCGTTCGTTATCAATCAGCTGAAGTCAACTCGAATTCGGTACCGGCGGTTCGCCTGATCTCTCAATACATGAGAAATTGGGTAGCCAATAATAGCTATGTCATGCGCGGATATTGCATGTCGTGGGGGGAGGCGGGAAAATTATAGGTGTCGGATTGGTTTGTCGTGGTGAAAATTGCCGATGCAACGCGAGGCATCCGCTTATCTAGTGAGGTATACAAATAGTCGATAGATTAAGCAGCTCAAGCAATACGACAAAAAAAAAGGGAAAAAGAAAAAAAAAGAAGAAAACAAGTTTTGACTCTTACTTATTTACTTACCTATCGCCCAAACATGCCCAAGCTGAGAAAATTACACTTGGTGGCCAGCGGCGGACAAAAGGATACTGGTCAGAGATAACTCGCTAGTGTTCGACGTTCTGCCGAGTGCTCTCTACTCCGGAGACGCAGCTCTCAAATATCTAGAAGTACCTTTAAGCTAGAACCTATCCTGTATCTACTAGCCATCGCAAGACATACATACTTATTATTGTTGGCCGTAAATGTGTTTACTTGCGAAAACAAAACAACGTAGTCAAGTGCCTCACCGAGCCTAGACGAATCATAACAGAATATTATTCTCTCAAGAAAGCCAGACATGCTGTTCTTCTACCTACAGTCTCGTGGGGGAGCAGGGTGGTCAACGGGCTTAGAGTATAGTAGCTCACTACTCATTCTTTGTTAGGTACACGATACCTGCCCACCTCGTCCAATGCTAGAGGCTCTTGGTTTAATAGAGATACTTGGAGGAGATAGGGAGCTAAAATATGTAGGGCGCATGCAACGTCGATGAATGACGGTTGACTAATGCACATTTACCGGGATACTACCCTTTGCTTGTCTCCTCGAGAGGACTCAACCGTCGTCGGGTAGCAGCAGTAGGTTGGCGAGTGTTTATTCCGGCACTCGATCCCGAGATCGTGACGCTCTTATGATTCATGCTAACGTAAACGAAACAATAAAGTTGGGAAACACAAGCCACCAAATAAGCCTCCTGATAAGCATGTACTCATAAGTTCTCTTGTATTAGGTCACTAGACTCGCTTATCAACTCATTAATGTGGAAGCAATGTGTTCCTAGGACTCAACATTTTATAACATCGACCTAAACCAAGAAAATTCGCGACTATTATACCGCTACGCACAAAGGTGATGGAGGGAAGCCGGTGTACTGGTAGGTGTGCTCCTATTAAATGATAACGATTATTGACTGACCGGTCATGGCCATCCGGATGAGAGGGACTCAGAGAATATTCATTCTTGAGCTCTAACCCCTATTCTTGAACCTACCACTTCCCAACAGGGACCCAACAGGGACCTGTCCTCGCCCCGAAGGCAATACAAACACGGTAAAAGCCCAACTAGGCGGCTACGCTCGCCTATTATGGAAGGCTTCGGAGCGACGCGCACTGCGTGGATATGGACATACAGGGAACAGGGTGGTGATACTGCTCCGTGACCGGTGGCTTCTGATATTGTGTGCATAGTCTTTTCGCCGGCATTACCGATATGTAGGTTGGTAGTAGTATAGGGGGGATTCCGGGTCGAATATTGAGTACTTTTGCCACAATAGTTGTCCTGGGAAGGCAGTCAATCCGGACAATTATTATTTGGTGCGGCAAAGGGTGTCCGTTTTCAAGCATCTATGTCGTGCTATCTCCCCTTGCCGTCAATAGAGCCCACGCATTTGTCCTATCCCGAGTATGTCTGTCAGACAACAATCAAGATGAAAATTAGAGGTACCCGCCTACCTAGATTAATAACGTCTTCAGGAGCGGTGCTAGCACCTGGTAATAAAAGACCTTGGCTAGGGGGCCAGCGCTGCTCCCGCCATTTGACTACACTAAAAACGATATTAGTCTGGGCTGGTAATTACGGGGTGCGAACATGAATGGACCAAGATTAGAGAGTGCTAGGAAAAGCGCTAGGAAAACATTGATATAACTCAAAATACAACAAAAAGGAGGGAAAAAGGGAGGGAAAAAGGGAGGGAAAAAGGAGGAAAGCGGAAAATGAATGATCGAAAACATATACCCGCCCAGACTTATTACGAGAGAAGATTAGCATGGCCCCTCCACTAAGGGTATGTTCTCTCTGTTCTAAACATTGTCGCGAATTGAGTGTTTTCTAACATAGCAGACACGCTCAATCAAAGAGAAGCTACCAGTTTCTTTCCCTTTCATGTTTATCTTTTTCTCTTTTTGTCCGCTCTTCCATGAAGATTCTGGCGGTATCTGGCTTAGCCCTGGGGACGGGACCCCGCGTTTCCCAGATCCTATGGTCGTACGTGCCGATGATCAGAGTCAGACTGCATTATAATCCGAGCGGTGGTGGTTGATCCATCCCCTTACAGTCGTACATGGCGTACATGGCGCACATGGCTCACTCGGCGGATTGGGAGTTAGCACTCCTCAACTGAGTTGTGATGCTAGGTAGGCGGTAAGAGGTATGGAAGCCAGAGATAAAAAGATCGGGCATTCTAAATACCAAAGTAAGTCTCGAAGGTAGGTACTCTCTCGCAAAGTTCATATACATAGGTACCTGTTATCTTACACCACATGGACGTGTGGATCTAATTCGATACTAACGGTACAGGTACCTACAGTGCTTAAATCTGTAGTAGTGTACAAAGTACAGGTGTAGCTAGTAGAGAGCTGCATGAAGGGAAACCGTAAGCGCTCTCGAAAGCGGGTCCCCGTCGTCATAGGAAAAGAAATGCGATCCTGGTGACCTACCTACAGCACCTGTTCGCTGTTAGCGTAGCTAGCTCAATCTACACTACACTAAGCTGAGAGTACACGATGCTGGGCAAACCGGCCTCACAAGGAGAGAGGTAGGTAAGTGGTCCGTCCGGCCGTGCAAATGGAATTAGGGGGGGATATATTACTAGTCCAGACCGAATCCGAATCCCTTCCCAAATTGACGTTTTGGACAACTGAAGGTCGACTGTTGTCCGACTGTGTTCTTCTGACATCATTCTCCATCTTTTCATGACTCTCTCTGCGTCCCTCTGCGTCTCGCTGCGTCTCTCTGCATCTCTTCTGCGTCTCTCCGCGCTGCGCTCTTGCAAATCCCCGGCCCAGCCAGATAGATAGGCAGAATATCCGCGCATTTCGTCTGACCGCTAGATAGTGGCGTGAGCATCGATCCCGCGTGCCTGCTCCCGTTCCCGTTGCCGTTGCCATTCGAGCGACCACTTCGTCCCTCATTCCACTCATTCCACTCAATCTCCCTTTTCGGGTCCAACTTTCCCGTCACGTGGTCGTCTTGAGTTTTCTTGTCGTCAAGACCAGCACTTGTCACTGTCCATACCTTGCCCGCATTCAACTATTCCCGACCATCGTCGTTCCTCGCCTCGTGCTCTTACCCCCCATCTCGCCCGATCACCGCCGTACGTACGCTGTACGACCACCCACCTGAGGATCTCTGCTATAGCCGCCTCGATCAATGTCGCGTGCACTCCGTTTCTCCATCTTCGACGATTCACGATTCACGATTGCGGGAACTGGGATTGCGGACGGACTCGAGATTACTATTACCTTGAAATCGCTCGGTGCTAGCTCTGTCGACGACGGCATTGACAACAGCCGCTCCACGCGCTCCACCATCCACCGCCGACTTGCAATCTGATCGACTCAATCTGATCTATCTGGGGAAACTTCGCTTTGTTCAGAATGTCGTCTTCCATCGAGTCCGGCGCCGTCAGCGCTCAGCGCCCCGGATCGAGCTCTGCTAGCGACGAATTGAACATCTTCGAAGATGCGCAGACCTATTACGCCTCCGAAGCCCGGCACATAAACCGGAATCATAAGCGGCATAGCTCGTATTCTCAGGTACGACTATGCCCCTCTTTCCGCCCACGTGAACATGTCTGACTTGATAATCTCCAGGATAGCCTAGTTCGAGAGATGGAACGCCTAGGACTGCAAAGTAGATACAGACGCGGCAGCCATGGTAAATCCATCCCTGATGGCCCTGATGGCTGAGCGAAATCCCAAAGCGAATCACCTAACTGACCTGGGCCTTTCGTAGACGAGGATAGCACGCCGCAGTCCCGCCAATTCCTAGTCGATGTCGATCACACGCTCGAGAGCCTTCGGGCCCAAGAAGACACTGATAATAATATGCAAATTACTATCGAAGATACTGGTCCTAAGGTATACAACCTACCTAATTTAGAAATGTGCCGGCGCGGACGCTAAATCCTTTCCTTATTAGGTCTTGTCGCTAAGAACCGCGGCGTCCGGAGGCTATAATCGTTTCGATATTCGAGGAACATACATGCTCTCCAATCTCCTGCAAGAGCTGTCTTTAGCTAAAGAGTACGGGAGACACAGGATCATCCTCGACATCGGCCGCCTCAACGAGAATCCCGTAAGCCGTTTGTCCAGGCTCATCAGGACTCAATTCTGGGAAGGCCTAACTCGACGTATTGACGGCTCGAGTATCGAGATTGCCGCCAAAGATGCGAAAGATTGGACGGACGACCCTCGACCCCGCATATATGTCCCAAGGGGAGCACCGGAACAATATGAGTATTACAAAAAATATGCACATGAGAGGCCGGAAATTCGATTGGACGTCCAATTGCTCCCGGAAACCATCACGGCGGATGTGGTGAGAGACCTGAACGATAGCCCTGGCCCTGGCCTGTTGGCTGTAGCTATGGAGGAATCTGTCGATGCGAAATCGGGAGAGAAGACCCTCAAGGGCGTGCCTTTCGTCGTGCCGGGAGGAAGATTCAACGAACTATACGGCTGGGATAGCTACATGGAGTCCTTGGGGCTTCTTGTTAGCGACAAAGTTCACCTGGCTAAGGCGATGGTGCAAAACTTTTGCTTCTGCATTCGACACTATGGCAAAATTCTGAACGCCACAAGATCCTACTACCTCACAAGATCACAGCCACCATTCTTGACAGATATGGCACTACGAGTATATGAGAGGATTCACCATCAGCCAGATGCAAAGGAGTTCCTGAAGATCGCCATAATCGCAGCGATCAAGGAATATTACACCGTATGGATGGCCGAGCCTCGGCTAGATCCGAAAACTGGCTTGTCTAGGTATCGACCCGAAGGGCGCGGTGTTCCCCCCGAGACTGAAGCGAGTCATTTTGTCCATATTCTGGAGCCCTACGCGGAGAAGCACGGCATGAGCTTTAAGCAGTTTGTGAAAGCCTACAACTACGGGGAAGTAAACGAACCCGACTTAGATGAGTATTTCATGCATGATCGAGCAGTGCGAGAATCTGGACATGATACGTCGTATCGACTAGAGAAGGTTTGCGCAAATCTCGCTACCATTGATCTGAACTCGTTACTGTACAAGTATGAGATGGATATCTCGCGCACTATTCGCAACGTTTTTGGTGATCGCCTGGAGATTCCTGCCGAGTGGTGTAGTGGGTCGATGAAACCTGGTCAAGTCGAGACTTCGGCAACCTGGGACCGCCGTTGGAGGCGACGCCGCGCTGCCATTCACAAGTACTGCTGGAATGAGGAGCAAGGTATGTACTTCGACTATGACACGGTAAAACAGGAGCAATGCACATATGAATCGTGCACCACTTTCTGGCCGTTATGGGCGGGTGTTCCAGACCCCGAGAAGGCGGCTAAAGTGGTGCGCAATGCTGTTCCTAAATTCGAAGCATACGGAGGGCTGCTGTCTGGGACTGAGAAATCGCGCGGCGAGGTTAGCATCGAGAGGCCAAATCGTCAGTGGGATTATCCGTACGGCTGGGCACCACAGCAGATGCTCGCCTGGACGGGCCTTTACCGCTATGGATACGCGGATCTCGCGCAAAAGTTGGCATACAAGTGGCTGTTTATGGTCACGAAGGCCTTCTTCGACTTCAATGGCGTGGTTGTAGAGAAATACGATGTCACGCGCCCAGTTGACCCTCATCGTGTAGATGCTGAGTATGGCAACCAAGGGCTGGACTTTAAAGGCGTCGCAAAAGAAGGGTAAGTCAGCTGTTCCAAACCGCCACTATTCGATTTCAGTTTTAACATTGGCCAATGTAGCTTTGGCTGGGTCAACGCCAGCTATGTCTACGGTCTTCAATTCATTAGCACCGATATGAAGAGAGCACTTGGAACGGTCACACCCTATGAGGTATACGAGAAAGCACAACAAACAAGGGAAGAGAAATTCTTCGAATGATCTGATAACTTCTAGCACGTCGTTTATGCGGCTCGCTGGCAGAGGGGTTTTTTTAAGGGATATGTTATATTTCGGGGGAAGTACATGGAGTTGCTACAAAGTCAAGGAATGGTTCAGACCTGGGCTATGGCTAGACGGTCTTAGACGAGGGGAATCGCATGCGTGCATCCTGTACGCACTTAGGTCGTCGGTTAGGGATTCATTCCCCCGAGTGTTCGCATCACTTGTAGCTACCATGACACCATGCTAACATCGAGCACATATATGTATCGATTGCTCGGTAGTTTGGGGTGGAATTGTTTATATGGATTAATGAAATAGGTATTAATGAAGTGTGCTTTTTATAGGTAGGTAGTATCCAGTTAGTAAGACTTTTATTATCCTTAACCGAGCATGTGAGGCAGGCGTGTTTCAGCACCCTACTACCGAACGCCCAAGTCACCCCCAAGGTCGAGACCTTTGATCTCCGCCTCTAGACTATTCACCGCGGCAATGAGCTCGTCGAATCCGCAGGAATGCTCGTTCACCACGACCTCCTCCATCTCCTCGGCCTCTCGGGCCGGTTCATATGACGCCACCCATTCTTCGCTGGGGGCCGTCTTCTTCTTCGTCTTCATCTTGGCCTTCTTGGACGACGTCTTGGACGGCTTCCGGGGCGCGCCCCAGAAATCGAAGGGACTCGGGGCCGGCTCCTCGGCCGGGTGCATCTTGGAAAACCACTCGGGGACGGAGAGGCCCCTGACGGCCTTGACGACGCTGCTGATGCTGAGCCTCTCGTACGGCCTCGTCGGGGGCACGCAGGGGAGCGAGTTGGCGTGCAGCTGTCGGAGGAGGGTCCCGAGCAGTATGGCGTCGCACTCGGCGCTGCACGTCGTCTGCTTGCCGAGCCGGTCTACGTGGCTGTATACGCAGGAGAGGATCCTGTCGAGGTGGAGCTGGCGGCGCTCGTCGATCGCGTCTGGGAAGGGTGCAGGAGGTGGTTAGACATGGAAAGAAAAAAAGAAAAAAAAAGAACAGCGGGGGCTTACCGTAGGCTTGGGATAATAGGGGCAGCTCCAGGGACGGGCTATCGTTCAGCTTCTCGAGGATGGCGACGCGCGTCCACTTCTTGAAGATGTCGGGATTCTGGAACACGCCGGTGGCGGAGATCCAGCTGTCCCAGTCCACGTGCGAGGTCCTCGGGGGGAGGCCGTTGAGGTAGGCCACCCAGATGCTGGCGTAGAGCTCGATCGCCTCGTGGCAGCCGAGGTAGTCTACCGCGCGGGAAACCTGCGCCAGCATGTTTAGGGTGATGGTGCGCTGGACCTGGCGGTTCAGGCCGTGGATGATGCGCAGGATGATGGCGATCGCGTCCACATCGAAGCCGTCTAGTTTCCAGTGGAGTAGTCCGTCTTCGTGGACCTCGTTGGCTTCTCGCCAGGGCCCCGAAATCATCTTCTTGACATAGGTAGAAGCGAGAGCTAAGTGTTTCGAGGACGCCCTGAATCGCCGTTGGTCCTCTTCCAGCGGTAAGGGCGGCGCGGGTGCACTTGGTAGCGGCTCTTCATTTCCGATGGCTTCTTCTGGCACAGCCTCCTCCGGTGTGTCTGCGGTTTCGTCGGGTGTAGTCCCATTAGGTTCGGGATTAGGGGCGACAAAGTATTTCCAAGTGTCCTCAAGAGACGTGCCGGAGACGATGACTAGAATGTCGCCATCGGGATCTAATACTACGTCGTAGATCGCCATTGTTCCTGGCTAGCAAGAGAGTTTCTTGAGGAGCTTGATGGTTACAAATCCGAGGGCGAACAGGCAATGATAAATCCCAGAGATACTGAGTTGGGCGTCATTGCAGCCTGATCGAGGCGCTGAACGGGCGTGCTGGCAACGCATGCTCGTTGCTGGTTTAACGACGACCACTTATCCAGGGCTGCAGCTTTCGCCAGGCGACGACTGAAAAACTGGAGATAGCATTCGCCAATGAGCGCAAATACCAAGCTTTTGTCCCGTCTTCGAATTCTCCCCCTACCTGTGTTTAAATAGCCTCGTGCCTAATAATGCACGCTCACGGGTTGGGCATGTCGGGACGCCTTTTTGGTGATGATGTCTTTTCGAGCACAACCTGCCACGTAGGATGCAAAGATGAACCTGATCACGGTGCGTAAGGCATCTGGTGAATGACCATTCGCCTACGCATGGAGGGCGAACATGGCGTCGTGGCGTGGTTTCTAAGGGCCGTTATTCCATCAGGGAAGAGAGAGGCTGTATTGCCCAGATCCACGTAATCGAAACTTGCCAATCATCTAAGCCAGCGATGGATGCTGTGAAGTACCCTAGACCCTGTCTCCTTCGCAACGTTGGACGTCGACAGCCCTGTTGGGTGCTGACAGAGGTTGATTGATATTGTGCGAACCGAGATAGAGAAGCAGCAGTGTGAGTGGTTTTAGAAGGCTTCAATTCAATCGCTGATACAGCGTACGGCGATGCTTGCTCGTCTCAATTCACTTCCTCGCCGACCGATCACGCGTCTGACTCATAAATGTGACCACGCTCTCCTATATTCAACTCACCTCACGCCGACCGCGGCTGGGCTCGGTGCTCCTGGTTGTCATCGGAGGGTCCGACATTTCGGCATAGAATAGCCAGACATGACTCGTCTCGAGCTCGTGAAACGAAAACAGCTAAGACCATTGAAGAGCTGAAAACACTCCGATAAGCATAGTACCCGACCACGCTCCTTTAAGCCGAGGTTCGTGTATGTAGGCATGTATTCAAGCCGGAAATAGCTACTAACGCTCTGATCGACATCTTCAACAACCCTGCTCCGATTTTCACATGCCAGTACCTACCTATCCAACAATGCGGGGTGGAACCTTCTCTTATGTCGGGTGATGTTTTTTTATGGATGTTGGCGATTCATCTTGTAGGAAACGAAGCGATGAGGTAAAGCGAGGGGAAGTTTAACAAGTCTCAATTGTTTGCTAGTCAATTGGCGTTGTAAGTGAAGTGCTGATTGTACCTATTTCTCTGCGGCAGTAGGTATAATATGGAATCCGGCTACAACGTATGCCGCTATTATTATTATTAAATTCTCTAACAAGTACCTAAGGTCAGTACCTAGGAGGTAGTTCTATATGCAGGTAGCACCCAGGTATCTAATGGCTGCCTACAGTAGTTGCATATACCTACTGGCTACCAACTGCGTCATCGTCACCTTGTCCTGTGTGTAAGTACTTACACTATAATTCCCATGACCCGGCTCCAGTCCACCACACTATGCCTAGACCGGGCCCAAATGCTCGAGACAACCTTCAAGTAGATAGAAAATGCGGAGAGAGCATGGCCTTCGTACTACCAACGCGTACCTAAGACCGGTAACAGGCATGGCATATGTCTAACATCTACCTGTGTAAGTGTCAAGAGTCTCCTTTCTAGCTCGGTACTTTGGCCAATCACGGCTTTCTCTGAACCCCAGACTCCAGAGAACCGCAGCCAGTCCACCGCGCCCAGGCTTGTCACGAAGTCCCTTTGAGCCGAGGATAGAGAATGATGGAGTCTAGACGTCAGTCGGAAGCCGCGTCGCGTGCGCCGGCTACACGCCGTCAGGCTTTTGACCTGTGACAGAGGCGAGAGATACCTCGATCGCCACCGAGTTTACGGGCCATGTCATGTACACCGCCGCCCGTCCCGTCGTCACTTTCGACGTAGCCGCTTGGCCGGTTTGCGCCGAGCCATGATTCCTACCTTGGTCCTTGATGCATGTGCGTAGAGTAATGTAGGTAGGTACAGATGGGTTATCGAGCCGGGGGGTGTGTTCCGTGGGGAGAGTGGAAGGCCTTCGGATGATGCTATATGACGGATGCTGTAATCCATTTAATACCTTCTAGCTTGCCCTCTCTTTGTCTTGGGACATACTCTCTTACGTATTACCCACCAGCATTCCAACTCCGGCCTGGACTGAGACAACCCATCATTCCTAGAAGAAGAGGCATACACTATTCATAAAGAATTTGAACAGAACCTTGATACTCACACTCATAGCTACGACGAGCTGTCGTCATCTGTGCTCAGGTTCTAATCATGGCGTCGAATAACATGATCAGTGCGGCCATCGATGCGAATCTCGAAGATGAGCTCTTCGCCCAAGAGGTCGAGGCCGTGAGGCAGTGGTGGAATGACCCGAGATGGAGGTACACCAGACGACCTTTCACAGCTGAGCAGATTGTCTCGAAGCGGGGGAGCCTTCAAATACAATACCCGAGCAATGCGCAGTCCAAGAAGTTATGGAACATACTTGAGAATCGGTTCAAGGTAGATAACTCTACACAAACGCGAAACGAGTGACGATGCTCTGATATGCTAACCAAGGTGTAGAACCGCGATGCTAGCTACACCTATGGCTGCTTAGAACCAACGGCGGTCACGCAGATGGCTAAGTATCTGGACACCGTCTACGTCTCGGGCTGGCAATCGTCATCTACTGCCTCGTCATCCGACGAGCCTGGCCCTGATCTGGCTGATTACCCCTATGTAAGTGAAAGGACCCCACGACGCCTGAGTTCGACCGGGACTGACTGAGAGCAAGACCACCGTCCCGAACAAGGTGAAGCATCTCTTCATGGCGCAGCTGTTCCATGACCGCAAGCAACGTCAAGAGCGCCTTACCACCCCCAAAGGTCTACGTTCAAAGGTCGCCAACATTGACTATCTTCGTCCTATCATTGCTGATGCCGACACGGGCCACGGAGGCCTCACCGCCGTCATGAAGCTCACAAAGCTCTTCGTCGAGCAGGGGGCAGCCGGTATTCACATCGAGGATCAGGCTCCGGGGACAAAGAAGTGCGGGCACATGGCTGGCAAGGTCCTCGTGCCCATTAGCGAGCACATTAACCGACTTGTCGCTATCCGTGCGCAGGCCGATATCATGGGAACGGATCTCCTGGCTATTGCTCGTACCGATGCCGAAGCAGCAACGCTCATCTCAACAACGATTGACCCGCGAGACCACGCCTTCATCATCGGATCTACGAACCCCAATGTCCAGCCCCTAAATGATCTCATGATCGCCGCAGAACGAGCTGGGAAAACTGGCGAGCAACTGCAAGCCATCGAAGATGCGTGGTTGAAGGAAGCAAACCTCAAACGCTTCGACGAAGCCGTCGCCGACGCCATCGCGGCGACCCGATTGCCAGCGGGCGACAAGAAGGCATTTCTGCAGCAATACACGGCGCAGGCGAAGGGCAAGAGCAATCCCGAGGCACGAGCTATCGCCCTTGGCATCCTCGGCACGGACGTCTACTTCAACTGGGATGCCCCACGCACGCGGGAGGGATACTACAGACTGAAGGGAGGCTGTGACTGCGCCATCAACCGCGCTATCGCGTACGCGCCGTACTGTGATGCCATCTGGATGGAGAGCAAACTCCCCGATTACAAACAGGCGAAAGAGTTTGCGGACGGCGTCCATGCTGTCTGGCCAGAGCAGAAGTGAGTGTCACCATTATCTTTCGTCTCGCTCTCTATCTAATCTACACGGTTCCCCTCCTCACTGCCTCCAATCATTCAAGTGCGGTACGAGATTGCTGACCCATCCTCCTAAATAGACTGGCTTACAATCTCTCGCCCTCCTTCAACTGGAAGACGGCGATGCCTCGCACGGAGCAGGAGACATACATCCGGCGCCTGGCGTCGCTGGGCTACTGCTGGCAATTTATCACGCTGGCAGGTCTGCACACGACGGCGTTGGCGGCCGACCGCTTTGCCGCCGCGTACGCGCAGAACGGCATGCGCGCGTACGGCGAACTCGTCCAGGAGCCCGAGATGGAGGCCGGCGTCGACGTCGTCAAGCACCAGAAATGGAGCGGCGCTACCTACGTCGACGAGCTGCAGAAGATGGTTACCGGCGGCATCAGCTCCACCGCTGCCATGGGCCAGGGCGTCACGGAGGATCAGTTCCATTAATATAGATACATCCCATTGTTTGTGAGATGTCTACGTCGCGATTGTGAGACTATACGTGAGAGTCGGTGCTGTACAGCGTAATAGCAAGGAATCCCACACAGAATGAGCGGTGGTAGGCAAAGCGAGTTGCTGTGTGCATGGTGGTGAGGCGACAGCTTGCATACGTTAGTATTGCGTCGAGGCCGACGACAGCTCGTATTGAACATTTTGCTTCATCTCCCTTTTTGTTTGTATACGGCGTGATACTCATGACCACGAGACAAGTCTTCTACTATTCAGAACTTAGATCCGAATTGAACAACTTCAGCAGTTATGTAGGCGTCCGCCGATGCGAGAGAATGCCTGTGTTCAGGCTTATTCCTAGGTTTATACCTAGGCATACACACATACATACATCCATAGGTGCCCATATCTACCTGCGGGTGATTTCCAGTTCCCGTTCGCCCGTTCCCAATGACATATCGTTGCCGCGTACATATCATACCTATTGTCAGATCCAAGACAACCGCTAATCCTCTCAAGTCGCGCCAATGCGGCTCGTAGAAACGCCATGCAATACCAATTATCAATTACTTTCGAGGGTGAGTGAGACATGGTCGGCTAGGCAGTGATGTGGCTGCATTCCCAATCCCAATTAGTGCCTCGGCTCGTCCGTCTCAAAACATTTGCCAATCCGTCAGCCAAGGCATGTTGCCCTGCGAGTAGTCGACGCCGTGCTTGTAATTGCCCGTGAGCTCCTCTTCGTCGACGCCGCAGTGCGTCTGGCCGTCCCGGCCCTTGAACCAGCCCAGCCCGTACGTCTTGCCGATGTCGCCGAGCCTGACGCGCATCTCGGCGTTCGTGAGCTTGGTCGTGCCGACGAAGTCGTACAGCATCTTGGACTGGTGCATGAAGCCCAGGACGCTGGCGATGGTGTTGGGCTGGCGCGGCAGGAAGGGCCTGCGGCGGCGGACGAAGACGACGCCCGCGACGACGCAGATGTACAGCAGGATGAAGACGGTCAGGGCGAGCGTGACGACGAAGGAGCGCACCGTCTCGGACCCGCTGCCGAGGTCCTCGTTGAGCACGTTGCCGGCGTCGTCCTCGACGAAGAGCACGGCGTCGAGGAAGTCCTTGCCCTCGACCTGCGCCAGACCCGTGGCGAAGATGGTGAGGCCCTCCACGAGCACCGTGCCCGCGCCGACGAAGAAGACGATCCAGTGCCGGTTGAAGAGGGCGCGGAGCGCCACGACGGCGAAGGGCATGGCCGTGTAGTCGAGGGTGAGCGTCTTGGGGGGCGCGTGCCGCTCCGCGAGGATGTAATACGGCTCCAGCATGCGGATGGACGTCTCGAGACTGCCCCAGCCGAGCTTGATGCAGACGGCCAGCGCCGTGATGGCCCAGGGCGCCTTGTACGTGATCACGCTGGCCGGCGTGAACAGGAAGATGGGAATGAGGACGAGGAAGAGGACCACGCCGATGATGAAGGGTATGCAGCCCTCCTTGCGGAGCATGATGGGATGGGGGTTCTCGGACAGATGGGCGTCCTTGTACTTGTCGCTCTCGCGGCTGCTGGAGAATATGAAGTCCTCGGAGAACAGGGACGAGTTGCGCAGCACGTAGCGCCGGTTCTTCAGCTTGTGGTGGATGTCCTTGGGCTTGGCCGTGTCCATGTCCTTGAAGTCCGTCATGATGTGGCTCACGACCGCCATCGACGCCAGTCCGGCGATGCCCTTGACGTCGGTTTGGAGGCCGGAGCGGCGCGTCGTCAGCTGGTAGAAGAGGATGCTGCCCAGGATCGCGATGCCGAAGAACGTGCCCGTGAGCACGCGCGAGAGGACGGCGCTCACTATGATCACCTTTGGTTCCTCTGGTTTCAACAGTCGGGTGGCCCTGTCTGGGGTGAGGACGAGGGCCGCGGCGCCGAGCGTCGGGACAAGGGATACGGCGAGCAAGGTGGTCACCGAGGAGATGGCGACGGCGTAGTGTCTGCGATGCAGAGCGAGGAGCGGCCGTGTGAAGTTGAAAAGCGTGATGTAGTCGACGTTAATCGACTGGGCCGCCAGCGCGCCCCCCTCCTTGGACATCTGGTAGAAGGCTTCCAGACGCTTGACCTCGGAGTCCGTGTTCTGCCATAAAACGCCGTACGTGACGGTGATGATGGTGGGGACGAACTTGAAGACGAAGTACAGCCCCGGATCGAGATCCCTGGCGCTCGTGAAGTGGAATAATCCGCCGGGCCGCCGCGACATCTGGTAGACCAGCTCTTGCACGATGCCGAGGAGGACGGAGAGGAGGATCATGAATAACAGATAGGGCCATCTCATCGAAAACGGCTTCCAGTTGGGCTGCGGATAGAACACCTGCTTCTCGGGCGGTGGCGCGGGGGCGTCCTGATCACGCCTGACCGTGTTGGGACCAATCATCGAACTGAGGTCGACGCCCGGTTGCTGCTCGACGATGACCTCGATGACCTCGCCTCTTTTGTTCGCCTCCTCTTGTCCGAGACTCCTCCAGCTCGGCCGCGCGCTCGAAGCAGATATTCTCTGCATCGATAGCGATCGCGTGAAACTACGCGCGAGCGAAGGTCCGGCGGAGACGAGGTGCTCCCTCTTGATTGTCGCATTCGGCGCCTCCCCCTGTCCGAGACCGCCAGTCAACCTGCCATTCGCCTCTTGCTCCTGCAGCGATGTCAGGAACGCTTGGTCCTGAGCACCCATCGGCCCCGAGAAGGAGGTCATGTCGAAAGCGGGCTCGTAGGGCTCGTCTTTCGGGACGGCGCTGTACGGGGCGGACTGGGCGGGCGGCACGGCGGCGCCGAGCAGCGCCATGTCGATGCTCTCATCCTCGTGTATCGTTTCCTGCACCCGCGCGCGGAAGCTCTTGAAACGGCCGACGCCCTGCGGCGGAGGGGAGACGGGCTGGTACCGCCCGCCGCTGCTGTTTCCCAGGAAAGGAACGGACCACTGTCCTCTCCCGTACTCTTGGTGCTCCGGGGCCGGCGGCTGCGGGAGGGGCGGCGAGTCGAAGAAGGACTGGAGGGACACGAGAGATTCGCGTCCGCGAAGAGGACCCGACGAGTCTGGGCTCTCCGATAGGTTGGATACCTTGTGGCTCAGGTCCTGGCTCTGGTGCCGTCTGTAGGTATCGCTCGAGAAATATGTATTCGAGGCCATGGCGGCTGTTATGGCATCTTGCCGCGGAGACGCAAACGACGAAGGGTGGGGGCCGTCAACGGAGGGGGGGGCGTTCGGGGGTCGAATGTCGCGGCGGGACGGTGGCTCAGTGCTGAAGAGTAATCTGTTGGTTTAAAAAAAAGGATCTCGAACGGGAGGGATGCTAGATCCTCCTCGCCCCTCGCACGTCTATTGACCGTAGGGAGCCCGCCCTTTGCAAACCTCCCTCCTCTCTTTCGCGAGGCGGCTAGAAAGCTCGCTATCGTCCGAATATTTCAGGACGAGCTCTGCTGCATAAAAACACGCCTTCGGTTGTCCGATGCGAAAAATCGACGCGTGAGGTATGCCGTGCGACCGGATGACTGGTTCGGGAAGCCTGCTGCCGTGCCGCCGCTCGTGGTTGACTACTAATCCCAGATTCTGGGTGATAGGTATGTTAAGTATAGGTAGTTGGTCCCTTGTATAGGAAGACTTTTCTGATGATTCAGGAGCACGCGATGTATCCGAGAGACAAGATCCAACAAGGACCGGGTTACTGAGCGTGCCTGTCTAATGTCTTGCTTGTCATGATCTATCACCGAGCGGTCTTTGGGCGACAGATTGTTCGCCGGATGGTTCAGCTGAGCAGAGCAGAGCAGAGCTAAGCTATTGGTGCCAAGTCCCAGTATACATAACCACATCAGCCGCGAGACTACTTCGTATGTCTGCGACTAACGAAGAAAGGCCAGTCATTGAGGGCACGATAAACGCGGAAGCCACGCTGGCTATCTACACTTCTCTCAGCTCGTCACCGAGTGAGGAGGATGGGAGAGGGTGGAGCTTCGCCCCCAAATTTCGAGGCAGCTGAGCGCCAAGTTGGGCCAAGTTTGGTGTAGTGGACAAGAGAGACAGGGGGTGTCCGACCAACGGTAACGCCAGTTAAGCGGGTTGGCGTGCCACTGCGAGACATTCTGACCAAGATTGCCTACTCAACTATCTACTGGTCGCATCGATTGCGAAAGAACCCGAAACGAGGCGTCACATGGTTATTTCACAGGTAGTTCCGTATATGATTCAAAGCTTACTAGGTGAATGCTCTGATGATGCTTCAATAGCTCACAGGAGCGTAAACACGACGGAAACAAAGAAAGCCTCCCGGTTTTACTTTATGCGGATTGCCGGTAATAGCCTCAGATATGGTAGATGCAGGCAGCCCATCGTAGATCTAGACACGGGGCGGCGCGCGCCGACGAGCCCTATCACATACATACATACCTAATTTATACCATTTGGAGCTGTGGCCATCAGCAGAGGTGGGTGATGGGATAAAGAGGAAGGGATGGCAATCGAAAACCTGGTTGCGGGAAATGCAGCCAAGCCAGCTCCTTTATCGTACCGCGTAACACGAGACATGCACGGCGAGAAATTGTTGCAGATAGTTCTCTGCGAGAGACGGCAAACCGCTTCATCGAGACGGCTGCCCATGGCGCACGACACACGATGGCGTATATTACCGACGATATACGAACTATATCGGCATCGATCTTACAGCGCCGAGGAAGCACTCGACCTGCGTGCATTTGGCAGACCACGATGACCTCGTGCGGCCTACGAAAGTGATGATGGCATGGCGTACGTGCTGCGCCGTCTCTTCCAATAGTGAGGCGACTTTTGGTGGTCCTGCAATGTGACGACAATATTGCTAGAGGTCGTCGCGGCCGTCTCATCGTCACCTTGGCGAGCACCACAGCTAGAGATCGCTCCGCGAGAGGAGCGGCGATCTGTTGCACATGCGCGCAGGGGAATTTCGTTGCTGTACGCTTCGGCAGGGTCGAACCGCCTTATTGGAATACATGTCAGTGTCTCATGATCTCCCCGAATTCTCCTAGCCGTGCTACGGCATGCTCTAGTGCTCGAATAGCCGTTCGAATAGCACCATTGTCGCAGACAGCCCTCGCTGCGAATCATGCCGCTCATTTCATGGACCAGTGCTAGGTATGACGGCCACAAAGACGCCATAAGCAGGTGCCCAAGGGGGTGATTTCTCCTCCTCTACTATCCACAGCAATCATGACAACGCTGTTGTCGAGGCCCAACGCATTCGCGACCAGTTACTGCTTTCGAGATCGCAGCTTCTTCGATTCCGTCCCAGCCATGCCGAGCAGGGCTGAGACGGTAGGATCCATGATACTGTCGGAAGAGGAAGTGCGATACTTCCGTGCGCTCCTCGCATGGAGACCAGGCGATGAGGCGGGGCTGGTGAAGAGGAAGCCCGTCCCCGAGCGGCCTCTGGCGGGCTACTTTCGCGTCCTGATACTAGGGTCTAAGGGCTGCGGCAAGACGGCCATACTGACGAGGGTGAGTGACCAGGCAATTCTCCCCTTTATCTCCGCCCTCCTTGCTCACCACCTCATCTCCGAAGTTCTGCAAAGACACCTTTACTGGCGGGGGTCAGCCGTCTCGCCCGGAATACGAGCGAGGATGCCAGCGCACTATCGAGATCAAGGGCCAGACGTACGCAGTCGACGCCCTCGAGCTAGCGCCCAGCCAGCTGTCCGAGGAACAGCACCTCCGGCACGCGGTAGCCATCACCGAAGCCGTCGTGCTCGTCTACGACGTGCGGTCTCGCGACTCCTTCGTCCAGGTCCAGGAGCTGCACCAGCGGATACAGGAGGCGCTCCTCCTGGACGAGCGCCCGCACTACGGCCTGGTTCTCGTCGGCAACAAGGCAGACGGCGACGAATACGGCCCGGATGACGGAGAGAGCTGTCGGGTGGTGACCGAGGCCGAGGGGTACGAGCTCGCGTGCAGTCTCAGCGGCGGCCGATCACGGTGCGCGTTCCGGGAGACCTCGGCGCAGACGGGCGAGAACGTGGATAGCCTCTTCGCGATGTTGGGCGCGGAGCTGCTTCGACTGCGGCAGCTCGCGCGGCAGCGCCGCGAGGAAGCCGAAGAGATCGCCAGGATGGAAGCCATGGGACGGGCGAGCGGCGATGATTCGGACAAGTCGCCCAAGAAAGCGGCTAAATGGCGATTTTGGGCTCGTAGTCGGTCCCGACGGGTATCCGACGACGCAGCGAGGAAGACTGTTGCGACTTGAAATGGAATATTACTATATTTGTATTACTATATTGGTCTTTGAGCTTCGGCCGAGGTAATGAAAGACACGAGAGTTCAGGTGGTTAGGAGGAAGGACTCCGATGTACTCATTAATTGCTACTGTTCATGTCATTCTTGTTACAACTAACTACTTGAATTATCTTTTGGCTATGGTTATGTACTATAAGTGTGGCAAGCACTATGATAGATGTGTCGGTGCTAACGAAATCTACTTAGACATCTGGGGAATAAGAACCCGCTTCGACCTCGTCGTGTTTCATCCTTGCAAGATGCTAGCCATGGGGAGGCCCCAGTACCAAGCTGCAACTACCATACCTCCAATACTCATGCAGAAGGCCATCAAGAAGTTGACATCATTGTTATCGAGTAAGTCCCAGCCGGTTTCGGCGACACGAGTAGGCTCATTGTCCCCGAAACTAGGCTTGCGATGCTTGTTTTTCGGATTATAGGGGTCCTCGGCGGGGGCGCTATCGTCGACTGCCGAGGCATTTTCAACGGCATCTTCTCCTTCTCCGTTGAGGAGCGCGGCCTTTATACCCGTACCTATGTTGACATTCCGAACATTCTTAGAACGCGCATCCACAGAGGTGAGAACGCGTACGCCCCCTTCGCCTTCGACGATCTTGCCCGTTCTCGCATCCCGCACACTTCTCTGCAGCCACCCTCCTAGAAAGCTGTCGAGAACACTTCCGAGCGTTCCCCAGATGGTCATGCCCCATGCAAAGATGACTTTCTCGGTCATAGACCAGGGCCGACCACCGCCGACCTTGCCGCTTGTGTGATCGCCGCACATCGGCAGGAACATCAGAGATGTCGTTACGATGATCATGGAGCCCAGGAAGCCCGCAAAAAGTCCCCATACGGTGACGCCTCCATTCGTACCCCGGGGGACCTTCCGCAGAGTGAGCGACGTGATCAGCCTCGGCTCCGTGCGAGACAGTATGCCGAGCTCGGAGGAGAAGGTGTCGGCGCAGACGGCGGCATAGTTGGCAATAATACCGATGACCAGGATATCGCCTCCCCAGCTGTAGCAGTAGGTGCCCTCCGGGCTCTGTCCGTTCACTATAGCGTCGCGCCTCTGGCTGAGTTGATAGGTGTGCAGGAGAGATAGGATAGAGGCCATCAGCGAGTTGGCGAGGACCTGTACGTGAGTCCGCGGGCCCTCGCCCCCGGAGCTGCCCTGTGCATGCAGGGTCAGGCTGGCCTTCACCTCCTTCTTGACGGCGGTGGCGCGCGTGCCGGCGAGGAAGAAGACGATCAGCAGCACGAACGGCAGGTTCCACGGATGTATGGCGTGGACGGTGGCTGTCAGGGCGGCCATGAAGATGCCAAAGGGCGTCAGGGACTTGCGCGAATGGGCCCGATAGACGAGCGCAAGCGTCGCAGGGACTGCGATGATGGCTTTCATGATCGGATCGCGCAGTTACCGGCTAGCAACGTCGTTGTAGGTAAGCGATTGAGAGGGGTCTCGCACGACCGTAAGCCTCTAGTCTAGCTTTATATCCGGATTCCTGTTACCTGTTTCTCGAGAGGAGCGAGTAACCCAGGCTCTTTGGGCGACTGCTATTTGGACGACTGAAGTAGCAGCGGCTGAACGCTCATCACAACTAAGTACATGCCTATAGGTTAGGTAGTTGTTGGTAGGTAGGTGTCTCTTGGCTGTATGATAGATGTCTATGTCTGGCGGGTAGTTCTAGGTGCAGCCTGATTGCAGGTGGTGGGTGAGCATGGCACCTGGGCTTATCGATATCACCCGCAGAAGCACAGAAGATATATGTTAGGTACATATATGCATATAACGGGCCGTAAGAGATACATACCTCTCTTCAAAGACTACATACAGGTAGATGTGAAGTACCACATATAATCATATCTTACCATTGAAGCGGATGGGCTTCTATGCATCCTACCTATGCAGCGCATTAGAATGCCCGTACCTCGTCCCATAATACTCTATCGTAAGTATCAGATGAGGCCCTGAATCTTTGACAACGCTGAATCAGCTACAAAGTAATACCCAGCTCGCCGATTCGCATGCTCGCCTTGGGGACGCACCCCAGAAATTCCCGTCTCAACCCTTAGTTGTATGTAAGATCCCATTCGCTAGAGGTGGGTTTACCACTTCGCGTGGTGCTATGCAACGTGCCTCGTCTCGAGCTGAGCATTACCAGGCAGGCGATTCTACTGGGCCGTAGCCGCTGGGATATGCGTATTGCAACTTACGATCAGATAGGTACCGTATGCGTTTAACCTTGCCCTAATTGATATAGGTACAGGTGGTTATTGGCACCCATTGCTATTTTTGGACAGGGCTCGAAAACACCTTAATCTACCTGTGATATGTCAGTACACGCTGCATTCATGTTCCAACATCGCGAGCATCATTACAACTTGATCTTGGTAATTCCCCATTCGATATAGGTGTGGCGTATAAGATGGAGTGTCACGACTTGTTCAAAAGCCGCCATATAGCAGACCAAGGCACAACCAATATCGGTTGCCGCAATCTGCGCACTGCGAAGATCACCTTAGAAAAGGTGCGGCGTTGGCCAGACAAGAGGCATCAGCAGTCTAAGACAGATGCTCTCAACATTCTGCCTCCATCGAGACCATCTCTGAATCCCACCCCCATCGGGCTCTGCTTATCGGCTTTATTTTGAGTCTTTAACAAGAGCTGACGACTCCATCCTACCACAGACGTCCGCAAATGGTCTTTTAGCTAGGAGCATCCTTGTCAAAAACGCGTCGGGTCCATCAGTACTTTGTAGCCCATGGCGAATCGAAACTCTGCCGGTATTAGACAACATCACAGCCCGCAATTCTCAGCCGCGCTGGTAATTAGTGTCTTCCACCTTGCAGTGAACTGTAGGTATTTCATATAAGTGTTCGCTGCATTCGCCTCTGCAATTTCTTCGACATCTTGACCTCGAAGCTCTCTGTCAGCAACCACATCCGGAAGTCATGGGTCCCAGCAAATGCCGTTTGGCCACTTATGCCCATAACCCAAGCATGTGATAGCCGGAGGCTTTCTCCGTTGCGTGTGGAGATATTTTTGCCCGCTTCATGCACGACATCTGCATTGTTCGAACCTTCAATCCAGAGGCACGCCCAAGCGCCGTAGCTATGGGCTTACCGTTATTTGAGTGGCGAAAAATACATTAGCTTGATGAGGCCTGTATCCGCTGTTTCTCTAAGTCCCCACAAGGGTCTTGTTCTTTCGTGAAGCCCGCCCTTTGCGGACAAGCAGGCATCATGCAGCGCAGTTAGAGCCGGTAACAGTCATGTTCGCCAAAACCGGCTCATTACAACATTCCCCGGCGCACGAACTCACTAGATTAAAGCTGGGATACGGAGCCGGGTGCTTGTTGAAAATAGAAAATCCTCTCATAGGCTGAGATGTTGGTTAAGCTTCGGTTGATTCCGGGGGGATCGTGGCTTCATTCACCATCCTAGTACGGTAGCTGCCATATAATTCTGATTGTTGGAGAATGCAAGGCCTCTTAGAATGTATCGACGTATTCGCGAATCGATGAGTTTTCTGACGCCTTTCTTAAGAAAGTGTAACACTTCAAGTAGCTATAACTGGAGCCTCAAAAATTGTAGTGCACATGGCCGTTATGAACCAGCAATGAAACTATAGAAAGTGACTGAGCGGAGCGGATATAATTACTTTCGCGGCACTTGGTCAATATGACTCGGAGGACACAGACCATTGCCCCCTCACATGTTTAGATGCCCCCGGTTCTTAGCTGTAAACACGCAAGCAGCCGAAGCCTGCCTCTCATTTATTTTGAAAATTGCCCTATCAGATCGAGCTAGGTTTTGTGAATGGCGTCCTCCAGCACCTTGCCATCGACCCATCGGGACCCGTCCACATTAACTTTCGTTTCTTCGAACCCTCTTCGCCTCGGCCTGTACCGTACTAAGCCATGCAGGGTTCCGTTGTTAATATGTATAAGACCTCATGATGACCGGAAGATGATAAAGATCACGATTATTTGTTTGTGTTTTCGCCGACATCATTAAGCTGTTGCTTCCCTTTCGCATTGATTTCTTGCCGATGGGATTCTTTTGACACGAGCGAGCCTCTCCTACCATGTATCGAGCATCCCTTATACCGCTCTTTACCCTAATTCATGATATCGCTGTATCGGCAGCGATCATCACCTATGACTGGGAGGTGACTTGGGTATGGGCCGCGCCAGATGGTGTAGGGAGACCCATCATCGGCATAAATAACTCGTGGCCATGCCCGATGATTCAGGCGTCAGTCGGCGATACCGTCGTCGTCAACCTGCTCAACAAGCTAGGTAACGAGACCACGGGTATCCATTTCCATGGCATCAATCAGATCAACTCGAATTACATGGATGGGTCTGTGGGCAGCAGCCAGTGTCCTCTGCCTCCGAATTTTTCGATAACCTACAGTTTCACGGTATGTCAGAAGCGTACCCCAAGTCATTCCTATAAATTGTCGGAAAACGTACTTACCACACTCTGAAACAGGCCAATGAAGCTGGAACATACTGGTGTGAGTAAACCCTTGAAACGTGGCCTTCCGTGTATGCTGACTATCGTGAGAAGACCACTCCCATAATATGGGCCAGTATCCGGATGGCTTCCGTGGGCCCTTGATAATACATAACCCGCAGGATCCATACCTGGGCGACTACGACGTCGACGTACTGCTGACGGTTTCGGACTGGTAAGTCTATTCATTATGGCTCTGTATATCCTGATTTTTCATCAGGAAAATCATTACTGAGAGAGACTGACACTTGAATAGGTACCATGATCAATCTCCCACACTCGTTTCACAAATGCTACAACCCAACAACACGAAATTCCAACCGCCACGACCGAATAGCGTCCTAGTCAATGAGGGAAGCGATGGCCATATTAATGTCGAGCCGGACAAGACATACCGCGTGCGCGTTATCAACTTCTCCGCGATGACTTCTGCCTTCATCGTGTTCAATGCCCTGCAAATGCACATTATCATGGCCGACGGGACTTACATACAGAAGGAGCTTACGAATCAATTACATGTCTTGCCGGCCCAGCGATATGATGTGCTACTTACCATCGGCAGCAATCAAAACCAGAACTACCCCTATCTGGTCGCACTGGATACCAACGCCGACTACACGGCAAAGAACGCCAGCCCCGCCATTGGTTTTCATACCAACTTCACGGGCCAACTAGTCACCGATCCCGACGGAAACCTAGGCGGGACATCCGTGGTGGAAAAGTTCTATCCCCCGGATGACATCTCTCTCGTCCCTTTCGATAACCAGTCCGCATTCGGCCCCGTCACGAAGCGGTGGATTCTGACCTTTGACTACTGTCGCGACGACAATGACTACCCACGCGCGTGCTTCAACGGGGAGACCTTCATCGACCAAAAGGTCCCCACGCTGTACTCCGCCATGTCTCTCGGCGACAACAACACGGAGGTTTCCGCGTACGGCCAGGTCGGTGCGTTCACGGTACGGTATAATGAGGTGCTGGAGATCGTCATCAACAATCGCGACACGGCTATCCATCCATTCCATCTGCATGGTCACCAGTTTCAGGTCATCGAGCGTCCCAGGAGTAATCGGGGTAGCTGGAATTCCACCCGAGAGGCCCCCGAGGCGCCGGTACGGCGTGACACTATTGCCGTCTTTGCCAACTCGTACGTCGTCTTGCGTATCCTCGCCAACAACCCCGGCGTCTTCTTGCTCCACTGCCACATCGAGTGGCACGTCGAGATGGGCCTGAGCGCGACCCTGATCGAAGCTCCCGAGCGCCTTGTCAACTACACCATCCCTCAGGATCACTTCGATATCTGCCAGGCCCAGGGCATCCCCACAACGGGCAATGCCGGCGGTAATGACCTCTGGTATGACACGGAGGGCTTCATTACGATAAATCCTACATCATATGTTGGGTGAGTCTCGGTTCGCCGGCGAAAGCAGAAAAAACTTGCACTGCTCAATTGACTAACGTTGATCACTAGCGCTCTTTATTTCAATGACGACGATACAGTTTCCGATCCAACATCGATATGGTCTCAACTTGCGTCGGAGACGGAGTCCCCACCCCAAGCCACCGACTCGCCCTCAAAGAGGCTGCGCAGGAAGAGAGCAATCGGCCATTGGCTGGAATAAGCGTTTCTTGAAATCATCCCCTCTCACCTATTAAAAGTTTTGTTTGTTGTCAGTAATTAGAAATTGCAAACCTACCAGCTATGTCCGCGTAATCTTTGGAGTTAATAGAAACTTGAGATAAATAATTTCGAAGAAAAAGGGGGCGCGCGGTTAGGCCACCGCCCTTGAGGCTTGGGTATTCTTTTCAGGTGGGCGCTTGCATATATTTTGTTCTTTTGAAAAGTCGAATACGGAAATACCGGCGGGAAAAGATGGGCCTTCACATAGCATTAGAGCACATCCAAAAAAATCATATGATGTCATTCATCTACCATACACACTATTGGATCGGCACTGTTCTTTTTTTGGCAGTCTCGTTCGCGTGATATGTAGTTCATCTAGGTGAGGCGCATACCGATACGATATATGAGGATTCAGCCGCCTGCACAGCTCTGACGACACGGTGAACGTCCTACCTGGGAGGAGGTAGAGTGGACCTTCGTATTAGCCACTCGGGGGTTGTTGTCTTCCCGTTGTCTTACCATGGGTGCATCTCGGCGTGATTGCTAACCTCTGGCCTGCATGGATCTGGATTCTCGATGATGGGATACGAAGTTTCTCTACTTATCCATCTCACAATCTACGATGCATTCTCGCCAGGGACTGGCTCAAGTAACATACTACAGCTCTTAGGCGGTGAAGGGGGAATTCCCACAGACCACAGCACTATAGAGATGCTCGACGTGCGCATTTTCTGCTTTTGGTTTTGCGGCTACTAACATGCATGATGCTCAGACACGCAGCTCGCTTGCTACGCGGTACCTGGAATTAATAAATGGGTGCCCAATCAAGCATCACGATACGCCTTGGTGTACTCACGTGATAAAGAAAATTTGGCTAAATCTAAGACGTTTAGGAATTCTGATGAGTTCACGGCGAGTTGGCCCTGGTGGTTGGGCTACATGCCTTAGCGCCCTATACACACAGGTATTTATATTCGGACGAAAGCGGAAGAGACGCATCTTATAGCATGATCTTCTGTCGTCAGTGCAGACCACCGATACCGCTAAGACCGAGGGCCTGCGCTAAGATGCGACTTCGCACCTTCACGGTTTTGATGGTTTCGGCAGCACTCCCTCTTTGATGCTAGCTGGGTCTTAGTGAGATAAAGTCTCAATAGTTGCGAATTCATCATTAGAATACTTTGTAATAGAACCAGAATTTATATATAGCCTGTAAGCCTAGTAGCACTGCTGCCGAAAAGAGTAAAAAAGACGCATTTGTTATTCGTGTTTCATATTCGGGGAGGCAAGGATTCCACAAAGACAAAAGGTAAATGAGTAGGAGAGCTTAGACAATCTGGCAACGATAAGCGTCGACCATCGAAGAATGGCCGGCCGACGGCGATCTACTGAGCTACATGCCTCGGGGGATGGCGGGTATCTACAAGCAGATCGATGAATGATTTCAATGATGGCAGAATGGAACGAAGAAGATACGTCGTGGAACAGGACGACCGGACCTGACGGGATTTATATGAGCGAAGCTATGTAACATCACCCCATATGCTCGACTGGTACGGCATATCATCGGGCGGCGCGCATTGCGAGTAGAGCAGCCTATCACGGTTGGTTCCGGGGTAGAACTCCGGGGTGAGATTGCTCTCTATCTTTGTTTAGAGACGATATTGGACCGGAGTTCCGTTATTCACTACGTGAAGCTGAATAGACCGGCCTTCGCAGAACACTTCCCAGAGCTCACTGCGAAAGCAGAGTGGTAGATATAGGTGGCAACTGAGAAGCTAGAGGGAGGGGGGGGGGGGGCTATTGGGAGAATTATTATCACCGGGAGCAGAATATATCAGATTAGACTAAGAAGAAGGCCTTAGGGCGTGACAACCTGACCCTGAGGGACAGCCGTAGTACGCAACGGAGATTTCCAAGGTTGAAAAGCTTACAGGACTGGGGTGCTATGTTTTCAGTATATTAAACAAGAACGAGAAGTTAATGCTGTGGCAATCATCCGCGGACAGGGATATCGTGCTGGTAATGGAGATGGCGGGTTGGGTGAATAATTAACTCCCGACGAAATCCTGAGGAGCGGTCCAGACGCCGCATTACGAAGCAGGACAGCGAAAATTAGAAGAAAAGAAATATGATCGATAGGGGCGATACTCAATGGACTCAATGGCCTCAATGGCCTCAGTGGACTCAATGGCCTCAATGAACCCAATGTGCTCAATCCTGTAGGATATCCTGCTAGTGCCTGTACTGTCGACTGCGTAGCAAAGTGGCCACCCTGGCACAGAAACCCTATTGGGATCAGCAAGAGTCAACTATATATACCTGTGTATTGCAAGAGAGGTGAGATAAAGTTGCTAATGCCGGGGTAGCGAGACGAATACAGGTGGTCACTGGTGGGTAGCTACCTGAGCTAAAAGCTGTTTGAGGCATGGATGTGGAATGATAATCAGGGACGGCTCCAATGGTTCATGGCTCGGGTCAAGAGTTCGAGACCTTGGCCTGGTCCACTAGTCCACATTTGAGCTAGATCTGCCAAGTGACAGCTGCTCCCATCTGGCGGCCCAATAGTCTCAGCCACACGACGGATGCACCTGCATGCAGGAACTAGGAATGCGATTGTCTCAATGAAATTAGTTGCAAGCCACTTAACATCCTACAACAACCAACCTACCACCTACCTCTCTGATACTTTCACCTACCCAGTATGTAAAGTAGGTAAGTATGAATTGTTCGCTACGACCGAAGACATTAATAAGCGGTTCGTAACCGGAAAGGTACATATCGATCATTTGCGGCCCGCCAAGTGACAACGATACATACCAGCCACATCTTCTCGTGGTAGATCCATCCCATCATGACTCTCAACAGCGCCGATTTGCTGCCGCCAGCCGCATACACACACGCACGTAGCACACGGGACGAAAGCGGAACGACTGCGGATCGAAGGCATACCGTCGTCGTTGACGTCAGCTCCGATCGTTCAAGCCACAACGTCTATGTCTACGCCCATGTGCATATTGCATGCCCTTTTCACATGTAAGACAGCGTGAGAGAAATATTGTTTTACTGTCTCTCGAAACACCTAAGATCGAAGATCCTGGCGGGCCTGTTTACCTGGCTAGGTTGTGGCATTCATTAGTGCCCTGCATTCAACCTGATGTTTGGAACGAAGCTACTGGCTTGGGCCTGTTGTCTTGGGATTTTGCTGGTTAGAAGTTGCTGAATTCGTGCTGCCAACCCTGGCACTAGGTTTTGAACGCATATACTGGCTACGACTCTTGCAGTCCCTGCCTATGCACGCATCGGTATTATGCATCCCTCTCGTGGAGCAGCCGTCTCGTTGGGACCATCTGTGAGATCGCCTTAGCCCTCCGAGCCTCGGGCTCTGATCTACTGCTGTGTCATTGTGATGCTATCACTGCTCTTTCCAACGCGCACCCTGGCCGCGGTTGGCCACCCAGGTTCAGTCCGACTTGATTAAATTGGCGCACGTGTATTTCTAGGGCTGGTTTTGTGACTGGGGAGGTTACCTGCTCTCAGGTTTATCAGCATTCCAAGCTTCCGTCGCGCCATCCCGGACAATTTACACTTCGGCAATCCAAGGTGCCGAGTCAACGAAGGGTGGCGCTAGTCGACATATCCAATATTGTTTCAATTAATGAGACAATAGAATTCCGCTGCATGCCATACACTGCACTGGCCGTTGCTTGTTGCTGGGCTGGCTATAGGTGCTCCTACTATGCGAACGACTGGTACGATAAACCCAGTTGTGCTGCGGCCTGGACAAAGCGGACATCCCCAACGGTCTACTCCCGTGACCCACCGTGTGCTCGCGCCTGGATCGTAATACGACTTCTCTAGAAAACCAATTGACGATTATCGTGCTTACGGACTCGGCCCTTGCGGGCTAGTTGCGTTGTGTATAGGCAATTGGTGATACTGTCACCGGATGGCATTTCCCGAGCTGATAACGGACCGCTTCAACAAAGGGATAGTATTGAATTGGTGTGTCAACATTGCACAAGGGGCTTGAGCATCTTTCACATGTGTGAGACCTCACTCTGCGCCACCCTGTCGGCCTCGACATGGAATACCTGGCCAGGCTGAGTGACAGCCTTATACTACCCCTGATACGGAAGTCTATTGTCTACCATGAGACTTCGGTGACCGATGAACGATGACCGGACCAATGCTAACCCAGGGGTGGCACGAGGGGTGTGGTCACATCCTAGACGCCTACCCGTAGTTTGCGGTAATCATTTTTTACTTGAGACATCTAGGTATGTGTTATATTTGGACACGTTAAGTTGAGCCGAGGATTGTCCACTAGATATATAAGTGAAGAAGAGTCGCTTGCCGCCATTGTCTTGAGATGACTTATAGGCTTAACTGCTACAGTGTTGCCAAGCCCTTACATGATGGCTGACCAACTATCATTTCTCCTCTTTGGAGACCAGTCTTTGGACACACATGGCTTCTTAGCCGACTTTTTAAGGAAAGGGAATCCGAGTGTGCTAGCAAGGGAGTTTCTTGCGCTGGCTGGAAATTCTCTCAAAGATGAGGTAGACAATCTTCCCCGGGTGGAACGGTGGAAGATGCCAATATTTCGGACGCTTCCACAACTGAATGAGGGATACCACCGGCAAACGATCAAATTTCCAGGCATTGACAGTGCCTTATTGTGCATAGCACAGTTAGCCCATTATATTGAGTACGTCGACCTTCACAGCTTGCTAGCTTGCAGAACGGTTTCTAACACTCCACAAAAGCCACTGCGAGAAGAAACATGACGACGTTACGAGGCCAGAGAACACGAGGCTTTCTGGTCTTTGCACTGGTCTTTTTGCAGCGGTTGCCATCTCTACAAGCCCATCGCTCTCGGCACTCATCCCGATAGCTGTTCAAGTTGTCCTGATGGCATTTCGCGTCGGATCCTACGTTGGTTCGTTATCCGATAGGCTAAGTCCATCGGCCGGTAAATCAGAGAGTTGGACATACGTGATCTCCTCAGTGAAAGACAGCGACGCGAGGAAAATTCTTTCCGACTTTCACAAGTCCGAGGTAAGATAGACTGTCGCCAAGTGTGATACTCAATGATCTAACACGTGTAATAGGGGATTCCTCAGGCCTCACAGGCATATGTCAGTGCAGTGTCGGCAAGTAATATCGCCATCTCAGGACCGCCACCGACACTCAAGTCATTATTTGGCAAAGATTTTTTTAAGTCGAGGCCAACAGCTATTCCTGTTTATGGCCCGTATCATGCTCCTCATCTTCATGAGGGGCTAGACATTGAGCAGTTGTTGGGTCTCAATGATGAGGGTGTCACCGCTGTCTTGGCTGGCGCCAAACCACAATGTGGCATTATGTCTTGCGTCACTGGCCGCAATTTTACGGAGACCGATACGAAATCGCTTCTAAAAGCTGTAGTCCACGAGATCTTGAACGAACCCCTGTACTTCCACAGGGCACTCAATGGTAGTATCAACGAAGCACGCCATTTTACAGGGTCTCGTATTCTGGTCATTCCATGCGGTCCAACGCAGGCTGCGAGCACTCTTGCAAGTCTCCTCAGGTCGGAGACGAAGTTAGAGGTAGTCTTACGATCGCCGCCGCAAGTCTCACGAGAAGGCAATGCTACCCATATCGGAAACCATGGGTCGACAGGAAAGTGTAAATTGGCCATCGTTGGCATGGCTGGCCGCTTTCCCGATTCTGAAAGCGTCGAAGCGCTCTGGGATCTTCTAGAGAAAGGCATTGATGCCCACCGTATTATTCCAGCCGACAGATTCCCAGTCGAGACTCACTTTGATCCAACCGGCAAGGCTATCAACACAAGTCATACACCATATGGCAATTGGATCAAGAACCCTGGCCATTTCGATCCTCGGTTCTTCAATATGTCTCCCCGTGAGGCATTCCAGACGGACCCCATGCAGCGCATGGCACTGATGACGGCATACGAAGCTCTTGAGATGTCTGGGTATGTGCCCAATCGGACACCATCTACGAGGCTTGACCGTATCGGCACTTTTTATGGACAGACCTCGGATGACTGGCGTGAAATCAATGCCGCCCAGGAAGTCGATACATATTACATCACAGGTGGTGTACGAGCATTCGGACCCGGGCGAATCAACTACTATTTCGGCTTCAGCGGCCCCAGTCTCAATATCGACACTGCGTGCTCCTCAAGTGCAGCAGCAATGCAGGTTGCCTGCACATCTTTGCGGGCCAAGGAGTGTGACACTGCCATTGTCGGTGGTCTCTCTTGCATGACCAACTCTGACATTTTCTCTGGGCTCAGTCGTGGCCAGTTCTTGTCTAAGAACAATAACTGCAATACTTTTGACAACGATGCTGACGGCTATTGTCGTGCTGATGGATGCGCCTCCGTTATCGTCAAGCGTCTCGATGATGCGCTTGCGGACAAGGATAATATCTTGGCTGTAATACTCGACACACAAACCAACCACTCAGCCGATGCTATCTCCATCACGCACCCCCATGGCCCGACGCAATCGGTACTATCTGCGTCTATCCTAGATGAGGCAGGCGTAGATCCCCACGATGTTGACTACGTTGAGATGCACGGCACTGGCACCCAGGCCGGCGACGGAACAGAAATGATATCTGTTACCAGTGTCTTCGCTCCTGCTGAACGTCATCGTCCGGTCGATCGACCGCTGTATCTTGGGGCAGTGAAGTCTAATATTGGCCATGGAGAGGCTGCCTCTGGTGTTACCGCACTTATCAAGGTGTTATTGATGCTTCAAAAGAACGCCATACCGCCTCATATCGGTATCAAGAAAGAGATCAACAAGACTTTCCCCACGGATCTTGGTCAACGAGGTGTGAATATTGCTTTCCACAAAACACCCTTCTATCGAAGAGACGGGAAGCCTCGCCGTGTCTTTGTCAATAACTTCAGTGCTGCTGGTGGTAACACTGGTCTTCTCATCGAGGATGGGCCACGCTACAAAAACGCTAGCGTGGACCCCCGTACTCAACACATTATTACCGTTACCGCCAAGTCCAAGTCGGCTATGATCCGCAATGCTGAGACCCTCGTGAAGTGGATGGAAGATAACCCTGCAACGTCGGTGTCCCATGTCGCGTACACAACCACAGCCCGCAGAATGCAGCACTATTGGCGCATGAATGTCACCGCCGGCAGCTTGGTGGAGGCTCAGGAGGCGATTAAAGAGCGTCTCAAGTCCAACTTCGTCCCTGTTTCTCCAGAGCAACCCAAGGTTGCATTCATGTTCACTGGCCAGGGCTCACATTACGCAGCTCTCGGCAAGGAACTTTTCAGCCATTATTCTATCTTCCGCCAGGCCATCAATGAGTATAATCAGCTCGCCCTGATCCATGGCTTCCCATCCTTTCTACCTCTCATTGACGGCAGCGAGCCTGAGGTCCAGAAGCTTTCTCCAGTAATTGTGCAGCTTGGTCTAGCTTCGTTTGAGATGGCCCTCGCGAAGCTCTGGATTTCCTGGGGAATCCAACCAAGTGTAGTCCTCGGTCACAGCCTTGGTGAATACGCTGCCTTGCACGCTGCGGGAGTTCTTTCAGCCAGCGACACCATTTATCTCGTCGGGGCTCGGGCACAACTCCTGGTTGATAAGTGCACCGCCGGTACTCATGCTATGCTTGCTGTCCAGGGCTCTGTCGATACAGTCACCGACGCCATTGGTACTCGCATGCAATCCATGAATATTGCTTGTGTCAATGGTCCACGCGAAACTGTGCTCAGCGGAAGTTCTGTACAGATCGCCGAGGTTGCCGAACAGCTGGGCAGTGCCGGCTTCAAGTGCACTCAACTTAAGGTTCCTTTTGCGTTCCACTCAGCCCAAGTTGAGCCGATCCTAGATGACTTTGAGAAGCTCGCGCGTTCGGTCAAATTCCACACCCCCAGCGTTCCAGTCATCTCCCCCTTACTTGGGAAGCTTGTGAAAAATGAACCCATCGATCCGACTTACCTACGTAATCACGCGCGCGATGCTGTCAACTTCCTCGGCGGTTTGGTCTTTGCCCAGGAAACTGGTGTGATTGATGAAAAGACAGTTTGGCTCGAGGTTGGACCCCATCCGGTTTGTGCCAATATGGTCAAGGCTGCCTTTGGCGCCTCTACCATCGCTGTGCCATCCCTACGGCGTAGTGAATCTCCTTACAAGACCCTCAGCGCTACTCTCTGTACTCTCCACTCTGCGGGCTTGAACTTGGACTGGAACGAATACCATCGGGACTTTGATAGCACCGTTCGCCTCTTGGGCTTGCCCTCGTACTCCTTTGACCTCAAGAATTATTGGTTGCAGTACACGGGCGACTGGTGTATTACAAAGAATCGTGGGACCTCCCAAGCAGCCAAGGCCATCGAGGCTCCACCGAAGCCAAAGCTCGCCACTACAACGGTGCAGAGGATTACCAGTGAGGAGATCAAAGGAGACATCGCAATTCTTGAAACAGAGACCGAAATGACCGAGAATAACATGCGCAAAATTTGTTCTGGTCATCTTGTCAATGGCACTGCACTTACACCATCCTCACTCTATGGCGACATGGCTATGACTATATGCGAGTACGGTTTTAAGCTCTTACGGCCAGACGCGACAGACATCGGTGTCAATGTTAAAGACATGCAAGTTCCCAAGACATTGATCTTTGACACCAAAGCTAAGAGCCAGATCTTGCGCATGCGAGTCACCGTCAATGCGGCTGAACGGACAGCCGACATCACATGGACTACTGGCGAGGGGGCACAGAAAACAGAACACGCCATCTGCAAAGTTTCCTTTGGTGAGAAGCAGGAATGGCTTGGTGAGTTTGACCGCGTGAGTTACTTGATCAAATCACGCATCGACGCTCTGAAATCTGCTGAGGAGCGTGGAGAGGCATCAAAGATTGGTCGTGGGCTTGCTTACAAGCTATTTGCCGCTCTCGTCGACTATGACCGTCGGTACAGAGGTATGGAAACCGTCATTCTCGACAGTGCCGCGTGCGAAGCAACTGCCAAGATCGTGTTCCAGACCTCTCCTGATGATGGCGTGTTCCATACTGCGCCTTACTGGATTGACTCGGTTTGTCACATTTCAGGCTTCATTGTCAACGGCACTGATGCCGTCGATTCTCGTGAACATGTCTACATTTCACATGGATGGGGTAGCATGAGATTTGCAGAGCGTCTCGATGCTACTAAGCCTTACCAGTCTTACATTCGTATGCAGAACATCAAAGGGACCAAGATGATGTCCGGCGATGCCTATGTATTTGATGGTGAGAGACTTATTGGTATTACTGGCGATGTACGCTTCCAAGCCATACCTCGCAAAGTCTTGAATGTTGTTCTACCACCGCAGGGTGCCGCGGCTTCCGCTGCTGCTGTTGCTCCTGGTCGGGGTATCCCGGTAGCTAGACCTACAAAAACGCCAACCAAAGAGAAAAAGCAGGTCACTGCGAAAAATCTTCCAGCTGTCAACAAGAAACTTACTAAGGGTTCAATTGTCATTCAAGTCATGGACATTGTTGCCAAGGAAACCGGCGTTGGTCATGATGAGCTAGCCGATAACATTGCCTTCGCTGATCTCGGCGTCGACTCCCTCATGGGCTTAACTATTAGCGGTCGGCTCCGAGAGGAACTTGAGCTCAACGTCGATTCCCACGCTTTCAATGACCATTCAACCGTCGGCGCTTTCAAGAAATTCCTCGCCCAGTTTGAATCCACCACCATTACTGTTGAAGAGATCAGCACGGTCGGCGGGAGCGAGGATAGCGACGAAGATGGCATCGGGTCTGATGAAACCGATGTTACCACGCCGGCCGATGACAGCGAGAAAAGCTCCGTTCATAGTGACTGTGCCGCTGCCGATTCTGGGAATACGAGTGGACTGCAGCAAATTATTCGTGAAACGATTTGCCAAGAAATGGGTGTTGAGATCGAAGAAATTATTGCCGCCCCCGACTTGGCTGCCCTAGGCATGGACTCTCTCATGAGCTTGTCCATTCTGGGTATCCTCCGAGAGAAAACGGGTCTCAATATTTCAAACGATCTCCTAGGGCACAGCCCTTCTCTGAAAGAGGTTGAGAGAGCCCTCGGTGTCGAGGACAAGCCAAAGAAGGCCACACCAGTGTCTAAGCACGTTGAGATTAAGTCAACTAAGGCCATCGTCAAGAAAGAATCTTCCACCACAACTGTCGCGAAGTCCGAGGTAACTCTTGATGCCTACCCCCACCGCAAGGCCACATCCGTACTCTTGCAGGGCAACCATCGCACAGCAACCCGTCAACTTTTCATGATACCTGATGGAAGTGGCAGCGCTACTTCATACACTGAGATTACGGAGCTTGGTTCTAACATTGCTGTCTGGGGCATGTTTTCTCCTTTCATGAAGACCCCAGAGGAATACAAATGTGGCGTTTACGGTATGGCGACCAAATTTATCGAAGAAATGAAACGCCGTCAACCAAAGGGACCGTATGCTGTTGCCGGATGGTCAGCTGGCGGGGTGATTGCTTATGAGATAGTCAATCAGCTCACCAAGGCCAATGAAGTGGTCTCACATCTCATCATTATCGACGCTCCTTGCCCAATCACTATCGAGCCCCTGCCAACTGGTCTACACGCTTGGTTTGCAGAGATCGGTCTCCTGGGCGAGGGCGACTCTGTCGAGGCCAGAAAGATTCCATCGTGGCTATTGCCCCACTTTGCTGCCTCAGTCACTGCTCTATCAAACTACACCGCCGAGCCTATCAAGAAGGAGAAGTGTCCGAACGTCATGGCTATCTGGTGCGAGGACGGAGTATGCAAGGAACCTACCGATCCCCGTCCCAACCCGTACCCAACTGGCCACGCTCTCTTTTTGCTTGACAACAGAACTGACTTTGGGCCAAATCGTTGGGACGAGTATCTTGACGTGAAGAAAATGAAGTTCCGCCATATGCCAGGAAATCACTTCTCTATGATGCACGGCAATCTCGCTAAGCAGCTCGGCACTTTCATGAAAGAAGGCATTAACTTGTAGATTGGTGACGCTGACGTCGGTTGTTGAGCGAACTACGAGAGTACATGGGGAACTGTCGCACATGTCTACAATCATTACATCTATATATACCGGATCTGTTTTTATTTTCTAGGGGTCGTAATTTAGCATACAGGCGTTAGCAATGACATGGTAATGAGCCGTTCAGATTTACAATAGAGATAACGGCGCTGTGAGTGCAGACATGTACACAGATCAGCCAAAACATAACAGAGCAATACTCAGAGGAGATTTCCTACTTTCCTACTATGATATCATAGTTCTATCAATTTCATTGATGTTCCAAGTTTCGACGTGCCTATTTCAACGATGTCCTCAAACAAATAAGGCATTTCTGCCGGGTAGGCATCAAGAAATCCCCATTTGACGTTAATAATGAGAATTGTGGATAGTTTAATATTATTATACGTAAGAAACATCAAAATGTCAGGAGCTAATTACCATTTTTCGTAACATGTCCTCTTGGTGGCAGGTTTAGTCTCGGTGTACTTAGCTGAAAATCCCTTTCGCTGCCTAAATGTAATGAAGCATTCTGTATCAAAGAACTAAGACAGAGAATTAGTTGCCTGCTGAGGCGGAACCTATTGTGACTTGAACACAACTATGCTAAGTTGAAGGGAAAGTTTCTTAGAAACTCGTAAGTTTACTCTTGGCTTCTCCGTAACTTAGACTGCATTAATAATAGAGCACTGTATTGAGAGCTTGAGAGATTCACTTAGCTTCATAAGAACCATTCTTCCGTGACCCAGACCTGAAAGATCCTGATACGATCAAGAGGAGTGCTTGGTTGATTACATCACGGGCCGCAGCTCTCCATCAGGGTCACACAAGACATCACTACGTTGCATACCTATTTGCAGGGGAATACTTGGGTGCCTCGGCACCTCCACACATTGGAGGTTATCGCTTGACGATGTGGCAAACACCCGAGAGCGCACTACATCTACTGCTCCCCTCCCAATCGACAACACCATAAATTTCCACACTGGTCCCACCGCCTAATCATCCCGTTTCAACCGGACTACGCGACGCGCATATCTGAACATCAGATTACGCAGCCATCACCACCTTTCCAATGAAACACGACGCGCCACTTTGCTCATGAGATCGATTTGTGAATGACATTTCTAAAATAAGATTGAAAAGAACTTTGACAGTCCTTACTCGTTACTAGCTAGTGGCTGCCGACGTGCACAAATATATTGGAAGCTGAGACCTTCGAAGCCGCCAGGCGAAGCAGTCAATTTCCACCTGTGTGTACGCCACCGCCCTGAGCCAGCCAGATACCATTGAGAGATCTATAGAGGAAGCTTATGGGTCATCTCGTGTTCTCGCGCAGCACAACGGCGAATTTTACTCGACGCTGTGCACCAGAGCCTAAGGCAGCCCAGACGCGTACGAGGAGGCAAATATTGGTAGCACGTAACCCTATGCAGTAATTAGATACTTACTAAGTAGAGATAGCTGGTTGCTGGGGTGGCGCGAACTCCCCTCGTGCGGTGCAACATCAGCAGAGCGCGGACCCTGGACAGGAAACGTCCCACGAACGCATGAAATCGGACAGGGACCACGTTGTCGGATCGGCTTGACTCAGGGCGTGCAACGTCTCCAGGATGGGCCCGCTCTAGCTATGATATGCCGGCAGACACGGCGAGGTTCAGTCTGCCAGTAAAAATAAGCGATAGCACGTGTGGCGTGCCATGGCGTCGAAGTTCACGACTGTTGCATCGCAAGACCACCGGCTGTCCAGGAATATCCGAAATGAGCCCAGTTCGCCCGCTTCATATCGAGCTAGCAAGACATCATTGCTTCTGCTTCTTCTTCTTCGTCTTCTTAAAAAGGAAAGAAAGACAGTTCATCTCATACTGACAATAGTAACTTATTCTGAATGCATGACACCCTTAGGTTTCGACTTTGTTTCCTGTATGCCTTCAGGGCTGAAAGTGTTCCAGCTCGATTGAGTCGCTTCCTGCATGTAATTGACTTGCCGGGTTGTTTATCTGGATTGAGTAATTATCGTGACGTAAAAATAAAATGCAAACATTGCACAAGTCCGTCTTGCCAGACAGGATGCCTAAAAACTTTCTCCTTTTTTCGTTCTTTTTTATTTCCTTGAATTTGTACGTAAGTCGAGAAGGTATTGTGAGGGAAAGCATTCTTATCAAAACTCATACCCAACTAGAAGTTCCAGAGAAGACGCAGAGTTCAGTGAAACCGGTTACGTTGAATCTGGGATAAGGGCGGTGACCACTGCTTCTCAGTCCCTGCAAGTTATCCCTACGGTGGAACAGTAAAGAATATAAGTAACTGCACGAAACCGGGAGTGGTCAGGGTGTATGCGATATACAGCATTCGATCTTGCATCGATAGCCATGCATAGTATAGATGTTAATAATACGGCTAGATAATCACTTATTTCGTTAAGTATAATGTCCCAGGCCAACGAACGCCGTTGTCCGGGGTGTCGGTGTTTGATGCCCTGCATGGCGATAACTGGAAAACGAAGTTATTTTGACACAAGGCCACGACTAAGACTAATATTATTCACAATAGCAAATCCTGGGCCTCGATTTTGCCAAACCTCTCGGCTAACAATTATATGCATACAAGTAATCAAATTAGTAGAACTAAGATATTTTCCGGCATTATTATATAGTAAGAGATATTATGGAGGTGTTACAGCGTGATAGGCGTCGTAAACTCAAGAAGAAAACCCCCCCTCCACCATTTCAAGTTGTTTGTGGCGTGAGCTGTATCAGAGGTAGTGGTGTAGTCATCTCAAATCGTTATTATCTGAGGATCGCCGCTACCAGCATTGCCGCTGGCCACGGTCGTCCGGTATAAACTCTATCTCAAACATTGACGAATGCGCTTGAGCCCCTTCAAGATTTTATTTCTGTAACCATGCGACTTGTTTATTTTCCAGCTTATCTCGATAGTCTTGACATAGCTGAGAGAATACATGGTCGTGCTTGAATTGGGACCACTCGGCTGCATCAGGTTAATCGACGATATAGCATTTCGCATACTCACTAAAGCATATAGCACCCTTGTTCATGATTAACTAGAGCTAACTGGCTGACAATTTAGTCATGTTAAGTCGACACATTAGCCATACCCTAAACTATGATAAACTATATGAAGCACCAAGACTATTATTTACAATAAGAAGTATACATCTCGGCTCTATTAACTCTATTTATCGCTGTTTTTCTAGCCGTGCTTTGGGACGTTATGTGTTAATAGAACTCTTGAGCGCGCCCCCTTTTGTCAATATTTAGCTTCAAATGCATGATACCGCAACGATAACGAGTTTGTTGTAAAATATGTGGAATAACTCATACCATCAAGTTCATGTTTTTAAAGAAGTATGCATTCTGCAACCTAAAAAAACGACCGGGGTTATGGTTGGAGTATTGGCTCGACACTTTTGCAAAAAGAAACTCAGTTCAGCCACAGTATAGACCGTTGATAAGCACCCTGTTCCGATAGACTCGTAAGCAATATCCAACCGACCATAAAAACGAGATGGCAGAGCGGGTAGTATGAGTCTGGCAGGCCAACCGGCTGCATGAAACATGAAGATGTCTTAGTATGTACGTAGGTCGATGTTCCCTACAATGGCAAGTTACTCCCCCCCGCCCCCCTCACCGACGCGTATGCAGACGCACGCACACACATAAACAAGGCTACAGAAAATCTTCTGAGATGGTATCGACTTGGCGCACATTCCTTGGTCTACCGTTCACAGGCTCTGGGGTCGATAGGTAAAGTATGTATCAGATAGAATGTGTCCGACTAGGAGGGCGGATGTCCGGAGCCATGATGACGAATATTGAGCCCAAACACAGGGACTGAGGTGTAGATAGACCAAGAATAATAACTGAACGTCACCCTTCTGGCTCTCTGACGGCTCACCGGCTGACCGGTGGCACGCTCTCTACCTTTTGGGGTGGCGGGAGGCGATCGATGTGCCTGGCCACCACTGCCCATGCCGGGTATGGTAGATGGGCGAGGAATACGGCTAACACATCCACCTCATCGGCCATCGGATCAAAGGTCGGATCAAGGCACACACTCTAGCCTCAGGTGTAAGTACTTATTCTGTCTACTAAGTCGGGATATCATCAATCGGTAGTATACCATGGGGGTCCCAACGCATGGGGAGGTAGACCCCTCGCTTCAATCTTGATGAAGCCATTTATAGCAATGGCTAATCTCTGGACTGGAGATGGTGAACTACATGACAAGACGTATGCGGGCGTCGAAGCCCTCCGTCGGTTGTCGTTCCGAACATAAACAGCATTGATTGGCTGCTGCGTAGAGGTAGTGTAAGGTAGCATTTATTATGTACTGCATGCATCCAATTATCTGGTCGGTGATCTGGTGCGCAAGCTGTGGGCCGATCTGGGAACGGATCAGCATCGGATTTTCATCGACATTGCCAGTTTTGCCGGCCTTTGCGACGACTCTAAAGGATTTACTTTGTACTGCGAATGGTGTTAGTACCTACCTAGTGTATCTGTATATAGACGGTAACACCTGTGACGCGCCCTGTGACCGAGTTTTCTAGATACATGTACCCAGGTACCTTTACCTCTTAAATACATATTTAGCAAGTCCCTACGATAGACTAAGTATACAATGAGATATATTTTGAATTTTCACACAGCATTGCTTCCTATTTCGCGGGGTGCGGGGGGTTCTAACAAAATAAAATAAAATCATTGTTACCGCCAAGTTTTACGAGTTGTAATAACCGGCCTACATGTATCTCATCATTCCAAAGTAATAAACGGTTCGCGCAATGTATACATGTACCTTTGTAATAAGCTAGCTTCAGGTTATGTACATACGTCCGGCTTACGTGCATATAACCATTTTCATTTATGTAAGTATGCAAGGTGAAGTACCTAGATTGATGGGACCGACCTCTGCCATGGTCCCTGCTCGCCAGCATTTCTCTAAAGCTATGCATGCCCGCCAACATCTGTCACCTGGTTCTTCGCTTCGTCACCTTCTATTAACCGAATCGCACCTGGACGACTCTGGATAATCATGGCCGATCTTCTCAATTCGATACCAAGCTCGGTACCTGGCAGTGCCGCCCAGAATCCTAGATCGCCAGCGGTACGCGAGTGAAGGGGCAGGAGGGTAGGAGGGTAGGAGGGTAGAAGAGCACGGTGCCCTCATTGAATTTGGCCTGCTTAAATTGCCTACCTACAGCGTTTGGCCTGCACCTCGGTGCCGAGCCTCACCTTGTTCAGCTTCTATGGGGGTCGGTCTGTTCCGCCTGAGCCAACTAGCCATAACCCCCAGTCTATGACGCTGCATAGATCTCTGCGATCTGTTCAGGAAATAAACTGCACAGGCTCCCGAATGCGTCCATGGACTAGGTAACTGGTGCGGCTCTCAGTATCAATATCTCCCCTTATTCACCCCACATCCGTCTTGCCAGCGGGCGAGAACTGACATCCGTGCTCTGTCCAGGATTCTGCTCTGGACAGGCCATATCGAGTCAAGTGCTGAGTGTCGCATGCATTTAGAACACTCCCCGTGAGATTTTTGACTAGCTCTTTCCGATTTCCCCAACTTCTTTTTGCTCTACGGGTCAAATTCGTTCTTAAGCTACATGTTTCCTCAAGGGGCCACCCAATCACACCATTCATCTATATGCGACTCGATGCGGCCTACTTGGGCCTCATGCACCTGGCCGGCAGCTTTCACGATGCCACATGCATATCCTTGCTCACCTGGCCATTCTAGGATACATGGATAGTGTGGATTACAGCATCTAGGCCCGTATGACAGCATTACGCTTGCTATTGCGATTCGTAGCAACCCAAAGCCTCAGCCGTTCTTTACAGCCAGGCCACATCCCGGTAGCTAGCTACAGACAGGTAACAATTCTGGAGTGAGTAACTACCTGTTCCTCTATCTAATAATCCCCTTAGCGGTCAGTTCTGTTATGCATTGGAGTTTATTAATCACCTAGCGATCTACGTAGGTACTTGGTTAAGTAGTCGTCCACCTCAGCCGGTATCTGAGAAGCAGTCGTGAATTTCTACTTTCGAGCTTTTGAGCTCACAGTTTTGCCTTTCTCCTTATATTGTGAGGAGCCTGGCGTATACTTGGTATCCTGGGCCGCCGACCTGGGAATGTTGCCTCATTAGTTTGGACCTCGTAACTCTTAGTTTCTAGTCTTGATCTGTATGAGCCTTGTACCACACCAACTGTACCCGGTCTCATACACAACATGTCCGATCTATATTACAGCCATTACTTCTGCGACCACCTCGATCTCTAAGGGACTCATGATCACATCTAGTAGAAGTGAAATATGGGGGAAGGCCCAGCTAGATATGGCCCCTCGCTTTATCGGATGATAAACACCACAACATCATGGCAACCTCAGCTAAATCCCGCCAACCTCGTCTGCGGGCATCTTGTGATGGCTGTTTTCTAGCCAAGGTCAAGTGTTCCAAGACTCGACCCATATGTTCTCGTTGCCTGGCCTGTGGAATCGTATGTAATTATTCACCCTCAAGCAGGGCGGGGAAGCCAAAGCCAGACCACAATCATACTCCACATTCGAATACCTCCCACGATGTCCAATTACGCTCACTCAGAGACGACAATGCGATGGCATACCTTCAGCATCCTCCTCCAGATCATATGTTCTCTATGGATGCGGGCTGGGCCACACCGCCTACCAGCCTTGAAGCATCTATGAACGGGAACACATCTTTGCCAACTAGCCTTTCGATGCTCGGTATGGAGGAGGCTGCGTTGAACCAACACGGCTCAATATCGGCACCTCCCGACTTATACCCTTCCACATTATCCTGGGGCTCTTCCACAGACCTTGCATGCGCGGCCTTTAACGATGTGCCCGTCACGGCTACTCACATGCAGGGTTCACACGCTCGATCTCAATCATTTGACGCTGTTTCGATGCCAATGCAGATGGCATGGGGAGATCCGAAACCCAGCGATGTTTTTCCATATTCTCAGGTACAAACTCCAACGAGTATGAATTCCAACTACTTCCCGAGTCCTACCACGACCCCGATCATACAGTCTACACTATCGTGTTCCCAGAATAGCGGTTCTTGTACATGTTTCGCCGTCTGCCTTCAATCACTTCTGGCCTTGCATAATACCTCGATTCACAACTCGGTCCCCTTCGAGCTTGTCCTGTCAGTCAACCAGAGGGCGGTGGAGGGATGCAATACCATGCTAGCGTGTTCGACATGCTTCAGTCGACCTGGAGTAGATACACTTACAATGCTTCTCGCTACCGTTATTGGTAAGGTTGCGTCGTTTTACAGAAGTGTAACTCATCCGTACCCGCAGCCCGGCACCATGACGATGTTGGAAAACACCTCGAATGGCGGAGTCGGCAGCGTTAGCCTCGGGGGATATCAATTGAGTAGAGACGATGGGAATTGGCTTAAAACAGAGATCCTGGTTCGTGAACTTCGAAAACTGGAGGAAGTGTTCGTTAGATTTCGTGAGGTTTACAGCGACGTGTTTGACGCTTCGGAATTCTCGAAGACCTTAATCGATTACATCGGCCAGAATATTAGTTCTATACTGGATGGCGTTATTGAGAGGAAGATTGATACAAGTTTTTCGGGTTGATAGAATTGGGATGAAAGTTAACGCGCTGCAAGTCCTCAGTCAGAGAAGGTCACGCTGGTTAAGACGAGCTACAACATGAGAGAAGCATACGGGCCCGCGGGGCGTTTCCTACAAGACACTCCTTTCAGAGGTATAGCAACATAGATGTTCAGTCAATCACCCACCCTCTCTACGGTAATGTCGGCCCTAGTGGAGAAATAAAGGGGAGAGAGGAGGCGGATTTCTACGAGAATACACTTTCCTCGCCTTTTGCCAAATGAGCGGTCGAACAGTAATCCATAACATCATAGCCTTGCTATGAATTATTGTGCCTGTAGATACATTCTCGACTAGTTCCTCTACAATTCACTTCCTGCTCGCTCACCGCCTCTTTGTCTCGTGCTACAGCATATATAGAGTCAATATACCGACCCAAAACAGTGGTTGATGTAACCAGAAGGTAAGACACGCATGTCATCTATCTCGACAACAGGAGCCAACCCCTATTTTCTTGGCCTTGAGTTAGCACAAAGCTTGGGTAACGGTCTCCGTATGCTATTGCTACTCTACAATAAAAGATGAAGATGATTAAGTAGCCGCCATAGCAGATTGTGTCTCTGAAAATGCCAACTACAGTACCTACATGTAGATAGAAGTAAGTACATATGTGCCTACATGTACGCAAGTACCTACTGCGTGTATGCCTGTGTTATGCAGCTTACCCTCAAGTACCGTACTTAGTACATATCTGTTACAGGTCTAGTGTCATTCGGCATCCGGCACCCACTAGGTATACGCTGTAGTGCAAGTAGATGTCGCAATTCCGATACCACTACAATTTGAAGTACCTACATGTAGTACCTACCCCTAATGTGATTGCGAGTCACCAAGCTAAGAGCTAACAATCATCTGTTGATTTGTAGCGTACCTACTTGTAAGGTGCCGCTCCAGATTTTCGAATAGCTATGAAGTCGAGTGTAGAGTCAGGGCGTTACCCTTACTCTTTAAAATCACAGTCAAGGAAAGAATAGAGTTCTATAATTAGTCCATTCAACTGTGTCCCTAAAGCAGCAGGGTGCCTCAGTACTTATAGGGACTGCAAAGCACTTACGAATTACATGTACTAAAACTACCGCCCTTTTAGTACTATCTCTATAATCTGCCCTATCTCCTGTATAAAATATTAGCTTCGTATGTAGATTCATTCCGGCTCGGAGCAATTGTGGGTAAGGGTGGCACGTCCTCCGAATAATACACCCGTAATCCGAGGCGCTCAGGTTTCTCTCCCGAAAAGTGACAGCGGGCAGCCAGCGGGTACCTGAAAACACTCGCAGCCCCTTTCCATCAGATGCTGACTAAGACCATACAATACGACGTATTAAAACTCATGACATGCACAATGATTTCATCATGCTGCTGTTCAGAAGCGATAGAGACTCGTTCCAAATGCGCTTTTGGTTGCTTGACACGAAACGAAGCACCCTCAGTCATGTGAACGTGTAAAATGGGGAGTTATGCATTGCAATAATCGTATGGTTTTGCAGTAACAACAAGTCGTGATATTTCCACAATACTCATCCATCGATCATCTGCAAATGCTTCTATTTTGGCCCGAGAGACCGGGCTCCCCAACATGCACATTATTTTAGAGACGCCTTGAGAACAAACACAACCACGAATCCTACCCCGCAATATCTACCAAGACATTGGTCGGATCTGAGCGTCTCGATAAGAGGCTTTTCCGTGAGCTACTGAACGCCTCTAAGCTGTTGAAGTCGGCCTGGCTGACATGGCGTTACTACAGCGAAAAGAAAGACTGCGCTCCTTCGTAGTACTGCATTATATCCGCCATTCAAATGGTATGGTCACCTGCTCAAAGCCGTAGCTTATACAGCTATAAATATATTCGATGTCGTCAGCTAGCCAAGCGAAACCTCACTGCGAAGGGTTAGGTAATACGGCGGATGGTGAGTCGCTCGCGAAATTCAATGAGTAACAAGACGAGTCGAGTCTTGTAGAATTCTAGAATTCTAGAAATGGTTAGTTGGATATTATTTACTAATAGCCAGACCGTAATTAAGCCGAACATTACTCGGGTTTACGTCGATCCTATACTAACCGGAATGCTTACGTATCTCGACCATACTAGATTGATGTCAGATATGTCAGGCCGCTTTGGATGGCATTTCAGGTCCAGATATTAATTCAACACCACGAAGATATGCTGTCCTACCATCGGTTAATCCACCGACATAGCCACGATACTACTCTAGCCCATGTTGCCTCGTTCACCTGGGATAGCAAACCCCGCCGCTGCATACCTACTTCGAACAAAGCGTTATTTCACCATTCCGAGTAGTAAGGCGATAACTCGGAAGTATCGAGTCATTCGGAATCTTAGAACTGCGATGGTGCCAGCCCTATGATTCTGCTGTGCAACGGCGTTGATGTCGTGTCATCGTTATCAGCTCTCCGGGGCCGTTGGGCGGAATAATGTCACCCCGACTTAGTTGAAGCAGTCAGCGAGTTATGGCGTTCAAAAGACCCCCCAGCATAGATTTGATGTCGCAATGAAGGCGGGTCAATCGGGAAATTTTACTGATCCCTGGGAATCTCGCGCATTCCTACCACACACGAATGAAGGAGGCTTGCCCCATGCTTAGATGATGGTCTTGGGGTCTAGCTTGCCCGAGTCTGCTTCACGTCATGACATGGAGAAGTAGGTAGTCAGAACCAACACGCCAAGTCGACCGTCAATGATTCAGGCTCAGGGTCTACGCTACGGAATGCATCCTCTCAAGTAATGTTCCAAGTTTGTCAGTGATGCAGCTGAATACGATGCACAGAGGGAAACAGATGATGATCTGCCTCTCTGCCTCTCGCTAGCTGTTGCCCTCGCAAAGTGGCACTTGGACTCGGCACTAGAACCCGATGCGGTGGTGGCGCAACCACTGGGCTAGCTGACAACCTGCTGGTAACATGATTATGGACCGTAGGGATTGATCTAGCCGGCTGTGGGGGAACTTCCTGGAACCCCAACCCGTCCAATACCAAATGCGGCTGCACCCGTTGGCGTCGAATCGTATTCGTCGGGACCTCCAAGCGATTCTTCACTGTCAGACTAGCCGAGTTGTCCGTCAACCAGCCCGCCTGTTGTCGGGGTTTTGAATTAATGTCAGGGGGAGTGGGGGGGATGCGATCGACATTGCGTCGCTTATACATGCTTATGTTGTGTCGATAGGTACCTCTCGGGGATTGTGGGAGCTGATGGATAAGGCCCCAGGCGCGGTGGACTCGCAAAATAACTACGATGAGGGAGTTGTTGTGATGATGGTCTGATCATTATCACACCTGACGAAGTCATCCCCGGATGTGTAACAACATTACGTGTTTGACGACCCTAGAGAGTATTTCGAACCTATAAAGCCTTGCTGGCTTCTAACTACTACTATGATTCTGACCAAAAGCAACAATTTGCGAGCGTCAGGGGAGCGCGATAACGTCGTCGGCGCCAAAGCCGTCGAAATGTACGACACTAAACACGCGTAGAACTTGGAAGAAGGATTCTACAACACTGGCCATGCAAGCCCAACTCATGCGGACACAATACCCAAGTGGAAATCACCTGTAGATACTCTCTACGACTGTTATTAATAGAAGCCATTGAGGAGAAAACGTCACAAACGTTGAAGCCGATTGGTACGGAAATGTGGACTCTGTGCATACTAGGTGACGCCGATCTAGTCTATATTTTTGCGATGTCGGCTCCTGCATTACTCCAACGCACTTCGCCGCATCGTATCCATCCAAGCTGCGCATTCAGTAAAAACGTTGGAAATGTGTTGTGTGCCATAGCTTAGACACCGCCTCCTGAGCATCGAATGACTTGACCTAGAAGAAATAATCAGCTGCTTTGCTCACGTCTTGATGCAAGAAAGGAGAACAGTGAGACTAACCGTTGATCCACTCGCCTTCCTCGCTGACCAGACAATACACTACCTTCCCAATATCTGCTGGCTCGCCAACACGATCAAGCGGGCACATCTTGCGAAGACCATCTTTGATGATCTCCATCGGCATGCCCTTGTATCCGCCGGGGACATAGTGCCAGCTGTTTTCATCAAACATCTCGGTCTGGATTCCGCCAGGGGCGATGGCATTGCAAGTGATGCGCTTGCGGCCACAGTCGACGGCAAAGGCGCGCGTAAAACCTTCGACGGCGGCCTTAGAGCCTGCATACAGCGCGTGATTGGGGATGCCACCCATCTGTGCCGCGATGGATGAGGTTAGGACGATGCGGCCCCCCTCGCTGCAGTGCTTGAGAGCTTGCTGCGCGACGAAGAACTGGCCACGGCAATTGAGATTGAAAACCTGGTCGAACAGTTCCGGGGTAACCTCTGTCTCTTCGCACCACACCTCCATGCCTGAGTTGGAGACAACATAGTCGATGCGGCCAAAATGGGACAAGGCCTTCTCGAAGAGGCCAGCCACCTCGGCGGGCTTGGAGATGTCGGCCTGCAGGGCTACCGACTTCGACCCAAGCTTTGCAAGCTCCTCGACCACAGACTCAGCTGACTTAGAGCTGCGGCCGTAGTTCACTACAACAGAGGCGCCACGCTTTCCTAGCTCTAGAGCGATGCCTCGTCCGATACCTCGGCCAGCTCCTGTGATCAGGGCTACCTTGTCCGCTAAGGGCTTGGCCTGATTACTCATGGGCTGTGATGAGGCAACATCCATCGATGATGAAGCTGAGGCAGCTGAGGGAGACATATTGACTAATTGACTAATGTCGGATGACACAGAAGGGCAACAAATAGGAGGAAAGGGAGAGTGTGTCGGAATATGGTCGGATAGCTGTACTACTAGGTCGGCAGGAGGAAGAAGGAGGAACGTGAGGAGAAAGCAGCCTTCTACGGCGGAGGATTAAATGCCTTTGCTCTCTTATACCGGACGGATTATTTATCTCTGGCGTCCCGGAACGGAGAACGAGGATCTGCTTGGGGAAGTTTGGAGAGGGCCGCGGCAGCGGCTGGAGACAGCGTGCTAGTAGTCCGAGTAGCAGTGGCTGCGAAACATCCCATTATCAGGACCGGCATTCTCGGTGCCGATACCGTGTCTCATTCATATCTCGGCTGTCAGTTCGAGCACTCCGATTGTTGTTCTCATGGTCGGTTACCCGGCAGAACGGGCTGCTCTCGTCCGAGCGTGATTCAACTGCCTCATACATGCTAAGTAGGTACCCAGTCATAGGTAGCTTTCAACCCGATAGCAAATATTCAGTAGCTTCATGATCATGGGCCATAACTGCTTCCTAGCTGAAGCATACGTGCAGGTGTTGAACAATGAGAGACATGATTTGACCCCATCGGACTTCCGCGTGAGACACGTGTGCAGTACATTAGGTAGCCGCAACTGTCTAAGTCGCATATACGCATCAAACCTATCCACTCGAAGTACCTAGGTAGTCAGCATTATGTATTTATCAGGGCTCTCTGGGTCGCCGCGACCTATCAGCTGGCCATCAGCTGTTGGCAATTGTGTATGGTGTTACGACCCCAGAACCTGTCTAGGTTGCCAACTCCAGCGATTTCTTCCACTCTTCCTCTCCTCGGTTCCCTGCCTACATCCATATATATACTACATGAGATAAGGCACATCCCCGGTATGCCGGCGTCCCTTTTCCCGCATGACGCATCTAGTATACATAGCCAGGACGGCCTTGCAACATCGATCGTCGCGTTAAACTTGAAAGATCTACGCTGCTTGTTCACAAGGATTCGGGGATATCGCTAGAGCGCAGGACGTTCGCCTTGCAGACGACAAAATATGCCTCCCAGTCTCTCGAGCTACCCAGTGCGACGCTGTCGGCGCACATTGAAATCGTGGGCAGCCTATAGTACCCCGATGCATTGCTCGACGGGTTTGCGCCCTCCAGGGTTGCCACCTTCGGTATAGGATATCTAGGCATATATGGCTAGTACCCGCTCACCTGAATGCCATCGCCGCTCACATATTGAACCGTTCGATATGCCGCCGATCTGAAACCGGAGGCTTTACGCCTAATACCTCTTATATTTCTATATATAGGGACTCGCAGGGACCGGCATTGCTACAACTGCCTTGGAATGCGCGCTCGCCATATAATCCGTAGCCTTTGATTAGGAGGAGCTCCTACATCCACAAGCATCCACTTCGCCCATCGAGAATAATATTTGCTGAAGGCTCCCTCCGCTACAGGTCTGAAATGCGACATGGGTGGCTAAGATCATGATCCTAGCTCACTATCGATGACCCGGCGCCGAATTCCAGCTACACGAGGCTTGCTATCGACCATCTCTATGCTTCGTCCGTACGGTAGCTTTAGGGTAGTTGCGTAGGCTTCGAGGTGTGATTGGGGAAACCCACCTAACCCAGCAATACTACCCATGAATATATGGAGGTAATGCGACTAACAGCCCCCCTGCATTTTCCCGGCCATGTAGTTGATTGCATTGCATTGCATTGCATATTGTAGTTAGCAAGAGGTCTTCACTGTACACTCCTACAGCATAGTTCCGATGGTTTTTACGATAATTCTAAGAGTTTGTTGTGCCACCGGAAGGGTTTTGCTGTCTTCTCGACCTTCTGTCGTACGTCGGGGAGCATCTCACTGCCTTTCCAATGCGAATATTCAATGGCCCACCACTCTCTACATACACCATTAGGCAAATATGTCGTGCGTTCTGAGACGCAGGAGGAAGAGCTGCCAAGAAGAAGACATTAGATAAGTTCCTCCATGCCCAATAGCGAAACTCTGCTTCTCGGAATTTGTTTTCGTCGAGCTTCGAAGTACCTCTCCGACCAATTGTCTAGACTCAAACTTCGCGGCTATGTAGCAGATCCCAGAGTGGTATTCGAATAATCTTCAACAAGCCCTCCATTATGCAGGACGCTTATGCGTTCGCAAATCCTCAAAACAGCATCAAGGATCTGCCTAACCACAGCTTGAGAGTTTTACTAAACATCTCATAGCGACGAGTGTAACAGTACGCACTTGGCTAAATCGGGTGACAGTAAGAATAAGGTTGTAAGTACTCTTTAGCAGTCTTGTGAGGCTACGTATGCGTTGAAGCTAATGGGATGACATAAAGGCAATATCAGTTACAACCGAACCTTGGCACAAGCGAAAATTGAGAACCCTGCACGCTCTTCGTCGCCATCGCCACCGCTGCTACCACCAACTCATGACTGCCAAGTCAGTCCTACCACCTGTCTAACCAACGATCGGCTTTAATATATCGTAATGCACCGCATCTACTCACGGGGAAGCGCCCCGGTGCTTCGAGTCCAAGGATATGCCTTATTTTCCTCGTAGAGGGGGGCTATAGACAGGGCAGCTCACACATGTTAGGGTGCGCAGTCGTCAGAGTTCCCTAGACAACATCGATTGATAAGCGCATTGTATGCTCACTATCAACAAGGCTTGTTTCAGAGCTCCCCGGCTGGCACAAGTCTAGGTCCAGAGTGATTTGGATGTCATTTCAAGTCAAACTAACCAAACCTACCTAAATTAGTCGACAGTCTCATCCAGTTCTCTAGTCAATCTAGCATAACCGCATCCAGGTGACGAGGTAAACACAGATGAAACGCAGTTCACGCCTAATTTATTTTCATATCGCCTACAGTACTCCTATCAGTCTTTGTCGGCAGAGCTTTTAGTTTTTGCCCCCCAGTATTTAGGCCAAGAAAGCCCTAAAGGGCCTATCTCATCACAATATCGTTAAAGAAAAGTTTGCACAGGGAAACCACTAGAGCATACGATTAATAACGACCAGATGTAGTATGTCTCTTTACCAGGACTAAGGCTAGAAAATTCTCGTTCAGCAACCTTACATGTAGTTATGGTCTCCCACACGAAAGTAATGATGTCCTTACTCATAGGCCGCGGCTGAAGTAAATACTTAGGTATTAGGCAACAAGGAAAACCTTAGTCACTAGTTCCTAGCATTTATTAAGTGAAAAAAAAAAATTGAAAAAAAAGGATAAATTCTCTCGGAAATCTTATGTGTGTAGCGAGTGGAAGTGATACTGATGTTGTAGAAGTGATGGAGCTGAGCACGGGTATCCATTATACACTGTCCCTCGCACATGTGTTAATTAAATACATGCGAGATTCCGTGAGGCATCTCGATAATTATTGTTTAGTATTGAAGTGCTCTGTACTTCGTACTTGTATCTCTCTCTTATTATTCCGTCTAGAATACTAAGTCTTAAATCGAAAGACATTCATTACCTAGTTATCTGTCTTGTCGGTCTGTCGGTCTATATATGCATTTATGCCACCAAATAATTAAAGGCCAGCCAAACATCGCAAGACGCATCCGCCTTCTGCCGGAGCGCCAGTTTTACAGATAAAACCGCTACGATCCCAAATTAGGGGAACAAGACGAAGTATCCTAGGTAGACTCGGGATAACCAGAATAGAGAGCACGGAATCCAAGAGGATGTCGCGGTGTTATAACCTCTCTAGAGAAACGAAATGTTTGCATAGCTTAGGTAGTCTTGTTTTGTATTTTGTGTCTGTTTTTCATCTATCATTTCGCTGCGAGCGCCAACTCCATTCAACCATGCATGCATTCATTCAGTCAATCAGTCGTTCCCGACAGTACGCGTTCACTTGTTCCCTTGACCGTCTATCTCTTTGCGCTGCGTCCCCCCGGAGAGATTTCAATTGCGAATTTCTCCTCTTGCTAATATACACAACCGGCGTAACTTTCGCCAATCACCTTAGTATCCTATCCGCCTGAAAGTGATGGGGCGGGCGTCATCATGCATGTCGCCATTTGCGCCAAAAAAAAAATTAGCGACCCAGGGTTTATTATATACCCTGACTGTCGAGAATTTTCTGTAGCCAACGAGGTAGAATTATTAAACAGTGAGCCTAACGTTCCAGCAGGGTTGATTGACAAAACCAAACTCAACGCAAATTTATGTTAGCGCGCGCGAAGATCAAGAATGTGATTGAAAAAAATTTCAAAGTCTGGCTAGGTATTCGTGTTGAACCTAGTGTGGTTGAGAGAGTCAATACCACGTGCTCCAGTGTTGGTTGAGGGCTATCAGCTTGCGTATAAGGCCGTCGCTGAAGCGTGTGCTGAGGCCCTCCTGGATCAGGTTTATAGCGTAATTGAGGATATCGAGCGGCTTATCGATGCTCATGGTCGAGCCGTTTGGCCCCGATAGAACGGGGATGCCCGTATTTTCCCACATGTACGCGTACAAGTCCGGGGATCCAAGTGTCACGTGGTCAATGACTACAGGTGGTTGCGAGTCCGGGCCTAGCGAGACAGTCGGATCCGGTGGTAAGAGACTGTGAGCCCAGAGGATGAGCATCGCGCGATAGACGGCAGCGCTCCACCATACCGGCCGCCGGTCCGCGGGCATGGTTCTCACCAGGCGTATTACCTGTCCGCAGTGGTAGATGGTCTCCTCAATCCGGTAGATGTATTGGCCCCTCTGTGGTGCGGGTTCCCAGGGGAAGTCGTCGCGCCGTGCGAGCCGTTCGATTGCAGAAAAATTGGTTAATGAGTTAAGCGATATCAGATGGAAAAGTACTAGATTAGCCATAGTTGCTACGCATGTCGGGTTCGCCTCCAGGTAAAGGTGGCTTAGCTTTTGCCATTTTTGAAGTAACGACTGGGCCTCTTCTTGGTGATTTATCGCAGGGGGCTTGTTCGCGGATGTCGGAGCCATAGCGCTCATAATTGACGTATCGGAGGAGTAGAATGTCATCTCTTGTAGGTGCCACAGGAGCGTCTGTAAGGGATGCAGAAGCAGCCTCAGCCGATGAGGTGTCAAGCTAGTGAGCTGGGTGCTATCTGCATCACTGCAGACAAACTGCTGGTAAAGGGTATAAAGAGAGGGCGTCGATGGTACCGGCTGTGGAGTGCTGATTGGAGAATAGTTGAGCATGGACTGCATGACGGCTGACCACTGGGTAGGGTCTGCCGATGTCCACAACTGCTCGGGGCCGGGGAGCGATGCGCAGAGGTCGCTAACAGCCAGTAGCGGTGCCGTGTCGTGGAACAGGCTGATCTCCTGGTCGACGATGACCCAATTGTAAACTAATCTACCGCAGAGATAATTGATCAGCCAGCCAAACATACAGCAATCTAGTAGTTCATCCTGTATGGTTACAATAAAGCGCACCCTTTGAGGGGCTTAACTTAGTGCGAATCAAACGTACCTGTTCTTTGTTTCTCCGTCCAGCCAAGAGCGCCATTTAGCATCGGTACCGATCTGATCGTCGACTTGAAGAGTTGTGGGAGCTTGAGCTCCAAACATCCCAGCATGCTTCAGCATCTGTATTGGTTATCCAGGTTAATTGGCGTGTCCTTTAGTTATCATTGGTTTATCACCGGGAAAGGGGGGAATCTCACTTCGAGGTACATGCCTCGCTGGCCCATGGCAATATCCATCAGCCACTTGTCGCCGCTCCAGGCTCCTAGCAGAGTAAACAGTAGAGAGCACCTATGAACCGTGGAGTCTGCGCACATCTCGATGTTCTTCTCAATAATATCAAATAATGATATCCTGCAAGTTTCAATGAGACCTATAGAGAGCGAACGAGCTTCCTCTCGCGGGACAACAGAGGCCCCTTGCGCGATCATGAGGAGGACTAATAAAGTTGAGGCTTGGTTATTATTATTGATCATCTCGTTGGGGTTGAGGCGATTAGTGGACACGAGGGAGTAGAAAAGGGAGAGGTTCCGGACATAGCTCTGCAGAAAGTAGTCTATGATTGCGGATGGGGGGAGAACGAGGAATGTAAGCAGCCCGGAATTTGTATATGGTTTAGGCCGATCGTGGAAACCTTGACGGTGGATATCGAGGGCTTTGTGCAAAAATGTTTGGGCGATGGCAAGCATGTTGTCGCGAGTTCGCGGCGCTGTAGGCACCACCGTTGCTAGATCAAGCCCATTCAGCTCAGTCTTCCCCAAGTAACCCGCCAAGGCATTCCATGTCCCTTCGTGCCTGGATTTTTCTTCCAGTACTTCTAAATGGACTATGGCGGTCCGCGGGCAACCGCCCGAAAACAGGACAGGGTTACATCGAGCGAGTGGCCATGCAAAATCGCCGGCGACCACAGCATCATACTCTGGAATCCGACCATCTGACAGGTTGGCCGATTTTGTTTCCCCGATTAAGGCCTCTAAATCCTTCGCAGACATGATGCTCGTGCTCCTCGTGTGTACAGATCCCATAGATGAGGAGATTTTCTCCAGATCTAGGGTTGGCACTGTGTTGAAGTCGGAGAACATCGAGTGATATTCGGGCTGCATGGACATGCCGTTATACATATCGTATTCCAAGTTCCCCGACCATGGCCAGTTGTCCCCAAAAATTGAATCTTGTTGTGCGGCTTCATTCGTATAGTGGAGGTCTCGAAATCCCTCTGGGGGGGCAGGCGGTGTAGGAAGACCGTCGAAGCTTATAAGTGAATTGGCCGGTGAGCTGTGCTTGGGCGAATCATGAATTTGTGGTAACCGAGGGTCGATGGTCGTCATAGGCGCCCCATCCGGCGGTGATATTGGAGCCTTTAATTGCGGATTGTGATGAACAACTCTAGGTCCAGCATTGATTAGCGCAGGTACAACCGTTGTGGGCGTCGCCGTCGGCGTTGCTGCGGATACAGGAGCCGGTAAATGAGCCGGTAGAGATCCCCGAGCTTTCGCTCGGTTGGCAGCTTTTGTCGATCTCCTTGCAAAGCGAGCTTCGCACGAGAGGTTCTTTTCGCGGCATCTTGTACAGGAGGGTGTCTGTTTGTCACAGCCAGTTTTTGCTAGTGCGCAATTAGAGCAAGCGATTTGATTCCGCCCAGCCAGCGCGTTGGCTTCGCCAGACGGTCGATCCATCGGCTCCCTTGCCTCGTGGTAGGTGTTGTAGTGCCTGTTAAGGAGGTCCCTGCGGCGGTGAGCTCATTAGCACAACGCTCCTACAAGATTAATGCTGGTATATGGGTGAACAGTACCTTCGGGAAAACCCGAGCCCGCAATCGGGACAAAGATATGGCTTAACGTTAGTGTCTTGGAGTGGTCGTTAGTATTCTATCGAGTTCCAATGTGTATCGTAGCGATACTGACGAGTAGTTATATGTCTCTCTAGGTGCTCCTTTCGCGTGAATCCCTTTCCGCAATATGTACAGAATACCATCTTGTCTCCCTTGCGAACTCGAGAGGCTGGCGATGAAGCCCTGATGGAAGGTTTTTGGGGAGGTCCCGGTTCCGGGCCTATGTTGAAGAGAGTCATGCAGTTGGTGAATAAGAATTAGAAGTGTATCTGTGGTAGACAGAACGGGGTAGATCGGAAGATAGTCTCTAAATAAGAAAGCGTTAGATCATTAGGATTCATTAGATATACACAGCTCGGCCCTGCGATGAGGCAGCACAGCCTCACCCAGGCCAAACTTTAGATGGTGGGAGAAAGGACGAGGGGGTCTTGTGTCGCTAGGGATATATCTTAGACATGCCTGCCAGCTTTAAGCGAACCCGCAGTATTCGGCCACATCATGTCAAGGGTCTAGCCGCCGCGAAGCTGGTCCCCCGACCTTTTTATAACGCCAACAAGGCGGCAAGCGGTAGGGGTATCTCTATATTAGACGCAAACCCAGCTTTAGAGTTGATAGCCCGTTCAAACTTACTTGTAAGGTTGCGTCACCCAGAATTATGTCTAGAGAAACTTCAGCCACCAGGCGGACACGTTACCACCAGCAAACCCTTTGACACGATATTAGATATTACAAGAATGGATAAGGCAGTCCAGGGGCAACAATCTGGCTGATGCTATACTGGATACATTGAATTGGGGTTGAGGGGGGTCAACACCACTTTCGACCTCGAGGCTTCGTGAGCGCCTCACGCGTGAGCACACAAGGATGCGAGAGCAAGGTGGAGGGTATGTACTTTGCACAGGCATGCGTTCATGCCAAAGTGTACGAGGAAACACTCGGCCAGAGGATAATAGATATCCTAAAAGGCAGATTGCCAGTAACATATCCAGTGGCTAAGTACCTGACTTTCAGGACTCATAGGTAGGGGCTTGGTGACCCTAGGTAGGTATGCGATACTATATGCTACAGGGGTTTCTTCTTCTGCCGAGACGTGCATGGACCTGCAGGCTTGTGCCGACTTTATATCATGGAAATAGGTCGCTGTAGGCAGACGCTCGGGTGTTATTAGAAGCTCAGCTAGGGCTTCATCATGCTGCAGGCGAACAGTATGGTACTTAGGGATGTACCAAGTTATCATGCTTTAGGTACCATGTAGTAATAAGATCTGCCGCAGTTAGCTCTGCAATTCGCCTGATTTGAGAAGTAGCCTTGAACATGATGGCAAGAGTAGGTTAGGTTAAGTAGCTGAGGTAAGAAGAGGTAGGCAGCGAGGAGTCATAACAGATTGAAGCTAATGATGGCTCATGGCTATGGCCAGAGGCTGAAAGGCTGTTGGGTCTGTCAGCGGGATCTTTAAAAGCTGCCCAGTTGCTGCCATCTGTCCACCTTTACGCAGGAATTGTTTAAGCTTACCAACTAGTCTGCTACCTAGTACAAGAAGATACTTCCATATGACCTCCACATGCATTGATGCTCCACACAGGTACGTGAATACAATAATAAAGTTTATGAACCCATATGAATCAAACGGAGCAATAGCGCCTCAACAAAGAGGATCATTTATTATCCATCACTTCCTTACGGTGCATGTAAGGATCTCCTAGATACGCTGATCTGGAGCAGTAGGTAGATCAATGAATGCTTATCCAGGATCTACCTAACCTAGGACATGGGATGCCGTGGGATTTATAGCGACGCAATCCAGGGATTACCAGTATGCTCCCCGATGTTTTTACAGCGCATATACCTATAAAATAGTAGGTACTTACCTAGATTAGTCTAGTACATATGTAGGCACTACTACTAAGGTAGGCACATGCAGGTATTATACGTGCAATAAGTCACGGTATATCCTTGCGTGTAGATAGTAGAGTACTTTTAAGATAGGTTATGTACATAACTCTAATGAGCTTTGCGAACGCGGGGTTCTAGAAACCTATTCTCGCCAGGTTCTTTTTATCCACGTACGCAAATACCGTGACACAGCCAACCAAGTACCTAACAAACCACCTTCATTATTTCCGCGCTGGTGATATCGACTTGCGTCAACCTATACGCTTTGCCGATCGATCCATATTTATCCCATACCCAGCGCCGGGATCTGAGAAATATCTAAGAGGCTATGACGTGCCTCTCAAGTAAACAGCCGGTGCAAGGTTATGCTGGGTTGGCTGGTTGTGCCTGATATCGAGGCTTAACGACTATGCCTATTGGGACTTGTAAGTCGAGGTGGGCTGTCAGAATGTCCTGCAGATCCCATCTATATTGTGCCTACTAACCGCGTGTAGATAGATATACAGAGCGATCATCCAATTGTTACCCGCGTTATGAATAACACGACGGGCCATGAAAGTAGCTACGCGGCGAGTCGTTGCTTCGCATTCATTCACCGCGTCAATTATCTTTTCTTATCCTGGCGCTAGCGTATGCAAAGAGCTAAGCGTTCCGACTGGGCTTGAGGCTTGCCTATATGTCTCAGCTTGTTTCGTTTTTATTTTATTTCATCTACTGTATCTCGAGCGTTTCGCGGTCACCGCCATTAACAACGAATCGGGTTTGTCAGAGTCATCGGGAGGACGAGAAGGCGACATCAGCCCGTTTCTCAGGTTCTTGTCACGATGAAGTTCCTAACGTATGATCGATCGGGATCAGTCTTTCGCCAGCAACATACAGCGGGCAATATACCTAAGTGACATGGGACCCACGAGGTAGGTGTCCTTTGCAGTGCGACGTGTCTGTGTGACCGAGCCGCATCTCCGGGTCGAACAAGCTGGTTTGTCCCCGCCGTTGGTACGATACTGGCCTCAGGTTCTACGTGTAGCGATGGCGAGGGTCCTAGCGGTGTAGACTGTACGACTTGGTACATTTCTGTAAAGGCTGTTATAGTGGCTTGCTTTTATGGAGCTGATGATATGCTTGTCTTCCTTTAGTTTTTAAGCCTCTCCGTCCCGCGCCAGACTACTATTGCTCAAAAGGCAGATTATTGAACGGCTTCGCGGCTTGCCAAGACTTCGCTGTCCATGAGAACGAGCCAAGCGTACGCCACATGGAGAATGGGATTATTCTGCGCGGCTGGAAGTATGCGAGATCTGAACGGCAGATGTGGATCTGCGCTCTGATTCAATGCAAGTCTCGAACCATGATTTAACTCCCAATTTCTGATTTGCGGCAGAGATGAGACTAGAGATCCTTCACCCCAAGACCACAACCTTGGTGATTTGTTGGCCCCTCCCTTGAAGTCCTAACTAGACATGGATAGACCTTCTTACCACACGATGTTGCTGTACAAGTAAGCAGATATGCTGTGCCCAGTTTTCAGAGAACACTAGATAATATCGATACGCAACTCGCAGCAGCACTGTGACCTGCAGTACTCACCAGCACCCGCTGTATGACCAAGATTCGAAAACATCCGGTAGCGATAAGCCACAGAGAGCGATCTTTTCGGTCCCGACTCGGTCCCGAATATGGCCAGTGTTGAACGGGCCCATCCACGGGCGCACAGATGCGGAAGCATTGGTGGCAGCACAGCGGGTGCGTAGACGTAGACCCGAGGTTTTGGATTACCAAGGAGCTTGCCGGGTCGAATGGAACTTCGACCTGATTGCCTTGCCTGATGCGGGATAGCTGCTCAGCAACCACTTCGTTTATGTTTGGACAGGGCTGGGTTACACCGCTAGAAATGTCACCTCGGGCTTTGTGAGCATAGCGATTTCGGAGGGTCGCAATCGCTTGTGATGCCACATGGTGACCAGGTCCATGGTACCGTTCGCCGTCTCTAAGGCTTCTGCTCCTCGTGGTTAGAGAGCTGAGTGGTCCTTGGAGGTCCCGATATCTAGAGCACGACTATCGACTGTCCTACCGGTGATGCTGCCCAGTTGGTTTTTCTGCATCGTTCGGCGTGTTCTCTTAGGAACTGTGACTGCGTATAGTGCACCGCATCCCATTCATCCTATTCGGTTGGCGGCCAGGTTGCTGGAGGCCAAATCCGGCGAACAGGAAAATCAAGAATGAAGCTTCATGCAGACTCTTGTGCTTCCCAATGCTGAAGACCTTGGTTGTTTGGAGGAACAAGTCAAGGAATCCCTGAACCTAGTAAGTCTTGTCCGCTTTCCTGTCTTTATCGCTTGTCCGGTTGCTATCCCTACCCCGGACCCCCACGTCGGTGCGGTCCGTACCATAACTGCAAGAAAGTAAGTATATCTCATATAAACTAACACGGCTTCATGTGCCGTCAATTCGATCTCCAGGGCCAGGGTAGGTACTACTATAATTTGCCTTTAGGCTCCTCAAGATGTGGCGCAACTCAACACGACAGCGAGTCGGTACGATGATAGAGTAGCATTGGTTCTTCTCGTATTTCACAGAACACACCCCTAAAGTTCAACTGGAACTCGTAGTGTAATTTTTCATGTAACAGGTCTCGACGGTAGAAAGCGATGGCTATGAGGCAGATAAGTTTCGTTTCAAAAAGCTGCGACGTAAGAGTATCGACGTAAGAGTATTGACGTAGAGGTCACCTTGACAAACAACAGGGCAACGATGCCCATTGCGTTGCGTGCCATAATAGAGGCCATGGATATACAACGTTATTCTCAATGGATAGGTGCCCTTGTCAATTCATAAGTGGCTTGATCTTACGAATACTGATCTCAAGTTGGCGTCGGTAATTAATTTCCAACGGGTGTTATGTCTTTGAGGCTGGCTTTCTGGATATTATACGCCACCCAGACTAATATCTCATTCCTGGCATCCGAGAACTGATTGGACTGTCCAAATTTGCCGCATTAACTAACTGCGAGAGCCCCCTTCCACAAACCAGTGACAGCTCAACGGTCATGCAGGATCTGCTCTGAAACAGTGGCATCTGTTGTACACGTACAACTCTTCAGCAAAATAAGACACCGTTCCGTCACTGACTCTTCCCTTGCGGTAACCAGCGCTTCTAAAAAGGAGTTAATAAAGAGTCACTATGTTGACAGCCGATTGAAATTGTGCTGAGGATCAACGTGCAAGGTTTATGTAGAGAGGTAGCAACTCTGTCTCAAGAATTTCACTATGTATATCAGCAGCCAAGCAAGACGAAGTAGATATATAGTTCATATTGAAAATATACCACAAGCCCCCCCAGAAGTCCAGTACAGCTCTTGTCCTTCGCGGCGATCCCCGAGACATCTGTCGTGAATACGCACTCCAATGTCTCCCGCGCCCATCGGTTGGCGCCTATGATGCAGCAGTTCAACGGACAGCGGCATAACGCGTCCGTTGGCTCGCCACCGAGTCACTGCATCAAGTCTGGGGAGACAAGTGATAAGTAGTCGAGGTCAACATCGTTCGATGGCGTTGTCAGTGTGGCGGTTGGCGCCTGGTCGACAGATATATTCTCGTCCTTACCCTTGACGATATCTTTCTGTTAGTTTATAAATAGCCTGCTTGGAGACGCCTCGCTCGTACACTCCCAGTCTGTCAGACCTAAGGGACTCGACATTCTCGACACCAGGAGCATCCTCGACGACATAACCTGATCTGAACGACTCGAAACTTAACAAGTCATCACTATGCTGACTGTCATCACGTTGTACGAGATGATGGGCTTGACGAACACAAACACTAGGGCTGAGAATGACCTGAGCATTGGGGAAGGGGACAATAGGGGCAGGGGGCGAGGGATCGACGTTACATGGGAAGATATGGCTTGAGAAATACCCAAGAACGTACCGACAGATGGTAAGATGGGTTACGTACCGGTTACCTCGAGCTTGGTAGAAGTCCTACGCCACGGATGACGTTAACGATACGAGAATTCTCCTTCGCCAATCAGTTGGGTGTTATGGGGAACGGGTTCTGTCAACGATATACTCACGATACCATACGAAACGACGGGATGAGATGTTATGAAAGAGATTGGAGTATGAGTAATCGGGAAAGATCGTGGTACATACGAGTTCGAGGCGTCCTAGTAATATGAGAAGGCAATGGTCTTAAAGAGCAAGGCGCTATTGGGTGGTCAGCCCACAGTAGGGGTATGACAGACCAGGATGGCAAGAGGCGACGAAGGCTAGGCAACAGCCTGCCAGTGAAGCAAGGGCCTTCTGGCAGTTGAACCCTACGATAGGGCTTAGCGTGAGAGGTATAGCCTGGTGAGCCACGGTCAGAACCGAGTTTCGAATAACCCAGGCCATCGAATCGGGACATCCTTACGTCAACGCTATGCTGGCTTGAAAAGCGGCATAAGGGAAACCTCTCCTTAGGAGTGAGCTACGACAGCATGGAGCATCAGCCAATAGCGAAACCAATGCGGAAGACCAGGAAATAGCTTCGGTGGCTAATGGGGAAGTATCACGTACGCTAAACAGGATGCAGGTGGATATAGGAGTGCCGAATACTGTCCATTCGGCCCTAGCATATCGTGTTGCTCAGATGTCATGGTTCTGGTCTCTCTCTCTGGTATACAGTGTTCGGCACTCGCTTGGTTTCGATCTTTACGCCTGGCTCCATTGGCGATTTCCTCTTGATAGTCCAGTTTTCTTCTTTTGATCGTCTTATCGAGGCCCCTCTCACACTCAAGAGGTTTCTCGGCGAAGATCGCTCGGCCCGGGGCATCGCGCGGGGCTTCATCATTTGCGTCACAATATATAATAAATTATGAGCAGGCGAGAAGCTATGCTGATGTTCAAGCCGCCCGCTATATAGGTTTTAATAGCAGACAGGATTCAATTATTCGGCATCATTCATTGACACCTTCGCTTAACTCTTGCGACTTGATTCGCCTGCTATCGACACCTGTATCCCCGCCAATACCAAGTGGTTGAGGTGTCCATAGGGCGCACTTCCCGGCTCATGGCTCTGGTGCTTGTCGCCTCTCGTGTATCCCGAGAGCTGTGCCGGCTTGGCAGCAATCACTGACATACCTAGAAGATATGAAACGCGAAACATGGCACCTCGAAAGACCTAGGCAAATAACATTTCCTCAACAATCGCAACCCCAGATGCCATTGCCGATAAGAGAGGCCGGTCGGTGCATTCGACTCGTTCAATGCAGCGCCATGGAGCTTCTCCAAGCCCTCGGACGATTAAGGGGGGAATCCCGAAGGCTACTTATACTATAATTCATTTCTTCAAACAACTTTCGAATCATCGATCAATCATCGATCAAAGTGGCGACTAGCTATTGAACTCGATAAGGAGAATCATAAATTGGCGATAGCTACGAGAGCAGGGGGGACGGCTACGAGAGCACATGGTATCTCGATAGTGAGTAAAGAAATAGATCACCTCATCACTGGTTCACTCTCCGCACAGTCCTTTGTTTATTTTTAGATGCAGCGAGTATTCATTCGACATATCTCGTTACCCGCCGTAGGTATCAAGTTCTTCCTAGGTAGCGTAAACACATTGCCATTTCTTGGCCAGCTCTCTAGTGGGGTGTAGCGTCCATCCAGCAAACGACTGCACCGAATAAATTACTACAGTACGTCTTCCTCAAATATTACTGGGGGGTCAACAAGCGCGATCAGGGTCCTCAGGGTCGAGCTTCGGTTTGCGTCTCTCTGAACACCGCGCGGAGGAGTTCCTTCTTAAATATCTTTTTTCCTTGCCCGCCTTGCCACCTTGTCCTTCTGGATCTGCGTCCAGGCATCTTCAAAGACCGTAGGCATCCTCGCAAAGTGTTCATCGAGTAGATTCAATCTCCTCACAACTTGGAATGCACCCGTGCCAACCGACATGGTCTCTCCCATTATGATTTTCTCACTAACACCTTCGATGGGGTCGGTCTTCATTCCTGATGCTGCATCGAACAGATGGTCCGCCGTTCTTTCAAATGAAGCAAGCTGCAGCACACTATCGCGCATTTTAGATAGTCCAAAACGTGTAATACCTAGAATTTCGCCTTTGTAGGTCATCACGTCGGCAAGGAGCTGCATATGTCGAGGGTCGATACCCATGTCACCCATGACATCGCTAATTTCCTTAGCAATTGTCGTCCGAGCTGCCTCGATTCCCAAGACATCCTTGCATTCCAGCACGCTGTTCGATGTGACCTTGGTACCGACAACGCCTTCTGTATTCATACATTGCCGTAGTCCATAGCCCTCAACTAGAACAGTATTCGTAGAGTCTTTGTCGCTTTGCTGAATGATGGCCCGAGTAGCTTCGGGATACCCAGAAATCGGAACGGAAGGTAGTATGCGCTTTAGATGGCTTATTCGAACAGACAAGTCGGCCATAGCCTCCGTCGCAGTTTTGGTTCTCGTTATTCGCTTCGAAGAGTCGATATCCAATGCCCTCACCGTGATCTCGATACTTGCATCCTGTTCGAAAATTTGCATGTCCGTTGTCTGGATCTTGAGCTTTTTCTGCTTCGCAATTGCATCGACAATATCGCCGAGTTTGAGTCCTAGTTGCATGCTTTCCAATGTTTCAGTATTGATGTGTAGCGTAATGAAGGAGCGGTGAGGTTGCCATTCGTCATCAATGTAGCGAAGGACGTCTTCAACGTATGCCTTCTCAATACGCGCTCGCACGATCTTGGCGGCCTCTAAACTCCTGGAGTTCTGCAAGGGACAGGTGATGACTGGGGTGCTAATGGACTTTGAAGCGTTGATAATTTCTTTAATACGAGGGACACCTTGGGTGATACTCATGCCGGCCACTCCGGCAAAATGAAAAGTTTTCAGGGTCATCTGGGTTCCAGGCTCGCCAATAGACTGCGCACCAACAGCACCAACAGCATGCCCTGGCTCGACATGGGCCTTACTGTACTTTTCCAAGCACAGCCCAATGAAATACCTAAGTGTTTTTTCTGACACCTTTGCTGCTCTCTCCGATGCTGTTTTGGAAACATAGCTTCGTTCTTGCGATTCAATTCGGTATGCCACCCGTGATAAGTAACCGAGTTCAAGCTTGTCGAGTCTTGCATTGAGTTCCGAAAGCGTTGCAAACTCTTGCTTTTCAATAACGGTCTTTGCCTTGGGCGGTCGTTCGAAGTCGAGTCTCTCAAGCAGTGGTTTAAGACTCAAAAGATGTTCATATGTAAAATGAATACTTTTGGCTTTAATCCCTACGATCCGTCCAGATTGTCGGCGCCCGCCTGCCGCATCAAGTCTCGCCGACTGCTTAACTCTTGCCTGTTCGACGTTGGAGATGAGCGTGGTCAGCGCTTCCCGCTCGCTATCAGTGAGAGGTAAAGCATAGGCATTCGGCATCGTAAGCATGCCATCAAGGCCGGCAGCAACACGCAGCTCAGAAAATCTTTCTGCTAAGCTTCGCACATGCTTGTGAATGGTTTTAAGAAAGTTGCGACCACTCTCGTGCTCGTCAACCCCGTAATCGGTAGTATCGTCATACATAAGGGGCTCCCCATTGAGCAAACCGCGCCTTCGATACCGATCGCGTTCCTTTTTCAGCATTGATTCGCAAAGAGCGAGTATTTCGAAAGGCAACAGGGCCCTGTCTGTATTGCTCCACGTCAAATTCTCTGCATGAGAGAAGGTACGTTCGAAATTGACAGGCACGGCTTTTCCTTCCATATCAACTGGGTCCAGCTTATCCGCCCCAAACTGAAACTGAACAACACCATCGCCGGACGTTCGTACTGTATCGTCATACTTGGTAGAGAGATCTTCTAGCGATTTCATAAGACGACGAGACATGTAACCTGTTTCGGCAGTTTTAACCGCAGTATCAACTAGACCTTCTCGGCCAGATATGGCGTGAAATAAAAATTCGGTTGGTACAAGACCAGTGTAGAAGCTATTTCGGACGAAGCCTTTGGCAAGCGCGTGGCGTGTGTTCTTGTGAAAATGGGGCAGAGTGCGATCCTGAAAGCCATCTGCCACACGAGAACCGGCGATAATCTGCTGTCCGACAGCAGCAATCATCTGAGCCACGTTGATATTGGAACCCTTCGACCCCGAAGATGCCATTACCAAAGGTGCGTTATTTCGACTTAAAGAACTGATGCAAAGTTCACCAGCATTCTGACGAACTTTACTAAGCACGCCCGAAATTTTCGCTTCCAAGGTTTCTTCCATCGAGCATCCAGTAGCCTTCTGCAGCTTGCTCTCATTGAACTGCTTAATAAAGTTGTCGGATTCGATGTACGCATCCTCAACAAGCTTGTTCTTGGCCGCGGTAAGAGCTGCTGTTGGAAAGACGTCTCCAATGCCAATTGAAAACCCTCGATTGGTAAGCATTCTGGCGCAAAGCTTTGCAAGACGATTCATTGCGGTTACAGCTTCATCTGGACCGTAGTCTCTCAGGATCACGTAGAATATAGAGTCCTTTTTCCCTGATCCCACGGTTGATTTATCCATTCGGCCGCACATTACCACCGAATTCCTGACAACAAGCCAGCCATCGTTGGGGCACATATCAGGTGCTCGTTTTCTGTGACCAGGTGGAGCTGGAGGGGGATCCACGTACTCTCTACATTTGGCATCTAGGTTGACCTTGACTTCGGTTGATTTATTGGGTCTCATAAGCATGCTGAAAATCTGTTTGCCCGTCCATAATCTTTTTGGGGCCAGTATAGCTGGCGGTGGTAAGTCAAGGTGTGTAACGCCGTCCATCATATGCATTACGATATACGTAAAGGTCCTTCGGTCAAAAAACATGTCCTTGCTACTGAGGAGATACGACGCGGTAATGAAGTCCTGGGTCGCTGCAATGATGGGCTCTCCATTTTTAGGCGTTGCTAGGTTGTGCTTAACGCTCATGAGAGTAACAGCCTCAGCACGAGCCTCCTCCGTTTGAGGCACATGGAGATTCATCTCGTCGCCGTCGAAATCAGCGTTGTAAGGACCGCAAGCGCATTCGTTTAGACGAAACGTTCTCCACGGACGCACTTTGACAAGATGGCTCATGATACTAAGTTTATGGAGCGATGGCTGTCGGTTGAAGAGGACGATATCCCCATCCTCTAGGTGGCGCTCAACAATATCACCAATTCGCAGCTCTTTTGCCGCGGCCTCTCTATCGCCAAATCGGAGCCCATGACGAAATGGGGGGTGGTCACCGTCGACTTTGAGGATTGCCTGTGCCCCTGGCCAAACGGTGGGACCGTTGACGATGCACTGTCTGAGCTTTGTGATGTTGTCGCGGTGAGCTCTCTCTGGGTAGGTAAGATTCTTTGCCACAAGCATTGGTACCGCAACTTGGTTGACCGCCAGGTTAGGGTCGGGGGAAATGACGGTTCTACCGGAAAAATCAACGCGCTTTCCCGATAGATTGCCCCGAAAGCGTCCTTGCTTGCCCTTCAGGCGCTGACAAAAACCTCGCATCGTCTTCGTAACGCCGTTGTCTCGAAGTCCTGGTACGTCGCTGTTCACATACACCGCTATCTGCAATTGAAGATATTCCCACTGTTCCATTATAGTTTGTAGTGCCGTGCCTTTTTGTAGGGCTGCTCGAATAAGACCACAAGCAAACACGATGTCGCCAAGACGAGCTGTGATGTCGTCTTCGTTACTCGCTCCTTCTTGGGCGACCGAAGGCCGGATGCAGACGGGAGGTGCCGGTAGATATTGCCACAGGAACATTTCTGGTCGACCCTCGGACGGGTTGAGGCCAAGGAGTTCGCAGTCATCGGGGGTAATTTGTTTGAAGAGGTTGAGGACTCGGAGGGGGTTCAGATCCTCAAAGGCCTTCCTCAAATGCTTGTCGAGATCGTTGACGTGCTTCCTGGCTTCTGCGAAGGAGTTGTCGAACTCGACCTTGCTGGGAGGAGGCTGCTTCTTTGCCGAAGTGGACTTGTTGTACGCAACAAATTTATCGTGAACGAGCTTGAGAGCACCTACTTTGCGAATCTGGCCGTTGACAGCCCCGCAATAAGGGCAATGCTTCGATTTCCTGCATTGGTCGTTGATTCTCTTGCAAATTGCCACGCGCTTCATGTTGTCGATATTTGGTCGCCTTAGTTCCCTCAGGTACGATCGGCGCTCATGTTCAACGAGCAAAACCCTCGAGCAATCCTTGCAGATATTTTGTAGTATTGAAATGGTGAACTTGATGTAGCCGATATGAAAAGCCGGAAGAGGTAGTCGTACATGGCCGAAATGGCCGATGCAATCGCTCAGCTTCTCGTTGCATGTGGCGCAAATGCCCGTCTTACTCGAAGTTCCCTAGAAAGAGGATAGAGGTCAGAAGAGAGGTCCAAGCAAGGTCCATATCCGATGGGCGACGCTCACCAGGCGCTTGTCCAGCACACCATTTTTAGTCGGTTCACGTCCTTTGTCGACATCGTACATGGTGCGGTCCGACACTTCCAAGACGCCTTGGTTTACAATGTCCTGGTTGGACTGAACGCCAAACTTGAGGTTCTTGAACCGCTTTGGTAGTTTGTCGACCACCTGGTGCTTGACCGGCGCGGTGATGCTCATGGTCGCCATCGCTGCCGCGGAAAGTTTGCCGTTTTTATCGTTGGAGGATTCGCGGGCCAGGTAGAGATCGAGCGCAGCGCTACTTTGCGCGTGGTCGAACAGATGATCGGACGAGGTCTGCGACACAATTCGTTCGCAGCTGTGCTATTGCTACCGCGCGCTTGTTGATAGGCAGAGAATTTTCATCATAGGCAATCTGTGCGCACTGGCGGGAGCGGGAGTGGGAGCGGGGAGGGAGGTGAGCCTATCCTGGTGGTAGAAGATGGATTCGTCGCGGTTGAAGCTTGAAAATTGAAATTTTGAAGATTGGAGTTTGAAGGTTGGAGTCATTCAGTCGTGCCCCACCATTTTTAGCCTTAGTGGTACTATGCACGTACAGTAGGCTGTTGATTTTGGCGGGGTTCAACGTGTACACATACAAGTACCTAATATTCTACTTTGCCCCTATGTCGGCAGCTAGATACATGTGAAAGGCACCCCTTCTACACACTGAGGTGCGGTACCTACCACATCATGTGTAGAATTACAGGTACCCATATATACACAGGTAGGTACATGTATATCCCTACCTCCTACCATTGAAGTCCTTTGTCGCAAACTGGTCGTCATAGATGCGCCTTCAAATGTACCTAGCTATGTTAGCTCTTGCTTATGAGGCCCCTCGTCAACCTCAACCACCAAGACGCAGCTTGCTCACAGCCACCGAGTTACCTATTACCCAGATAACCTGCAAACCCATTCCCATGTGATAGCTGGCTACCACAGGTACATGCCATCTCTCTCTTGAGGCGTCGACTTCGCGTCGAGCTACCAACGTGGCTTAGACAGCTTAGCAACAACTTACCTAAATCTTCTTCCTTTCTGGTACCTGTAAACAGCTTCAATGTGCTAATCGAGAAACGGCCGCATTGTAGTTCGCTTTCGACACAACCATATCGCTTTTAGCCTTCATCGCAATTGTCGGTCTCGACTCCCAAAGACGATAGGTGCTGCGAGCCTCTCCCTAGCCGGCCTCACAATCTCCGCAACAGCTCAGCTACTTAGTAATTGCCTTGGACAGCCGTCCGCTTGTCGTGCTTCGTTGTCACTGTGGCGCATGCCTATACTGCCGTTGTGTTGCGCAGCTGCCCACACCCTAGGCATATTGCGACTCGGTTGTCGTGTGCAACCGTCTATCCACGTAGGAGCTTATTCGGTTGGTCCCCGGGCCACTTTGGGATAATGCCTACTGGCAATGATAATGCCCCCGTGCCGACCGATAAGCACGGGGGCGGGAAAGAAGACAAGCAGCCGGAGAAGAAGCCAGAAAAGTCGTATCTAGCCAGCGCAGTCGAGTCTATAAATCCCTGGACCACTAGTCGGAGCAGCACGCCGACGCCGAAGCCAAAAGACAGCTCCTCTGTGCCCCAGCCGAAACCAGCGCCGCCGCCGGCCCGAAAGGCGGACGATCATTCCACAAATACCCTCTATGGATATAGCTTGAGGAAGTATCCTGCCGACTGCCCGCCCATGAACGTCATGTGGTTTCATGCCGTCGACGTCCGTGTTCTCTCATCCTCTGTTACAGGTGGTTGTCGCTAATCCTTATACCAGATCCCGAAACGCAAGCCGCAATTTCTGAGACTCAAGAAGAAGGACCAGGATAACGCGAAGCCAGTGCTCCCCAAAAAATTTGCGGCTTTTTCGAAAGTGGACTCTCGATCCCTCGAGAATGCCTACCAGAGTCTATTAGAGGGCATAGAAGATGGTCGCGGAAAAGCCGGAGCGAATCAGCATACACGTACTCGATCTAGCTCTCACCGCTCCCAAGCCGCGTATACGGAGGCGGCGCAAAACACCGGCCTTGATGGAGACGCCAATAGTACTTCATCAGGCTTGCGAATACCAGTCAATGAAGATTTTTTATTCGATGTCAACATAGAGCAGCGCGAGCTGACCCCTGCTTACTGGCTTGGACCCATCTATGAGGTTCGTCGTGGCACATGGTTTTGTACGCAGCCCTAAAGCTTTTATTGCCCCTCCCCTTCTGAAAATATTTTTTTATCATGTGCTCTCACATTATCCAAAACTACCGGTGAATCGATTCACTCTGTCCCACGAACGGTAGCTACTAACGCGTAAATTATCTAGATCAAGAGGGCTCCTCATTGAGGCCTTGCGAAGAGAACCTAGCAGCTCAGTTAGAGGAAGGCTATCTCAAGATTAAACCTTGGACTTATCCCATCAACAGAATTCGTAGCGACTCTGGCGGACGGACTGTTACCCCAAAAGCATCAACAGATAATTTAAAGACAGCTGCCAAGTCGCAGGCCGAAGGCTCCTTGAAACCTTCGCCTCTGCAGCCTGTGGTGCCTCACCAGCCACAAACTTATCGCCTTTTCGGCACGTACATGAATAGTGTGGCTACTTATCAGGATTCAACCACTGCGTGGTTGTCCTCGGAGGGAGTGTTCAACTGGGTAACATCAACAGTCTATCAGAAATTTGCAGGCGGCGGTTATATGAATGGAATTAAGCTCGTCAGGGGCTATACAGAACCTGGAAAGGTGAAAGATGGCAAACGTCCTCTGACACCCACAACAGCAACACTGCCACCTCAGCCAACTAACGATGACAAACAAGACGAACAGGACAGATCTCTTAAGCGGCGTTCTGCCCCGCCCGCTGTGCGTTCGGATGCTACAGACAACCCAAAAGACAGCGACGAAGCTCCGGTGGAAATAAAGCGAAGAGAGAACCAACTCAAACGGCATATTTCTTCCTATATAGAGAGCGCCGAAGGTCCTGAGAAGCAGGAAGAGCATATTAGACGACGCCAAGAGCAGGAGATCCAAGATGATTACACGGGCCAAGACGGTGAGACCCAAGGACGGGAGATCGAACACCTAGTCTTAGTGACTCACGGCATCGGCCAGTTGATGAGCATGAAGTATGTCTCTCTCTATATCCGCTCTTGCCAGTAATCGACGGTCACCCACTAACTCGATACTCTTAGAATGGAAAGTATCAATTTTGTCCACGACGTCAACATGCTTCGAAAAACTCTAAAAGGTGTCTACGCTCAATCAGAAGACCTGAAGGCTCTTAACTCTGACAGTGGAGCCGGGCCTGGTAATTCTAAGATTCAAGTTTTACCTGTCTGTTGGAGACATCTGCTCGACTTTCCGAAGAGACGAGAAAAAAAAGACGAAACCGATTTAGGTGATATGACCGATGAGGAGGCTGATTGTGAGTAGCACGGCAAATATCTGGTTGAGGAAGATGGCTAATATCTTAACAGATCCCTCCCTCGAAGATATCACTATCGAGGGTATGGCCTTCGCGCGATCCCTTATTTCCGACCTGGCCCTAGACGTTCTCATGTACCAGAGCGCCTATAGGGAACAAATCACGGAAATTGTGCTCAAGGAATCCAACAGAATCTACAAACTTTTCCTTGAGAGGAACCCGGAATTCAAAGGCAAAGTCCATAGTAAGCGAATTTAGACGTCGTGGTCTTCTTGTTATGGCGTTACTAGAGTATAAGACCGTGTTCGGGCCAAAGTCACGACCTAGAAGTCTATATTAGCTTTGAGGCACTCAAGATCAAAATTAATAGCTAACTATAATCGTTACAGTTATCGGTCATTCCTTGGGCTCCGCGATCATGTTCGATATACTATGCCGACAAAAGCAACTTCCTAGAAGTGCCGAGCCACTACGCAACCCCCTTAGATTTTGGCCCTCCCAAGAACGTTCAGAAACCTCCAAGGATCATAAGGAACTTTCATTCGACTTCGACGTTGAGGACTTCTACTGCCTTGGCTCGCCTGTCGGCTTGTTCCAGATGCTTAAGGGGCGGACGATCGCTGCTCGATACCTACCGAACACCGCGCCCTCCGAGAGCCCTCTCAGCATGGAATATATGGAAGACCCGTTCCTGGCAGCTTCCGGGACCTCAGCACAGCATGCATCAGCAGTGACTGGTTTATCCCTGTCGATTTCATCACCAAAAGTTGCACAACTCTTCAATATTTTTCACCCATCTGATCCCATCGCGTATCGATTGGAGCCTCTGGTTTCACCAGCAATGTCGTCTTTAAAACCACAGGCTCTGCCGTACACAAAAATCGGAATATTTGGGGCGGTTGCCCCCCAAGGTCTGTCTGGGATTGGCGTCAAAGTAGGACAAAGCGTCAGTGGGCTGTGGTCAAGTTTTAGCGCTGGGATTGCCAGCAGTCTTCTCAATCGCAGTCTGGGATTCACCAACGAGGATGTAGCGAACTTCAACGCCTCCAACCCGTCGACAAATGCTTCCTCTTTGCCCAATTCCGGGCATGCTGCAGATAATTCCCAGAACCCTAGCACCGCTGCTTCTACTTCTGCCGCACGGTCGGAGAAGACGGAGGCGCGTAAAAAAGCGCTTGCGCGCCAAAATATCTCCGGATCCTCGGACCCGAGCACATCAGGACACAATATTGCTAAGGACTCGACACTGATCGACGACGACATGGAGACGCTTTACGCCCGCTTCCAGAAAAAGCGAGTAGAGGAGCACCAGGATAGCATAAGCCGGGCCGAAGAGGGACAAGAGCTAGGCGCAGCGTGGGCTGCAGAGGAACAGAAAGCACAGAAGCTCAGGAGAGAGGAATTGAAGGTGCGAATGCTCAACTGGAACGGGCGCATCGACTATGCAATCCAAGAGTAAGTTGGATTCCTTCGTCGAGCCACGGAACTTCTCACTATTCGATGCCGAGTGCAATTCCTTTCTGAAGCGAGCTTCTTTTATTCTAACACGAAATTAATTATTAGGGGCGCACTGGACTTTAATCCCATGAACATTATCGCTTCACACATGTGCTACTGGCAGGACGAGGACGTCAGCCACTTCTTGTGCTCGCAACTCCTCTGCAACCGCGATGCGCGCTCAAAGATATACCAGTCTCCACAGAACGCGTCGGGTCGACATCGGTAGGCGGACCAACAACTACTGATCATCACTTGAAGCGGACTTGGCGCCTTCGCTCCCGTCAGCCGTCATGATGACGTCACACACCTATATTGTTTGGTAGACCCGGCTCTTTTTCTCTCTCCATCGTAGTTGGTTGGCTGGCGTATTCTCCCGCGCTGTCGGGGTTAGGATATAAATCCGAGGTCACATGGGCCAATTATCTGGATATAGGTAATCTGATGATTGGATGAGTTGGTTGGTTGGTTGGAATCATAATCATGCGACATCTCACGTTACGAAAAAGCCGGGAACCCGCCCACTTTTATGTCACAATCAATCCACTGCAACTTGATGCGAGAGTGGAAAGACCCCCAGGCCCCCCTCCCCCCTCTCCCCTTTTTTTTTGAGTCTCGGTAGCATGGAGTGAGGTAGAGCATAGATGGATTAGGACCACCACGGTCCGATAGACAAGGCGTAAGGGCAAAACATAGATGATGCATGCGGAGCATGATCGCAGGATACACACACAAAATCCCATCGTTTTGAATTATGGAAGACAGGCCAATGAATTAATAGTCGTGTGCCCCTTGGTATACCAACCAGCACAATGCTTGACACATATTTTCGTGGAACATTTATTGATGTTGGATCCTCGGGGCAGTAAATGAAAACGTCTCGTTTCGATACTCGATAGAATCAACGGTCTATGAAGCCTACATATGTAGTTGAGTGAAAACTACTTACTTTATACATATCTTCCCAAAACTTAAAATGTCGCGGCAAGTAATACAGCTCTACTCTTCACTTGCGTCAGGCTTCTGCATTTTTTCAGATTATGACGATAAAAGCAGTGAGCAGATACTCGAGAAGCCAGTAATATCCAATTATGATCAACATCACGGTTCCTACTCACCAGGAGAATATTCGCATTGTTTTGCATATGGTTTTGTGGCATTGATCAAGTACTGCTGGCCTATCAAGTGCTACAAACCAAGCTACTAGTCGACCATGACGACGTTCGCGACCGAGTAAATCCAGTACCATTTCAGTTTGCAATGGGTAAAACAACCCTTCATTGTACGGGTGTGAAATCAACGACCTTAACTCCCAAATCAAAACACTTTTGTTCCCAGCCGGAAAACGACCATGCCGAGGTGCTGGTGAGCTTTTATGTGACTCTTCATGCTCTGCAGTGGATTCCAATGACAGATTGAATCAAGAAGAGAGGAAACACGGGTATTGGGGGTTGCCGCGAAGCGAAATATGGACATCCCTTCGGCCCAAGCTCCAACGAGGTGGCCTTGTAGTCATTGACATGTCCGAATCCTCTTCAAAACCAAACAAGCGTGACATAGGATGCTTGAACTCGTGGAGTGCCAGTGGCTTGGTGAAAGGGGTTGCTTTATTGAGATACCATAGCAGCTCGTCCAACGTCGGGGGAGCACCGTTAATTGGTGACATTAGGGCACGCCGATTGAATATGGCCAGGCTGCTGGCACTTGTAGCAGATCTTCTCGCCGGCTGAGGACTCCTTTGGACAGTCACGAGAGAAATGGCCATTCTCGCCACAGTTGTAGCATTTGCTGCCGTTCACACACTCGCCTGTAGTCCTTGTTAGAGCACCGAATCTAAACCGATCTATCTTCAAGGGCATACTCACGAGACATGTGTCCATAGCCGCCGCAAGAATAGCAAGTCTTGCCTTGACCTCCTCCGTAGCCGCCGCCGCCGCCGCCGCCGCCACCACCACCGTAGCCGCCACCATACGAGTTGCCGCCGTAGGCATCAGGGCAATTGCGAGCAATATGGCCGACCTTACCGCACTAATATTCTCAGTTAATTTGGTACATTTGTGACGACAAGACTCGCGGAATACCTTATAGCACTCTTGAGATCCGCCCTGGCCACCACCACCACCACCAATTGGACCGCCGCCGCCTTGGGGGCACTCACGGCTGATGTGGCCGCCTTGACCGCATCGGTAGCAAGTCTTGTTGTCCTTGGGGCCTTCGGGACAATCACGACCTTTACAGAATGTGACGTTAGAGTATCAATCGAGATTGGGTGACGAGGATGCAGGGCTTACTGAGGTGACCCTCGTTTCCACAATTGTAACTACATATTGGTCAATGAAGATAATTGGAAGACGGACGGCGTAGAACGCACCATTTGGCGGCACCACGGTTAGGGCAGTCGCGGGCCTGAGAGTAGTTTTTGATTAGTACAACTTCCTGGCCTTGGAGAATCTGCCTTGTCTCAAATGTGAAGCCTTCTGCCGCCCCTATGTCTCTCTTCTTCATACCTGATGGGTTGTCTGGCCGCCTAAACAACGAAAGTCATATGTCAGATCACACACCCCTACCAAACGAAAAGAAGAAAATACACAAGCTTTGGGTTAGGAACAACCAGACTAGCAATTGTCTCGGAATAGAAGGTAATTCTCGCAATTTAGCTCAATCGGCCAGGAAGATGTAGGACTGGGGTAAAACAGTGGCCAAGCATGGCCACTTAGGTGCTAAGGGCAGTCTTGCGACGCTGCTGCAGATAGAAAGGACATGACCAGGCTAGGTATATCACAAGAAATTGTTCAACGATCATCGACCGTCATTCAACATCATGTGCAGGAGGAAGTAATCACAAAAACAACATAACAATGTGAAGCAGACGTAGCTACCAAACATTTCTGTGTGGTAGAAATAGATAGGTCATGTATCCCGGGACGCCAAGGATCCAAGAGGACACAACGTGTTAAGAACTTACAAGTGAAGCAAGATCGTGTGGAGTAATCCATGATGACGATGGTATCGAGACGTCTGTAGTGGTCTTGGGAATCAACAATGAGGCTCAATAGAGGAACCCTGAGAGAATGGTAGGTCTGATGCACCAGTATCGGTTAATGTTAGTTTGTTACAATCAAGGTAGCGGAGGTGGCACTGGAAAAACTTTGGAAGACTGTTGACGCAAACGAGTGTGGTGCTGCTAGACCCTGCGGGAATGAGGGAGAGAGCGAGGGAGAGGGCAAGAGAGAGGGAAAATGAAAACTCCAGCAGTGCCGTACCACACGCTTGCCTCAGCTGACCAATGAGAGCAGTGCGCCCTCTTTCAGGTATCAGAAGAGACAGGCCAGGGCCGGACGTAGCGTACAAGAAGCCAATAAACGGGGCCTGGGTGCAGGGTCTGGCAAGGCAACGTACATGACAGATGTCGGGGTGTATGCCGTGATAGGTATTGCTCTCGTAGCTGACAGCGCACAGAGGTGCAGGTGCAGGAGCAGGTGCTGGTGCTGGTAACGGTAATGGTATGATGCGTGGAGCGTGGAGCGTGGAGCGTGGTGTATGATGTATGGTGTGTGGTGTGCGGTGGTGGAAGTGATGTGTGGTGCGAGTGGCCTGGGTGATGTGAGATGTTGGTGTATTGGTGAGATGATGCGGGCTGGGATGGGGAAGCAATGCAAGGTACAGGGGGAGCTACCTACCTACCCACAGCCAGGGTTGGAATTATTGATCGTGAATACCGAACCTGAGCAAGGTGCTTTAGGTAGGGAGATCAAGTAGATTAGGTAGGTAGATAGATAACTGTTGCGCGGACAGACGAATGTGTTTAACAACTGGGGTAGGGAGGTAATGGGGGTAGAAAGTCGGAAGCTGGTCTGGTGCATGAGGTTTTGTACAGGTATTTTTCAGTGCGCAAAGTTGCCGGCCACCTAAAAATACCGTAATGTGTTCATCGAAAGAAAAGAGATGTCTTCCTGAGGCGACATGGCGGGGTTCATTGAGGGGCTATGCGCGGCGGAGCGCAGGTCACAGAAAAGATAGGGAAGTGATGAGAGAGACTCGGAGATAATTGTGTATCACATACCTTTGCGTAAAGGCACTCGGCGTGTAAGGCGTTCAAGAAGTTGACGGGCTGGAGTTGGTAATCGACAGAAGCCGTAATTGTAATTGGGAAGGTTGCTGGTAGAGTTTGAAGTCAAATGCGTAATTGCTATGGGCGAGCTTGATTTAGGTAAGAGTTGGTGGGAAATGAAAAGAAAAAAAAATTACCCAGCCTGTCTTGCCTTTGCTTGAGAGGTACTTACGCAGGCAACTACTTCTCTGTGCTCGGCAACTGCCTACTTTCTTGAGTACCTTCCCGAGAGAGGTACTTCGGCGCCCTATCGACGATAAGAGATATCGCTACGAAGTACTCGTCGCCACATCGCCACCTCCAAATTTCTCACTGATCAGCAGGCGTTTCCACTCTCCCCTCATTTTGCATACTGGGTAATTAAATACCTAACTACTTGTAGGTATGGGACACAAAAATAGAGAGCCCAAACAAACCGCCTTGAAGTAGATAGGTACACATGTACATTATGTACAAGATTGACTGGAGGTCTCTCTAAATCAACTCAAGTTGAAGTTAAGTACTTTCCAATATGGCAATTACGTTGGTTATACCTACCTCAGTATATACAAACTCTAAAAAATATATGTACACATTTCAGGATTTTCAAAGTTACCTCACAGGTAGAAAGTCGAAGTACCTAGATAGATACATGAACAGCCCTCAATGGACAGCTAAAACACGGGTATACACTTTGTAGGTACACACTACCTAATTGCACCATCAGTAAGTGGTGTTACAACAACAGGTACTTTGTACTTCGTAAGGTATATATGGAACACACATGTTGGATATATTTAGGTATTTGATTTACATCTATTTCTTGAAGCGCCCTTGACACAACATTAAAAAAGCTGTTGATGGATTAGGTAGGTACTTACTCCGGTTGCATTAAGTAAGTACCTAACTTGGAGTTCCCAATCGACTTTTCATTAGGGCTGCAGCACACACGGCCTAAAGTAGGTAATTCGAAATTGGAAGGTACCTCATGTAGCCAAGAGCATGAAGACTCAAAGATTCTTAAGCCACAATACGTATATATCCGTGCATCCATGGCTTCCTCTTCTCTAAGTATATATATATATATCAGCGTCTTACTATATGCATCTACACCATATATACATGTAATAAAGCTACCTAGGTACGAGTAGCTCCGACGTCACCGGAACGGAGTCGCGTCTCTTACCAATGAAACGCGCTGTGCCCCCCACAACTGCGCGCTCCTTCTAACTGAAGCCGACTTGAGAACCTCGCCTCAACATATTTCGGTGATATGGAGAACTGGTTTAGGGACGCTGGTCGAGCATTTCTATTGGAGGCTCTTGGAGAGGCTTGTGATCGAATCGACAGCAGTTTCAAGACGGGTATGAATAATCTTCCGAACGCACTGGGTTATTGTCATTGTTAATGAACCCGATTTATAGATTTCCAAGCGTATGCACAAGACAAAGCAAACCTTGCTGCCGAGCTCGAGACCCTGAAGCACACAGCCTCTCAGGCACATCGTCTAGAAGACGAGAATGTCGCGCTTAGAGACGAGATCAAAGCCCTCAGAGAGGCAAGTCGCAAACGAACCGAAGCTCCCTATATAGCCGACTGCAGAGAGACTGAGTCGGCTCTTCGAACGCCCCTAGCGCCTAGGTCTGCCAATTCAAAGCGACCTAGGCGAGTCGATATCGAGGGGTTGACCCTTTCAGAGCTCAGGGCGGAATTCTTGCGTATCGACAAAACACATACAAAGCTCCATGAAAAGCATCTCAGCCTTCAAGATGCCCTACGCAAATCGAATCAACTTCTTCGAGAACGAACCGCCACGTACGATCAGTGGGTCGACCATGCAAAGCAACTGAGCGAACAGTCCTTGAAACGTGCGCAGAAGATCAAGAAACTAGAGGCTAAATTAGCCGAAGTGTCTCAAGATACATTTTTGAATTCAAGTTTCTCTTCAGCCGCTGGCGAAGTGGAAGCGGTTCTAGAACCGGCGATCCTAACCTCTATTGACCCTCTCACACGCGAGCAATCTAATACACCTATACCAGCTGCAGTTACTCGCCCTCGCCACCAGCTAGCAGCCCGTGATCGTATAGATGACATAGATGATGCTCGAAGATCAAGGTCGCCCTTGGTAGCTCGTAGCCTATTCGAATCCAGCCGCTCAAATTTGACTTTAGACAATGGTGGTTTGCAAAAAACAAAAGAGACGGCTCTCTGCTTACCTCCCTTGCCCCAAAATCGCGAACCTGCAGAAGGACGTTTGGACATCAAGCCCGAGCCATCATCGGACACACCAATCGTAGTATCAGAACGCTGTGTGCGGAAGCGAAAATACGCCGGTGGAGACGAAGGCGACACAACTGTGGCTACAAAAGTCAAGACGGAATATAGTCCTAAGCGCCAGACCAGTGACGAGCGTCGGCTCTTTGCTGCTCATGAAAGCATAGATTTCGATACTGAATACCACAGAGTGGACACGCCAAGGAAAAATACAAGGTATCAGTATGCCCAGAACGTGCAGCATGACGCAGACGTTGAAGAGCATGACGGCCATGGTAGAACTGTGCATCCCATCAACCACATCAAAGATAACAATCGAAGACCAACAGACGATGCGTCGACCACGGATCTGGCAGCCATTCACGACCCCGAACCTCAAGACAATATCAGCTCTGTTCTACAACCTCTTAGCAACAATCAACCTCCTCGTCCAAGACCGAGTCTGGCCCCATACCGTAACAATCGCAAGTCTTCAACAATACCACGAGGTCTTGCAATTATTGCGGAGGATGGTTATCAGAATGAAAACATGAGCCGTTCAAACAGCAAAAATAGGACAAGGGCGAGTATTCTGGAACAACTGCTTGACACGCCGCGTCCAGCTCAAGAAGATGTGTCACCACAGCCCAGCCTTGTGATGGAAAATGGACGGTCATTAGGTCCTGATATCCAACCACCAAAGAGGCGAGAGCTTCCTTTTGGAAAAGATAGACAGAAGAGCATGGGTCTGACATTAAAAGGCAGCCCGAATGTGTCGAGCGATAAACAAGACCGTGTCCCCACGAACCAAGACCACGATAAGGCAAAAACGATGAACAGACTAGAGGACAATGGGGAAGCAGAGACGTCCGCTCTGCGACACGTCCCGAAAGCTAGGCTTCGTTTTGATGACTTCAAGATCAACCCTCAGGCAAATGATGGTTATGACTACGCGTTTTCTGATGTCGTTCGTAAGAAGAGCGACCGGGCCTGCCTCCAGGGTTGTGTCAAGGAGAACTGCTGCGGTCCGAAGTTTCGTGCTCTGGCCCGCGCGTCCCGTGCAGGTACTCGGCCATCTGAGTTCCATTCTCTCCTTGAATCGTATCTTGGGGATGATTGCCATCGGTTGCCCACTATGTCTGTAGACGAGAAGGAAACACTATGGATCGAAGCCAAGACGAGAGAGCTAGCTAACGCGAGCGCTAAACATCGCCACCGACATGCTCGTATGTCCACACCCCCGGGGTTTTGGAGGGCGGATTTTCCAAGTACACAAGAAGGTGAGGAGTACAGGGAAGAAGCGGCGAAGTTAGAGCGCGAGATTGTTGAAGAAAGGTATAGAGAGGCTATGCGTCCCGGAGGATTATGGATGTTTCGAGACGAGTGATATATACCTTTGTAGGGGCATATCTCTAGCCCCGACCTACATGAGTGCTACGGTGTCCGCCAACAAGTCGTAACCAACACGAAGAGTCCCCGATAGAAGGAGATGTGGATCTGAGGCACAAATGGCATGAAAGCTCAGTCGTGATGAATAGAGATCTGATGACGAGCCTAACAGAGGCCGCAAGATACATATGGACATCTCTATGTAGTCAGAGGTTTGCTCACGGTAAACTGTGGCGCAGGCCTTACCTAAGATGGGTACCTACATGTACCTAGCCTTATTGCTGTAATGCAATGGTACATACAAAGTATGAAGTCTACACTGGCACCTAACAATACAAGTAAGGTATATCTACTTTGTACACCCCAGGTAGATGAAGAAACCCAAGGTATATGTACCCGTCCATACTCCAGCCCTGCAGGTGATACTTTGGCTCAAAGGATGCAGCTGTGGCTTGTTCCTTTTTTTAGGAACAAATTGGAGCATGGGATAAAGTCCGAAAAAAACCTTGGAGATTGACCTCATCTCGGAAAATCGGCAGCGGTCTTCACAGTACCTACCTAAATTGGTGAACAAAGCTATCTACACCACACAGGTTGCTCTTCGGGCTATTCTTCTTTGGCCAATCCCGTATACTTCTCTCGCTGTGTTGATGTAGGTAGTAACAGCAGTGTCAATTATCTACTCGCCGTCCCTCCAGCCGCGGACCTTCTGTCGGAGTCAATCATCAACCGTGGCGCTCTCATCATCCGACGGCGCGAGCTGAGAGTCCGGAAGGAGAAGGGGGAGAAGAGACACGGGAAGAAGAGGCACGCGAGGACGAGACACGGGAAGGAGAGGCTCGGGATTAAGAGGCACCACGCCAGGCGACGTAGCTGGCGAGAGAATACCATCACCGAGACTCGTTCCCCGCGCTCGCGACACCGAAAACATCGCCATATCGACATCGTCAGTCATCATCAGTCGTCGTCATCGTCGTGGTTGTAGTCGTGCGGCGAAGGCAGTGGGATAACCCCCCCTGCTTCATTCCACCCCCAAGCCGGCACGATGAACGCTAATCATCTGCCGGCTGGGCAGCCCATGCCTGGCGGCGTTGGAGGACCAGCTCCAGTCCCAAGCCTGAATGGAGGCAGACGTCGGGCGCAACCGCCGCCTTACTCGGTCCTCCCAGCCTACCATCAACACCACCAGCATCACCAGAATCACCAACACCACCAGCATGGGAGCCTGATATACCCGAACGGCTACATCAATCCCTATGCCTACTCGCAGTTTCCGACGCACCAGATGGGTCATCACTACCAGACCGGACATATGCCCAATTCGCCCTATCACATTCCCTCCTACACCACATACCAGCAGCGATCGCCTCCCCCGGCCGTCCACCAGACCTACCCTCCCATTGTCTCCTCTAGTATGCAGGCTCACCCGCACCCGTACGCGCGACCTCCACCACAGCAACCCTCCCCAGCCCTGTCTACTCCGCCTCCGTTTCCTACCACTGTGCCGCCTCCGCCAGCAGCTGTTCCTCAGACTCCGTCCTCGACACATTCAGCCCAGGCAGTCACCACCCCATTATCACCGATAACGCCTCAGCCCCAAGCTACCGAGCCCCAGACTACCGAGCCTCAAGCTGCCAATCAAGCCGCTGAGCCTCAGGCTGCCGAGCCTCAAGCTACTGAGCCTCCCCATGCTGAGCCCGAGGTTTCGTTGTCTCGGGTGCAAAAATATCCGGTGAGTCGCCATATCTGCGAATTTGTGCACGCACACAGGCTAACTTGTTTCTTGTCTAGGTGCCTTGGCTGTCGATTCCTGAGGAACCCTTTCCTATACGAGCTGCTAAATCCAGGAGACGGCGACGAAAGATAGGCGTCGCGGTATTAGTAGAGCTGCCCACGAGTAAGCAAACTGGCATCAAACCAGACGAAAAAGCGAGTATCTCGTCCTCGAGCGACCCAGCAGTTACCGACAGTCCCAAAGAAGCAACCAGTACCGTAGCTTCAGCTATCGATGTACTCGCGGAATCACCAGCAGCACAGAATCCATCCCAAGAGCATGCGCAATCTGCCACGTCTATACCAGTATCACCCGAAGCACCACCTTCTACTACTTCAATCTCCACGAAGACCAGCAAAGCCACTACACGTGCAACGGTTCCCGCAGTCCCAGTCATTCCCGCTATGCCAAAGGCGAGCCCTAGGGAATTAAAGAGTCCTCCAGACGCCGATAAGACTGCGACAGCAGTACCAGCCAGCTCACATCAGTCAGACAACAGCTCTCAAGCTCCCGCTGAGGCGGCTCAAGCAGGACCAGAACCTGAGCCTACGCCTGCTCAACCGACGAAAACCACCCCCAAACTTTGGAGCAAGTTGTTTCAGAGTCCGACTTCTGCTTCCAAACTCTCAAATGATACCAAGACCTCTGAGTCCGCTCCCCCGGCTACCGGTGCACAGTCTTCTAGTGCAACTAGTTTAGCTAATAATCTATCCGGTCCTGGAAGCTTTGCAAAATCTAATGCAAGCTCTCTGGCGGAGGCTCTACGGGACTATCAAGTATCCAATGGTCAAAAGATCGCATTTCTCGAACCCAGGGGCTTGGTTAACACTGGAAACATGTGTTACATGAATTCTGTAAGTTGGACGTAGCATCGTATCCTGAGTGATTGATTCTAAACGAGACGCCCAAGGTTCTTCAAGCATTGGTCTTCTGCACCCCGTTTTATGACTTCTTAGACCAAGTGAGCAAGAAGGTGGCGCATAGTTTTAAGAGCGAAACTCCACTGATTGACGCGATGTAAGTGACACCAGACCCTCTTGCGATACGTCGCCTGAAATTTACTGATCTCGACACTAGGGTTATGTTTTTGCGTGAATACAAGGTGATCGACTCGGCTGTCTCTGTTGATCAACTGCGGCGGCGGCTGAAGAGCGAGGAACTTGAGCAGTACGGCGACTCGTTTATTCCCGAATTTGTGTACGACGCAATGAAGCGACTGCCTAGATTTGCCACCATGCAGGTATGTCCAGCCACTCATGGTTGTCTTGGGGCTTCAACTCACCAAAGACTTGTAGCGTGGTCACCAACAAGATGCTGAGGAGTTCCTCGGCTTTCTTCTCCAAGCTCTTAGTGACGAATGTACTCAAGTCATGCGCCATCTCGATGAATCTTCTGCAGCAACTGATTCCCCCGCTGCCTCCACTGACGAAACCTCCCCAACGAGCCCGAGTGCTGAGAACGAGTGGCTTGAGGTTGGCCGGAAGCAGCGAGCTGCTATTACACGCTCGTCCGGCCATCCAACGAGCCCATCCCCGATTAGCAAGATTTTCAGTGGGCAACAACGATCAGTGGTAAGAGTTCAAGGGCAGAAGGATTCTGTGACCTGCGAACCCTATCAGCCTTTGCAACTAGACATAGGGGACGCCCATGTTAATAATATTGTGGATGCGCTGAAACAATATACCCGACCCGAAACATTGAATGAGGATTTTAGCTCAACCCGCCCGGATTTAAAACCACCGACCAAACAAGTATTGATTGAGTCTGTCCCACCCGTTCTTATTCTTCACCTGAAACGTTTTAAATTCGATCCAGCAGTGAACGGCACCATAAAGCTGTGGACAAAAATCGATTACCCTCTGGAGCTTGAGCTTCCCAAAGAGATATTTTCACCCCTTAAGAGGAGTACTCTTCAGACTGAAGGTGTCGAGTCCTTGAAATACAGACTGACCGCCGTCATCTACCACCACGGCAAGTCCGCTAGTGGTGGTCATTACACCGTGGATATTCGACGTCAGGACGACCGAGAATGGATTCGCGTCGATGATACCCTTATTAGACGTATTCGAAGCGAGGACGTAGCGAAGAGCAGCCTAGACAGCAGTACAGCCAAGTCGGCGACCTGGGTCGACCAGAAGCAGAGCGCTGCCTCTACTGCTGCCTCTGGAAACAGATTCGAGGGCATCGGCGACGAAGACGTTGGCGATGAGGAAGGTTGGAACAAAGTTACCTCTGCTGGTACCGGTGCGAAGAAATGGAGCTCGGTAGTGAATACTACCGGCCCAGGGAACGCCGTACCAGCAAAGAACAAGTCAGTCAAGGACAACGTCAAAGACAACAAGGTCGCCTACCTATTATTCTACCAGAACATCTAAATCGTATGCCCTCGAATGAATATGCAAAGCATAAAAGCTACGCCGCTCTATGCTAGCCATAGCAGAGGCATACTCATGTGGGACACTATAAGCGTTATCACGAAACCCGAACCGTCCAACTTTAATGCAATACAATACAATACAATTATGTTCGAGTTTTGAGCATCAAGCGGTAAGGCGTCAAGGGATTCATGGCTTGACGCAAGGCAGTACATTTTACGTGGTTGAGGGCAAATGGCACGGTTCTACTGGTATCTTGGTATCGGTGGTTGATGTCAACCAGGTCATGAGGAAGCGCAATGCATCGGATATATAAAGGAAGAGAGCGGATTTATGCCTGTGTGGACGCTGGGGTATCATTAAGTGGTTGTCCCCTTTGCGCTCATCGGGCGGTTTATATCCGGGACAAGGCAATGGTAGGACTCGAAGTCCAACACGCTCAGCCTACGTCTCTACCCGGTATATTCTGTTGTGCAAATATCGTGTCATACCCCTATTGTAAAGTATGGGAAAAGCGGTCGATAAGTAAAACTAATAGATAGCCCTGTATCTTCATGTGCAATAGTCAATTCCTTGGAGAGTCAAATGAATCATATGAGAACAAAACAGTGCGCCATATAACATGTAACTGACATACGTATTCCCCAATGGGCCTGCCTATATTACGTCTCTAACCATACATAGCAACCTTGCTTTCGCCAGTGTAATGTCAACAGCGTGCCGCAGTTCTGCTCTGTAGGCATGTCCCATCTCGCAATCAGCTTGTAGCTAAGCGCTAGCCGGCTTCCCGTCCACGCTTCGTACAGCTCACACAAGCGGTCCGGTTTGAAGAACCGAGCACGGATGCAACTCCAGCGTGCGGGTCCAAAACAGAAATAAATCTGCTCGGATTGGTATTCTCATGTTTTGAACGTCCGCTTCACGTTGGACATAACGTACCCGGCCTGGAGTGGAATCCGGATAGGTCCAATCTTGATATCAGCTTCCCCTCTTTACTAGGTAGGGACTACGACGATGTCGTGAAGCATATATATTGCCAACCGTTAACGCATCGGCGAGACAAGTCGTGGTGGGATTGGAAATGAATATGAATATGTAGGTATTATTTTGATTCCTAGCGGGGATTTAACGGCGTCGTTTTGTGCTCCGTTCGCAGAGGAAGTTTATGAGTGGATATCAGGACACGGTACTGATACCGTGCTGGAATATTAGGAAAGCAGCTGAGAAGTGAATGGAGAGAATGAGAAGAATGAGCTTATTATGACTCAATCTGAGCACGACAGCATCCACGAGACACTTGCTCGCGAGTACTGGTAACTCAACCCTGCGGCACCAAGGCCGTATAGCCTCCCGTGTGCATCTATGATGGGTCCTGGAGGAGAGGTGGGGTGGTTTTGGTCATTCGTGATTCCGTCTAGGCGAAGGGAGGAACGCGCGCGTGTTTCTTCCGAGGCGAGAGATCAGCAAGCCCTTGTAAGTGTGCGAAGGAGGTGGTGGCGACATCAAGTAGAAAGAGGATGGACAACATAGCACATATAGTTCTCGCAAGCATATCCATGCTAAAGTCCAGTACGTGACGCGCACGCTACTTCAGCTCACGATGTGGCGTTCCCATGAACCCGAGTTGATGGGTCAGACCGGCATGTTTATTGTTTACCTACCCTTGTGAGGTCCATTAACTAGGAGGCAGCTCCCTTGCCTTGGCTAGTCATCGAATTCATTATTGTTTATCATATACTACTATCATTACCATATACCATATAAAGCCAATAGAATAAGAAGATGAGAAATAGGCACAGTAGTAAAATATATACCTATTGCATTTCGTGCTGTAACTCATGAATGGTAACTCAGGCAGGTAAGAATTGGTATCTCAAACGTCTTATTTATCTAGGCTACTCCTATCTACTAAGACATTATCAATGGTGTCGCCCTGTTGCCGCTATAGTCTTCGTGTTCACGCCACTGACATTTAGTTGCCTGAGCTTGAATTTCACCTTAGCCCATCCCGATCGACGCAATGTTGCCCCTTAATTATCCCCACATTGCCGGGACGGGGGCGTGTTATTTCTTCCACCTCAACCCGACCCTACCCGTACGTGCCACTACCCCTACTCACACTATTTCTCTTACCGCTTGCTCTTCCTATCCTTGCTCCTGTCCTTGCTCCTATGCCGGCTCTTGTGCTTATCCTTGCTCTTGACTTTCCTTTTGCCGCTCTCCCCTGGCGGGATCCTGACGACAGCGTCTTCCAGCAGGTAATCGTCAAAGAGCAGGGGCAGCTCCCTCCCAGACTCAAACTTGAACAGCATGGCGTAGTTTCTGTAGTCGGTATGATCCTTGAACGGGATGTCGTAGAGGTCCACGAGCCTCTCGGTCCGGGGCCCCGCGGCAAGCCGCTGATACGCCGCCTTGACCATCTTGGGCGACACGTGGGACAGCATGCGCGGAACGGTGATGAGGATCGTGGGGAGGTAAGAGCCGTACTGCGGATCGTAATGCGTCTTGACGCCCCATTTGCCCGTCGGGTCCGCGATCGGCTCCAGGACGCCGTGCCTGTCACGCACGACGGGGAGTAGCTTGAACGCCATCTTAAAGGAGTCGGGATGCGTGTAGACTTCGCCGTCGGCCATGCACCACTCGTGCAACAGAACGATGGTGATCGTGGTCCTGAGGGCCTCTATGTCGGCCTTGCCCTTCCTGCGAGCGTCCGAATATGGATCGGAGCCCTTTGAGCCCTTCGAGCCCTTCGAGCCCTCCGATCCGTGTTCGGACGCCGGTTTCTGGTTCGTTATCGGTGGTGGGGGCAGCAGCAGTGTCGGCTTTTCAGGGGTGTCGTCCGGTTCCGATTCTGGTTCGGAAATCGATGTTGGGCGGATTACTTCGCTATCTTCATCGTCAGTAGTCCGGTAAGGGCCATCGGTCCTTCGACGGTGCATTCTAGGTTCGCTATATTCATTGTTAGCAGTCCAAGAAGGGCCATCGGTTCTTCGACGGTGCATTCTAGGTTCGTGATATTCGTCCCTGGCTGTCCGAGGCGGGTCATCGGTTCTCCGACGGTGTAGTCTGGGTTCCGCATCCTCTCCATAGTAAGCCGAGTAGCCGCTCTCCGAGTAACCTCGGGACCTAGTGGGCCGTGGCATGGTCGAGTATGGCGGCCGTGGACTTTCGTGATACATAGGAGGCGGCGCATGCCGGTACATTCTTTCAAAAGGCGCATTTGAATAGGCAGACGGAGGTGGAGGAGGCGGCGCCCTTCTAGGTTGTTGGCCGGGATGAACCCACCTGGGGGCCTGGGGAATGCCCTCATATGGGTGGGTAGGGTAGCCTGAGAATGAGGATGAACGGGTCCGTTGAGGGCCATAAAGAGGAGCAAATGGCGGTGGCAGTGGTTGGCCGCGAGGAGGGGGAGGCTGACACCGAGTAGGAAAATAATGATTGAGAGGCGGGAAGCTGGGGGGGGGGCGGTGATGAGAGCGATGATGATGTTGATGATGATGACGATGATGATGTCTGCAGAATAATGTCAGCTCAAATCACTTTGTCAGCTTTGAACATGTATCTAAGCGTACTCTTCTCGGCCCGAATTACTTCTAGATCGATGACACCTAACCTCCGTTTCCACAAAAACATAGCGGTGCGGCATGGTGTCCTCCCCTTTGTCGGAATCGGTGTATGCCGAGTCACTTCCCTCGATTGATCCCTCCTCGCCGAAATCCTAAACCCAAAGTCGTGTCGACGCGAAAGATGGCTGTCTGGGACTGGATTCTCAATGCCATGTTGGAATTTGTATGAGAGGGCGGCTGTTATTATTATAGCCATCGTGTTCCTGACTGGCTACCCATGTTTCCCTCCATGTGGTTACGTCGTCGAGTTTCAGTGGCACAACAAGGCACACAAGGGCGGACAAGGTGCTCTAATGACAACAACCCCTTCCATACGTAGACCGGGGATCGTGGTTTGTGCTACTATATACGAGATAAGACAGAATATAAACGCCTTGCCATCCCTTTGAAAACTACCCACATGGGTTTATATCATCCAGAGTACACCAGTGCGGAAGCTCCATCCAGGGATTGTCGCTTCTCATTAATACGACCTCATTATCCAGTCAGACCTCTCAAACAGGGACCCATGAGCTAACTGAGGAGAATTGTCTCATACTCTCTCGAGTTCTGTTTACCCGTTGTTCTCCATGGCCACAGTGAGTCAATGGAGATGGCCATAATGTTCAGTGTTCAGCTTTGGATTTTAAAGGCAAATTCTTGCGTTTCATGTGCTCCAATCTAAACATTCATATGTCCGCCTGAGCAGGCAAGACAGCAGACAGTGTCAATTCGCGAAAATTGATGACGAACGCAATAGTAATACTAGTAGTACAAGTTCATAGCTTATCTGCTGTTATGGTTAGTCCGGCAGCACGCGCGGTTTCTCGCGTAAACGTTTGATGACTTTGCAGAAGGTTGTGCTCAATGCAGAGACAGAAAGAAACGAAAAAGGTATCAAATCGCACCACACTGCAGACGTGGGCGATCATAGGTGTCGAAATCATCTACTGATGTGGTAGTCAACAGTTGGGGACATCATAGATAGCGATGACATACGATTCACATATTATGCGTTGCTGGTGCCGCTGTATGTAGGAGTAAACTAGATGACCTGGAACTAAACAGTGCCTAGGTTTAGATTCCTAATCACTCTCTGATAGGCTGCCTAGCCTCATCATGGGATTGGCAGTAGGTGTGATGTTTCACTCACTCGAATAAGACTCGAAACGTTAGCCCTGGTCCCTCAAGCTTTTTTACAAGGTAGCACCCAGTGCTAGTGGGCTGACATGGCTCCTGCAAGCATGGAATAGACGTATAGGGAGGCAAACTTAGGATTACTAACAGAGCTACCAGACTATCAGAACTATAGTTTAGTTGAGTAATGAGAGGATCACAGCTGATATCTGGCGCTGCCTCGGTCTAGCATTTCGCCGTTCATCAGCAGCAGCTCGACTGCTCTCCCAAGTAACTCCATCTCCCTTCAATAGCTCTATTCTCCGGCACAAGAAAGTAGTCTACAGCCCCCACCTGAGAATCAATTCGGGTTATTCCCTGTGTATCACAGGGGGTACATACTTCAGTTTGCTTGGCGTGTCGCTTTCTAGTTGTACATGGCGTAGGTTGTCGGAAAGTCTAATGATACTTTTAGGGCATGTCACATGACAATTTTAATGACGGTCGTGAGAACTGCGCGCTGACATACAGGATGGCTCAAGCTTGGATTCCAGTAATTCGGTGATCGCTTCAACTCCAATACGCTGCGGTGTCCCTCCTCGTACTCCACGGTCGAAGCCTAACACTCCTAGAAGAGCGGACCATGTTAAGGCCGAAAACAGAAAAAGGGAAGCTACATCGAAGCCGCTATGAACGAGAGAATTTGTCAGCTAGTCGATGATGTTTTGAAGTAATGTGAAGTCGTTCGTGTCTCTGAAGTATGGCTTTCATACTCATTGAATTACCTTAGATCACGTATGCAGTATTGGTCAGAACGACTGGGCTCTGGGTGCCCAGTCTCCCTCGATTATGAAAACATCAATCTTTATGTCGTCTAAGAACTAAATCACATAATTACTAGAGCAGAGCAACAACTAAGCCCTAGCGTTTTCCCGGGCAAACCCCTTTTTTTCTTCTTTTCCCTTTTTTCTGCTCTGCTCGTAAAACAAAACGAAACTCTGCTCACAAACAAGTTCCCACTCCGCCATACACAGTTCTCCCGACTTCTTGAAGATTTGAGAGAGGGCCGAGAAGCAAGCGTCCACCGAAAGGGGGTTGCCAAGTCGTGGGGCTTCGCGATGGAAAAAAAACTCTGGCTAATTCTCTTCGACAATGCCCTCGTCCAGGCCCGCTATTATCTCGGCCTCGCCCTCCCAAATCCGAGGCTGCAGCTCGTCGTGTGTGTTGGATCTGGCGGTGACGGCGTAATGTCGCTCACTACATGGCCGCGAGGAGTAGAGCGACGCTGATCAGCCCAGCGGCGAAGCCCGGGCTCGGGCCGCCGCTACCTGCTGACTTCTTTGAAAGCGACTTCTCTGACAGCTCCGACTTCTTTGACAGATCCGAGTTCTTCGACAGCTTAGGCTTGGCCGGGTGAGAGTCTACTCCAGCAACAGAGACTTCATGGACATTGGCTTCAGGGGGGCCGAATGGGGGGCCGAAAGGTGGGCCGAACGGTGGGCCTGGACGGAAAGGGGGGCCTGGACGGAACGGACGACCTGGACGGAATGGACGACCCGGCGGGAATGGGAATGGAGCAGTTGGAGCGGCAGCTGTGGTGCTGCTGCTGGTGCTGCTACTGGTGCTGCTACTGGTGCTGCTGGTAGTGGTAGTAGGATCAGTGCTGGTAGTGCTGCTGCTGGTAGTGCTGCTGCTGGTCGTCGTAGTGACGAATGGATCAGGGCCAGTGGTGGTGCTGCTGCTGGTGGTGCTGCTGCTGGTACTGCTACTGGTAGTGCTGCTGCTGGTAGTCGTAGTGACGAATGGAACAACAGGAGTAGTGCTGCTGCTGCTAGTAGTGCTGCTGCTGGTAGTGCTGCTGGTAGTACTGCTGCTGGTACTGCTACTGGTAGTGCTGCTGGTAGTAGTGCTGGTGGGGTTGAAAGTGACAGTGACTGTGGTAGTGACTGTGGTAGTGACGGTGATGGTGGAGAAGACGGTGGAAGTGACGGTTTGGAAGACGGTGGCAGTGACGGTGACGGTCACAATCTGTGCCACGGCTGTCCATGCCTGGAGGAGCAGGGCGATGGACAGAATGAAGCCGTTGACCTTCATCTTGACGGCCTTGTTACGACGTGTGAGTTGGGAACAAGGGAGCTGAGGCAATCGTGATAGATGTAGCCGTACCGGGCGTGAAGAGAGAACTGATGGAGCGAACTGAGGAAAAAAGCTGGTAGAATGGACGGGATGCTGGCCGGTTCATATACTACAGAAGACGAGCCAACGAGGGACAAGCTACTAAGCAACAACGAACGGAGCGGATCTCGCGTCATCGTTCCAGGAAACCATAAGGCCCGGGCCGTGTCATTGAATAACGAGCGACGCCGTCGAGACGCTATCTCTACAAACACCAACGAAAGTTAAGTTATGATGGGGGAAGCTCACAGGCAACGTAAGTCTGAAGCTACTTACACACGGCCTGAACCAGAGCTCTTTAACATTCCCGCTAGCTCTATTCCTCGGTCATAATGATAAAGAGCATATGATAATGTAAACATTCCGGGACACTCAGATAAAGATATAATGACTACAGACGAAGTTTAAACATGAGATAGCACACAAAAGTCGAAATGGAGTTCTGCTATTGATTCGAATCAGAGTGTGGTGGCAGCGTCGAAAGATAGTAGTTAGTCAAGGCTTACTGGCGTCCCACCGATTGCTCGTATTTTATGGCTGCATGCCATGGTTTAGACCTTGGTGATCTATGGTTGCGTAGCGCATTGTACACATCGGGATCCCAATCTTGTGACATGAGATTGATCAACATGCTTATACGCGCATTTCGACTATGCTAAGCGGCCGCGCCCCCCTCCCCAACTTCACGAGTTCCTACTCATCAGGCACGCCGGAAAATAAACCAACTCTCATGCGGTGACTCTGTAAGCAAGTTAGAAGAGCCAGCTGGTGGGGAGTGTATTTTCGGTTTGTTGTTTGTTGGGGGAGGAGAGGAGGCGGATAAGGGGGAACGCACAAAGGGTAGTTTCGGTATGACTACTCCCAGAACAGCCAGAAAGTTGATGGTAAAGTACGCAAAGTCGTAATGAGTATAATGTGTGCTGAGGAGGAAGAGTACAATAGGTACACTAAGTAAAAATTTCTTGGCTGGTGTATACTGTGCGCCGTCATCGATCTGCTCCCACATGTTCAAGTTGTCATAGGCGCCACTGTTGAAGTCGAATGGGACACCACGAACCCAATGGAACATGATGTAAGAGCCGAACATGTAAGATATGTTGGTTAGCGTCCATGACGTCTCTTGAGAGACGCCCGGAATGACATCCCACAAAATTTTCAGAGCGATTATCAAAACGATGTGGATGGTCCACGCCCCTATATTCATACGAGAGCGGATCAGTCCTGGTCTCCCAGCGGCGCGTACGGCGCGTACGGCACGTGGCCGTGGGACGCATGGCTCAACACATACCTTTGGCGTTGACCCAGTTCGCATTGAGATTGGGAAGAGCAGACTGATCGCTCAGCTGTTCTATGGGCTCTAATGGTTCTTGGTAGATCTGGAGGATGCTACTAGATCTCCTCCTCCTCCCGGTCTTCTGATCGCCCATGTTGGTATCTTGGTAGACAGTGCCTCGTCGAGGGGGGTTGGTGCCGACGTCGTACGACACGGTCCGGGGAATGAGAATCGGAGAAGGCAGCTTGGCGGTATTGACTGGTAACTAATCGTAGGAAATAGCTGATGATCGGGGGGAGGCCGAGGTCCTTCAGGTGGGGGCGGTGACCACGGAAGCAGAACCCGCGCCCGGCTCGACGACGACAAAAAGGGGGGGGAGGCGGGGAGTGGCGGCGTCGATGTGGCGATACCTATGGCGATATCGCGACCTCGTGGTAATGCTGGCACAGCGGGAACCTGGACGAGGATGTCCCCAGATAAGGATGCCCAGATCATACAAGAACCACAACGAGACCCGAGTTCCAGGACCGGAAAGCAATCCAAGACCAACGCAGGGCGCAATCGATGCGAGCAGTGCCGCGATGATGAAGTCCTACAGCGCTATACGAGATCGGTAACGGCTACGAACAAGCCTGGACGCCACTCGGGTTAGGTCGTCGGGATGAGATTGACGAAAGAGCTCGGCAGGCTAGCCTTGAGTCGAGTCGGGAGACGCCGCTGTGGACAAGACGGACGAGACGAGGGTATACTGGCGGATGGGCGAATAAGGTGAATGCCTGGTACTGGACTGGCGCGGTGGTGTAGAACTGATTGATTGGCGCGAAGACAGACTGGCCGAAGCTGGTTCGGATGGAGTCGATGGGGCCGGCGGAGCTGTCGTCCTTCACCTTGCCAAGCCGTCAGAAGGCCATTTCAGCTGGCAAGTGCCCTGTCTAAGTGCATGTGATTTATAGGGACATCTCACCTAAAGTAACTAAAGTACGAAGTACCACCGGGTACGTGGACGGTACATGCCGATGTCCTCACGTGGTGGCTAGCTGCATGTGGGATATATGCATAGAATATAGAATATATGCATGATGCCGCATGAAGTCCATTTTTATTACACCAGCGAGTATCTAGTGCGCCTGAAAGAGCCGTAACATTATCAGATCGACTCTCGCGCCATCAATCAACCCATCGCGCTCGCAAAATAATTGACTGCTTCACTTCCGTCATACATATGAGAAAAGTGAAACTATCTGATGTCGCAATCTTGAAAACCCCTTAGGTACTACGCTGTGGTGGCTGTTCGGTTTGCGCCGCCGGCGGCAGTAGCCTTACCACCACAATCATTACCATCCTCCTGGGATTTTCATGCTGGAATGGAACACGCTGTCGAGGACCCCGACGGAGCTCACTCCTCGCGGATGCCGACTGAGTTGCCCACAGAGAGTCCAGCTCCACAGAAGCGGGCTCGTGACTATGGTGAAGAGCTGAAAGGTCTGAGTCCTTCAGGAGACGAAGGGAGTCCTCGTGAGCAATCAATATCTGCTTCCAAGAGACGAAAAACGCGTCGTGACAGCGTCACCCGTGGCCGCAGCGGTAGCGACTCAGAGGGCTTAGATGACGGCGAAATAGTAGAGTCGCCTCAGCCTTCTCTCGTCATTCCGCTCGTCAGTGCTGAGAACGCGACTCGATTTGAATTGCACTCACAGGCCACGAATACCTCAAACGCTCTAACGAGCGCGTCATCTGAGGCTGCTGAGATGATTGCGCCTTCGGAGGGAAAGGAGGATTCGAAGCAGGCCCAGGAAGGGGAACATCAGGGAGGCGAGCACGCATCACATACGGACAAGCTCCACCCACCGACTTCTCTTCCCGGCTGGAATCATGGTGTCCAATTAGGAATGCGGACAACATTCGGGGCAAAGCCTGCCACCGCTTTCTTCAAGGACCCCCACGAAGATTCTGAGAGTACGGACAAAATCCAAGAGCAGCAAGTCGAAAAGGAAAAGAAGCGAGTTCGTTCACGGGATCCCTTATCTTCTTTTGAAGCTAGCAATGCAACGTGGAATTTCCCACTGGATGCCCCAGAGATACCTGCACCCACGAGTTTCTCAGAAGAGACCGATTTCTGGGTCGCACTTTTGAAAAGATGGATTGTACATCTAGTACAAGCAAATGGTGGAACGGCAGACCGCTTAACCTACAAAGTTGTACGTGCAGGCTGGCCACTATACTTTACCAGGAGAATGGGTTTTCTTCAGGGCACCAAGAAACAAGTCACTACCACTAGAACTGTTGCCCAAACCTTCATGGCCTCACTCACGAAGGACGATATTGATGCGATGATCACGAATGCGCGGCAGAACCGTCCTACCCACCAGCTGGATAAAAATACCAACCCGACGAGCACTTCCCTCCTAAGTCGCGATGAAGAGTGTCGCCTACAAGCAAAGTACTTTCCAGGCGCCGAAGACCCATCTCAACACTGTTTATCGTGCTCTGGGATCGGGCACGCAACGCAGGCTTGCCCCGAGCTAAGCTGCCAATTCTGCGAAAGCAAGAGCCACACCTCCTTTGGTTGCCCAACGAGACGTAGATGTGATAAATGCCGTCAAATCGGTCACAGCGCTGGCACGTGCCAAGAGAAGCTCGCCTTAGCACCCGATGAACTCGGTGGCTGTGCATTCTGTAAAGCAGGTCACCAAGATCAGGACTGTTCTGAGATCTGGAGAAGTTTCAAACCTTCGGGATTCAACGTGAAGAAGGTAAAGAGTATCCCCGCGTTTTGTTATGTCTGTGGTGGCAAGGACCACTATGGACCGGAATGTTCACTTTCGGACAAAATCGGCATGGCCGCAAATTCCACAACTTGGTCTCGGGCAAACCGAGATCTTTATGTCGACCTGGAGAGCGAAAATGTTGCAATAGCCTGGATCGGCGTTAACTCCAACCAGCCTGGGAGGGGAGATTTCCACATTCCCGGACGGGCAACGCGAAGGGGCCATACCTACTTTATTTCAAGCGACGAGTCAGAGGAAGATCTCATCCATCCACCTGTGAAAAGACCCCAAGCCCGGACTGAGATCAGAATCGCGAGTAACATTGGCACTATGGCTGAGAGATCGCGCGGACGTGGTAGTCACAGAAGCTGGCAACCACCCCTACCCCCCGGGCCTCCACCGCCTCTCGCAGAAGACAGATCTAGAAACTCATTCCAGCCAGCGTCTTCTGGAACATTACCACCGCGACCCAAAGCTCCCACTCGTGGTAGGCCACCCGGGCGCGGTCGAGGTGGGTATCGGAGTCGGGGTCGCGGCAGAGGAAAATGAAGATGTGTGCTTGAGGTTTCCATATCATACGGACAATAGGATATCAACGCTCTCGATAGCCACATCCTTGGTAGTAATCTTATTACTCAGAAGCTGCAGCTCTTGCGTGCCAGAAAGACGCCCTATCGGACTCATGTGAACCGAGCACTACATAGACATATAACAGGGTTCCTACGCTGCATTATCTTATCTATCCTTTAAGAGGCTAATTGTAATAATGCTTATGTTGGGCTCTGCTCACCATGCATGAAAAATGAGATGCAGTTTCAGAGCTTCATGGCCAGCTGCACAATATTGTTCACGTTCATCAATTGAGGCCGGAGTATAGATTGTGATTAGGATTCTCTGCCGCCATCAGCCTCTTAGTTTGAAGACGACGACAAGCGCTTCTCTTCCAATTGATGCACACATATAGACATGCAGACATGGGATCATGTGGGTAGGTTAGTATGATACAATGTTCATTCTAGATAGAGCTGACCTGGATTGGGACCAATTGTTAGCACACGCACCCGAAATATACTCCCGAAACAAAGCTTCCAATAAATAACACCCAACTATAACGGCCTTTCTTTTAACTATCGCGCCATACTTACAGTTCCACCTAGAAGGGGAAAGCGCGATGCATGTTCCTAGCGCCACACACGGGACTGCAGCAAATGAAATGCGCACCAATTATCACGCACCTTATCTTGGTCTCTATCTCGGTCTCTATCTCGCATCTTGACCTTTTTTACACTTTTCCCCCACAACCACCGAAACGCCTCTGCGCCCTCTGCGCAATCATCTATATACTATATACCTATCACGTGCTGACACATTGATATATCGAAAACTTGGGCATAGCTTCCAAGTACCAGTATTGCTCGCAGCTGCGCCAGAAAAGTCTGCTAGCACGCTCCTCCATTGCTTGACAGTCAAAGTATGGCCTACGCTTCAGCTGAGGGGATCGCCAAAGCCCTGAGTCACCGGGATTCTTCCGCATCTTACGATGAGCCGGCTCGTCATGAGGCCAACGCTGGCGCTGTTTCGCCGGCTATGGAATACGATATAGAGCATGTCGAGAAGGTCTACAGGAGACTGGATTTTCGCATCATCCCCGGTATACCTCTTCCTGCCCTCACAGTCCGGCGGCGGATCTTCCTGCTGACAACTGATAGCCTTCTGGACCCTGTACTTCTTGTGCTCAGCTATCCGCTCCAATATCGGGCTGGCACAGACCATGAATGCAGATGTCGGCCATGATCTCGTCACCGTGCTGGGCCTATCGCCTAAAGACGTATCCACCGCCCTCGCCCTGTTCTACGTCTCCTATGTCATCTTCGACTGTCCCTCCAATCTCATCATGAGCAAGCTGAGTCCCCGCGCATGGATGGCCCGTATTGTATTTGCTGTTGGCATAATTGGGGCCTCCTTCACGGCTGTGCGGGACGCCTGGAGCTTAAAGTGAGTTTTTCCTCGATTCTGATGGCTCGTCTACACTTCGATTCGAACCAAGACTGCGTCGGTATGAAACAACGACAGGCTTATAATCATTGGTCAAGGTTTCTTCGATTCCTCCTGGGCGTCGTGATCGCGGGTATGTGGCCTGGCATGGCCTATTATCTGACTCTGTTCTACCCGCCCTCGCGAACGGGCAAGCGCATCGGCCAGTATTTCACAGCAGCGCAGGTATCGGCCGCCGTGGTTGGGTTAGTGTCTGCGGGATTCCAACTCGTGGATGGTCGGGGCGGCCTCTACGGCTTTCAATGGATGTTTCTGATCTACGGCATCGTAGCCATCATTGTGGGTATTTCTCTTCTCTGGTGGTTACCAGACCGACCACTTCCTCCCGGGCAATCGCGCGTCAATACTGGAATCGCCAGGTGGCTCCCCGCAACACCGGAGGCCCTCACTGGCAAGGATGCACTAGTCCACTACGAGGACCTCAAGCGTGTCTACCACCCGCGCCCTTGGACATTCAAGGATCTATTGAATGTCCTGGCTGATTGGCGGCTGTGGCCCCTGACTCTAATGTATTTTGGCGTTGTCGGCGTTGGCATTGGGACCCAGCTTTACGGGACAGTCATCATCCATGGGATTAATCCCAAGTTCACCGGGGTACAACTCAGCTTGTTGTTTGCGCCGATTTGGATCGTAAGTCTACATCTAGTCTGTGCCTTCGTCTCCGCACTATGCGCCCTAACATCTTGTCCTAGATGGATTTAATCGCGATCCTTATCGTGACACCTATTTCCGATCGCTTCCATCACCTACGCCCGTTTTTCTTCTCAGCCGCTACCAGCATCCAAATCGCCGGACTGCTAACAGTCACGTTCGCCCCGACGTCAAATCCATGGGCACGTTACGGTGGACTTTTGCTCATCGGGTTCGGATTAGGCCCAACAGTGCCTATATGTATGACGTGGACGAATGAGATCTTCCAACGCCGACATGGCGAGGTTGGTGTAGCTGCTGCCTCGGCGCTCGTCTCTGGTCTAGGCAATCTAGGCAGTATTACTACAACGTATGCTCTATACACGGGTTGGCCCGCAGATTCCACACCGGGACCACATCAATACCGAAACAGCAATCTAGTCATGATCGCCATTCTCGCTGTTAGTATCGTCAGTAGTTTTGGCATGTTTATTGCTCTCAAGATCGTTGGCGACAAGCCCCGGAACAAACCCAATATTAATGGTAATTCTATCAACGACGAATCGGATCCGCCTCAAGACGGCGCCGCACTCCGTGAGGCCCAACATCGTGGCTTTGGCCGTATGTGGTGGAGCAGGAAGTCCTAACCCTTGCACACTGGCATCCCTTGTCAGCATTCCCACGCCATTCTCAACAGCCAAACCACATGACTGGGATGCTTTCTCATTCTTTTTTTTTTTTTCATTTCCTCCCTTCGTTATCAACACCCGGTGGCTGAATATTGCCGCTCAGCTCTACCTATCGGGTGTGTTGCTCAACACGGGACTGCGGTACCTTTTTTCTTCTCTCTTTCTTCTGCGTGAGTCATCGCCTGAAGATGGATGGGCCTTTCCACGTCATCATGGGAAATTATTCATGGCGAAATAGACACTACGCCATCGCAAGGAGCCTGCTCTTATTTTCACGTCCAACTCCCCTTTCTTGTTTTTTTTATCTTGTTATATCATGCTATGCTTTTTGGAGTTGCTTTGGCGTTGCGATATGATACCCCATCAGTTGTTTGAATACGCTGTCTATTCGGAGAATTGCTTCGTTGCGAAATAAATCTCTCTCGCCGGTGAAAGTGCCGTTGCGCCATCGCCTGGGACGGCGTGTTGCAGCCGAGACGGGACCGGCGACAATGCCTTTTGCGCTATCGTGCGGGAACTCGTCTCGTGGGCGTTCACACACGTTTCCATCGAGAAAGGCTTCAGATCCTTGTGTTCAGGCTATTATATGCCTAGAGTGGAGGGGAGGAATAAAGGCGCGGTCGAGGATGAGTTATCTCAATCCTTCATAAGCTCGACCATGACGTTCGTTAATTCGCTATCACAATATACACACAGATAGTCTCGCCACCTGCTCCAAGAAATTCGTGACTTCCATGCTTATGCGTGGTTTATTCAACCGGGAAACGCCAAACATAGAAATTTGTCCGCCCACAATAGTACAAAGTAGGACATCCCCGAGTATCATCCCCAAGTCGGCGGCGTGCCGGAAATGTGGGTACAGACTTGATGCCCGAGTAGTGTCATGCTGCTGTTTTCCTGCTTACTATTAGGCGAAGGGCTTGTCTTTCACCATGAAGTAGTCTGGGCCGACCCGCTCCAGAAACTGAAACTCTCTTGGCTTGGTGAACATGGCCTCCGTCGTGGCGAGGTACTCTTTGTAATAGTCTTTAGTGACTTGGTTCTAGACGCAGGTAACGCGGTTAGCCCCCATCAGCATTATGTGGCGTAATGATGCCGTCACATACCTCGAGAAACCACTCCGGTGACTTCGACCTAAGCCATGGATGGTTAACAGGTGTTATTCCTGGTCCAATTACTCGATATTCGTCCAACTAACCAATTTTCGACCCAGCTAATCTTTCCGGGCTCTTGCGGGCTCTGGTACATTTCGAAGAAGAGACATTCGGGCTCGGCGGCTACCTTGTTGAAAACGGGTTTGAAAGCAGCCATGAAACGATCGATATTCTCGGGGGCAATGTACACCGTGACGTGTAGGCTCCAGCCAGCGGCAGAGGGCATCTTGCGAGGTAGGGCAGGGTGGGTTATGGGGTTGCCGGTTCTCAGCGTCGTCAATGTGTGTGCCGCGGCAGAAACTGCTGGTAATTGCGAGGACTGCAGCATCTTCTATCTCGGCCGCCGTGATAATATATAGTATAAGTTGTGATTTGGTGTGCCTAGGATTAAATAAGGGAGGTGTTATCCAAGCGAACGACGAAGCTAGCCAAGTACACGTCTCGTTGCTATAAAACGGAGTAATAAACTTCAGAGGACCCCAGGAGCTGGGCTTCTTTTGTATTTAATAGACGATGAGGAGGCTCTTTTTGATAGTATGGAATCTACTTATCTAGACGTCTGATATAGGGACTTAGAGGGATCTAGACTATACCAAAGTACATTGGTGACCATTTCAGTAAGCGCTCCGAGGACAAGTGGGATTGGACTATGCCTGAGCAGGACTAAATACTTGGCTTGGACAGGGGGAGCCTTAAGAGAGGGAGAGAAAAAAAAGACCAAAAAAGTCCCCTACTCTCATTTACAGCTGCAACCTCTCTCTCTAGGTATGCAAGATGCAAGGGACTATTTCAGGCCCTTCACAGAAGCGAGAAGCATTTCTGATTGGCCAGCTTGGACTAAAGTGACCAATGAGCTCTGATTCTGATGCGAGGTTATGTTCGTTAAAGTATAGCGTCATTTCTCCAATCCCCTCATTCCGACCTGCCATTTGCAAGCCATGAAGGACCAACCCTGTCTCGTCTCAGTACCGCGTGGTGTACAGAAAAAGTGGCATGCTTAGTATAGTCCCCCGTTACCCCCACAAACGATTACCAGTACGGGAATAGGAAGGTCCAGAGTTGAAAACTTACGTAGGTAAGTAGGTAGGTAAGGTCGACGAGGAGGTTGCTATGACCTATCGCTCGTCTACCATCTGACCCTAGACCTACACTATAAGTCAGGAACCCTGCAACTAGAAAGTCCAGAAGCACTTTCGGGGAATATATAACCTTAGGTGGCTAATTAATTAATTGTACGATTAGGTACGTTTAACGGCACGGCAACTCCCCGGCCCGTCGATCAGCTCTAACGGTTACCTGGTCTGGGCATAGGGAATTACTATCATATTCCGCACCTACACCGTCATTCGTCTTAGACCATGGCAGAGGAACAACGAGAGACGCCGACGAGCAAGCAAGCGAGCGAGCGATTGATCGATCGCTTCAACTTACTCTTCAGCTTCAAGGCCCGGCACCTGCAGCGCCGTGGCATGGCGTAATGTAATCAAGAGACGCAGAAGACGGCCAAACCACTACTGCACATGGTACAGAATAGTGCACGACGGTGACCGTGCTGTCTCTGATCTCTGACTTGTCAGCGCCACATGCCATACCTATTCCGGCCCGCCTCGTCTCTGGTGCACGACGTAGGTCTTATTCGCACTACTTATCGGCCGAGAAGAGATTAGCGAATGGCTTGTTCCGCGATGTGATCTCGAGAAGAACCTGGTTTGGATCCCCCCGAATCTGCAATGCAAAGCCAGATATCTATACTACCACCCACTATCTCCCGCAGCCGCGCCCCTCTTGGTGCAGAAGGAGCACCTACTTAGATAATTATCCAGTCGGCCCTGTGCCGTAATCAAGCACGACCTGAGGTGTGCCAAGCATTGCGCGCTCGAACACCCCCCCCCCCCCCATGCATCGCCAAAGGGACAGCCAGCATCTATTCGGAAAGACACAGCTGGCGATATTAAGCGTCCACATGACTAACGTGTCTTTTCTGACCACCTTGCAGGGCAACACCCGCATAAATGACACTCTGCGAACCACAGATGCAGGAGAGAGAAGGGAGAGAGACAGAGAAGAAAAGAAATACCATACATAGGTAGCTGGCTCTCCTGCTGCATTAGGTTCAGATGGGGATCGAGGTGATACATCCGATTTTGACTAGGCATCGGAGATAAGTCACACGCATCTGAGATATGCGGACCGATGCTAAACTCATCAGCCCACTAGAGAAGCTGATGTCTCAGAATGGCCACCGATCTTCTTTCGCACATAAGTTATTATCTAGTACCTATAAAGGTGATACGTCAGCTTATTCCACAGCCTCTGACCTACCCTACACACCTTAATATCCTAATTAGTCCGGTTTTTGCGCTGCTAGAGCTGCGAGCCTTTGTCAATCATTCCCTGAGGGTTCCCTTCCCCGACGATCAACGGTTCGCTAATCCCCCGTGACCTCGAAGAGGGAATCGGGGACTTTTCTTTGATTGCCGCAAGACGATTCGACGGGGGTCCGTGAGGTCAAGGCCCCCCTCCGCAATTTACACTTGCGCATAATAGTAAACTGTCGAATGGAAGGGTTTTTTTTTTTTTTTTTCACTCGGCATCATGAGCGCTGCTCTCTTTGCGTCGCCAATTCGCTCCTACTCAGTTTGTAGATGCCGTGATCGCATTCCCCGTCACATCCTAGCCACGACCTGGGCAATTCTCACAAATAATTATACTATTCGAGGCATATAAGGATGCATTGGTCATCCAGTGGCTTGGTGACGGAGTGGGTAATATGACAGCTTTTCTTAATTTAGTCTTGGGATCCTTAATCCTCGGTTGTCTATAATACAGTATTACGTCAGAAGAACCACCAATGAAGCCTCCTTCTGAACTTGTAGAAGATTTTCTATCGTGAGTACTGCTAGTTAATGAGATAGCCGCCACATCTTGGCTACCAAGGAACTTGGCACCGCCAACAGATATCCAAAACTATTTATTAGTTGTCTCTCTGGCCTATCACTAGCCAGCTAAGCATTTGATTCGACGTTCAGAGAACAGTCATCAAGACGCACCTTCAACAGATAATCAATCTTTCAAATAAACCACGCAAATATTACACAAGACCATATAGAACCTACTGCTACCTCAGGAACAAACATGTACCAGAGTTAGTATACTTCAATAACAAACCCCCTTTTTATGTTATTAATACTATTCTTCGAAGGGGAAAGCTACACTAAAGCAACGTTGCGGAAATATCACGGGAAGAAGTCCACGACACCATATAGTTGATTATATCATCATTGATAGTAATACAGCAGGGGTAGACTGCCATTATCAAATTGGGCATCTAATAATCATTTGCACTTGCTCAATTTCTGCAATGGATTCGAGATTGTTGATATTCATCACCAAGCTTTATAATTTGCTATGTGTTGATTTTTGCATTACTTCTTAAGCTAATCGTAATAGTTTGAATATTATTAAAAGGAAAATTCTGTGAACACATCAATCATTTCAACTCGTCCAATTAGCCTTCCACTAAATGGGGGAAACATTATGTTCGTGTGAGCTGGATCGTCCGATTATCAGAGAACCTGGCGATATATCGACCCAATATATCTAATTAGAGATGGTATTATAAGCAATATTGACGATGACTCCGCAACAAGACAACAAGATACAGCTAGGTTGAAGTTCCCGAAAGGAAATCAACGTACTTTTGGCTTGATTATGGGGCGATATTTTACATATAATTAACCACATTAAATTGGGTCCGTAGTTGTTGCGGCGGTCAGTATTGGTTCCTCTCAAGGCATTGACTTGGCTCCCGTACGTGAAGCATGTCGTCCGGTGACTGGTCTGCTACGCCACGTACTCACGCAGCGCTCCTGTAGTAACAACAAGGATTCCAATATTTTGAAGTGGTCCCCTTGGACACTGCCGATCACATCCACCAGCGGCAGTCTAGAAACAAAAGAACGTGGTTGCCGTTCTCGGCAGAGCACTGCCGTCTAGGGAGCTAGGCATATCTGAACTGTTCACTAGTCGCGGTACTTTTGTCGACAGGCGTAGTGGGACTACCTACATGGATTTGGTATAATAGATGTAGTATAAAGAACTAATAGGACATGGATGGAGCTCGGGATTTGCGGTAGGGCTAGAAAGCGGGTGTGAGTGGAGTGAAGAGTGGGACTGCTCAGGAGAGGACCATGCTTCAACAACGAAGCAGAGCAGTGATAACTATCTTAATGACTGATCGTAGATCTATATATCTTCTGTGGCGGGTTGGTAGATACATCAGCAGAATTAGAGATAAGAGGTCAGGTTAGGTAGGAGAACGTGATCTTATTAGTACATTGGATCTCGTATACCGGAGAGAATAGCTTCAAACATCTCTAAATAGGCATTATATGGTATATCTATTGTCTAGAGAGCTTAGAAATCAGGCTTATCTGAACTTACTTTAGTTGATCCCGTCATGTGTAAAACTCTGGTCAGCTAATCCCGCCAGATAACCCCTACCCTCCCTCAAAATCTCCCCCTTCACCCCCTTTTCTGTCGAGCACATATACAGTAGCTTAGTGTAAGAGTGAGCCAAACAAGGAACATAAAGGTGGGGGAGTATTGTCATCAAAGATTAGGGATATGTGATCACACCGCTAATATCGAAATGAGTTGCAATAGTATCAATTATTACTCCATTATCTCCGTTATCGCATAATTAGCTACTCAAGGTACTCCAGAAGGCCAAGCATCAGTCGAGTTCCATGATTTCAAACAAGAGTCTAGTCCAGAACATGAAAACAACTTGAGCACTCAGCCAGCCTTCCCCACTCAGTCGAAACCACCGAGGTTACACCTAAGGAAAATAGTCATAATCATCAATCTGAACTTTCGCAGCCCATAAGAATACACGAGCGACGGCAGACAGATGTCTGGTCTTCAACGCCTCGGCCCATTGATAACCCTATTCTCCACTAGCCCGGCAAGCGCGCTCTCGACAACGTGTCGTTTCTCCTTGTGACCATTTCCTCCCCCGAGCGCAGAATCTGTGGCCGCCGCCCCGATCGCGGCTGTAGCGACCCGCACTGCCCTGTCCGGCTCATGCCGCGACCGCCACGCCTCCGCAACGCCAGCAGCTACCGCGGCGCCTGCTGCCTGTCTGAAGTCCGGGCCGGAGGAGCTCGAGGCGCGGCGGTGCCGACTGTGCCCGCGGCTGTGGTGCCCACCGTGATGAGCCCGTCGGTCGTCGCGATGCCCGTCCGAGTGCGTGGAACGATGTCGGCGCGGAACGGTGCTCGATTCATAATAATATCCTTGGTCCCGTGGGTACTCGTCGTCGTAGCGGCTGCGCCGCACGGCAACTTCGTCGTAATAGTGATCATGCCCGCGACTGCCGTGGTGCCGGTGTCCGTGTCCGTGCCTGTCGCTTGATCGAGACGGCTTGAGCGCCCCTACTGCCTCGCGCACCTGGCCGCTTTCGAGGGCACCTAAGAAAGCGTCGGTGCGCGACCGCGAGCGGTTGTGGTTGCGCCCGCGCGATGACATGCCTGGGACTTATGAGCTTAGATGTTTGGTTTGGCTTTCGTCTTTGTTTGTTTCGGAAGAGCGAATGTTAGGTCTTGTGGGAAGGTGTTCAATAATTATGACACAATTAACCTAAATATGGTAATGAGACTACAGGTGATAAAACAGGTATTTTATACAAATTCATCTACAAGGACGCAATCCAGATCACCCAATAACGTTGCCAAGATACAAGTTCCACAGAAACAGGCCAAATTTCATCATATTGCCAGGGAAATCGCACACAGACGGACAGCAACTTTCGGTGTGGATGGCGGATGACAGTGTATACCAGTCATCATTACATTATGTCCAATAGAGATGGCTGATACGCCGTTGCTGATGATGAGAGGCAAGATTTGCGCCGCAGCCAATCGTCATCAGTGTCTAATCAGAGGGTGTGAGGGTTACAAACACCGTATCAGATCCTTCTCAGTTTGGACAAGATCAATGTAGATCTTACGCAAGTGGCTCGCCTAATGGTTCGCCTTAGTGATCGCCCAGTTTCCAATGATCGTCGCACATCTATCCATTTGGGGCAGCGATGTTCTACTTGGACGACGATCCGAAGATCTCGTTTGATAGGCTTCTGTAGAAAATAGGAACTCACACTTATACACTATATTAAGTAAACAGGTGTTTCTGACATGACACTTCACAATCCTTTTGTTCACCTTGTTACAGTCCTCTTCACATTGTCAACTCTAACGGGTGGCTTGGCCTGGTAAAGAGGTGGCCGATGTTCCAATACTCACAATCATCGGCACAATGAAAACACCAGCGGATTAAAGAACAAAGAGATAGGCAATGGCATGAAGTTAAAACCTACGGAACGCTACCAGGGATTCCAAAAAACACCCAGTCTTAGCATCATCAATGTTGCTATTGCTCGGAGACACGGTTGGTCTTTGTGGGAAGCAGTGAGAACTTATCAACCACGTCGGTCTCGGTCTTAGGGTGCGGCAAGAGAAGCGCATTGCCCATAGGAGCTCGGATTGAGGTTCATAGCTTGCAAACTACATACATATAAATATATGGCTATTTATGTTTTGCTTTGTAAATGCTAGCCTGGCAAGTCTCCAGTCCCTAGGCTCGATGAACAATCCTGCCGCCGCAAATTCCTCTGAGTCGAATGATTATTGCAACAACCACGATTGTGTCTGCAAGATATGCATTCAGCCACATGAAAAACAAACTTAGATGCAAGCAATAGAGCGGCTGAGAAGTCACGATAAAAACCGCACCAATTCAAATACGAAAGCAGAAGCGGAAGTCAGAGAGACACCCAGCCGTAAGTACCCTGAATGAGTGTATGAAAAGATGGGTTAGCTGCAGCTATTTATTAAGGGGTGTAAGGTGATAACGGATACGGTACATCGAGCGTGCTTCTTAAAACTATCCCCTTGTGTTGGCTCTAACGTAGTTGGTATATTTTTGTCCTATCTCATGAATCCGTTGTGTCTAAGGTAACTGTTCCGTAATAATGGTCCTGTTTACAAACAGCTTCAACGTCCAATCGTACTGTTTGGCCAAGATTCATGTATATAATACCACCAACTTTGCTTCGAAGTTTTAGATTTGCTTAACCACAGCTCACAATCGAAATTGATTCATCTCCTACTAAGCACACTATACCTCATAAGCACATTTGCTAATCATCCAAAATCAAATATTCACTGCTCTCGCCTAGAATGTGTCTGACATACAGGGAAGTTCATCAAGACTGCGGCCACACCGGCCAAGTCCGAATATCCAGCCTGTGCCCAAGCGGAATGGGAGCTAACTGTCATAACAAGACATCAGGCCCCGTAAGGGCTATTTCCAACAAGTGCACCAACTGTCAGAGAAAAGGTGAGCAGGCCAGACGTCTCTTCGGCAGCAATGCTGATTTCATGAGCGATTCCGATGCCCTGCTCGCCGGAATTCGAGCAGCTCGCAAACATTAAAGGTCTATCAAAAAAGGCATCATGCCCCACACGATACTAACGTGAACGTCTTCAATATCGCGTGTTAGGCCCCGCCTGCTTGAATTGTGACTTTTGATATCTTATATTGAAAGTGACGCTCGGCTTCCGGTTACCGGTAGGCAATTCAGTTGCCTCTCTACTCTCGCGTGTTATGCCCCCGGTTGCCACTTAAAGAGCATTATTCTCTTAACTGCAATGTTTCTCTCGCCTGCCACGTTTCTCTCCCCTTCAATGTTTCTCTCGCCTGCAATGTTTCTCTCGAATGAGTGCTGCCTTTTGGAAGGCTGCTGGACGGCCTGATCATAGTAGCCGTTGTTGAGTATCTATTATGCTGATGGCGAACCAACGGCTGTCAATGATTATAAACTAAATAGAACCACAAAAAGGGGGGAAGAAAATTAGACAAAACGGACAAAAACAAAACAATTGTTTTAGTACTTGATAATGAACCGAGCTATTTTGAAAAGAAAGAGAACCCCATTTCTCGACCTGGTATTTTTCTATTTGTCCTAGATAGCAAGCTCTTGGTGTAAATACAATATCTTACTCTGCCAGCTAAGTTTCCATTGTTTCGAAAACTATGTTAGTTGTTTCGTCCTAGATTTCACCTTGCCACTTCTAATAAAAGCTTTTAATCATTTTCATTAGTAACCATGAAGTGTTCTTTGCAAGCATGGCTTTTAAAAAGTTCTATGTTTAGTCCGACGGTGTTTTCCATACGGAGGAGTGGCTCCCGAGTCCACCGCCACTAAAGTGTAACCAAGTAATAATTGCTTCGCAGACCTTACCCAGCCTTGTTATCGAGACGAGACGATAGACACGATATGCGACGTTACACGGATTATGTACATGTAGTGCTTACGTTAACTTTCTCGATAGAAGCAATCCATCGGGATAAGTAATACTATCTAATTATGCTTAGGGAATGACTTCGACCAGTTCCCAGGATGGCAAAAACAGTGAAATTGTTGTTGTTTATCACTAGGACTTTATTCTCTGTTACGCCTAGTTCATGCTCTGTACCAAGGAAGAGTTGTCGCAGAGAACTTTGAATTTTCGAGATTGAAAGGTCTTTTTTTCTATCGAATGTGTTCATCATTGCTTTAGAAATATGTAACCAAGGCCCAGACTTAAGTGCCTCTTTGATGCGATACGCTTATAATCACCAACAAAAGTAGGGTATGCCCAAGTTTAAGCAAGGTATACTCTACTGTCTAGAAGATCATTGCCAACAACACTCCGCACGGCAGAGCGCCTCCTTACCCTCGATGCCTAACCGCCGCATTGTTTACAACGCCACGTACCACCCTGGCCGGGCTGCATGTGCTAAACGGAAGCTGGTAAACGGAAGCCTGATAGAATATGCATGTAAAGGGCAAACGAGACGTAGCACACCGCATGGTTAGCAAGGGGGGGCGGGGGGCGGTAGAAAGGCGGTAGAGAGCCGAAGCATCCCAAGCTCATGCGCATAGCCGACCCGCCATCTAATAATTATCGATACCCGCCTTGCGTTGTGTCGCATTTGGACCCCCGCCCCCCCTACCTCACCTCCCTTCGTCATACCTAATCAGATACTGGTATTTCGTGGCTCGCAGCCGTCATGTGCCGTCACCGGAGTCACCTTTTTTTTCGGGTATCGGCTTTGATTTTGGTGTACGGGATGTAATTGGTGCCCTCCGACGGTAGTATGCAAGCATGATGATAGGCAGGGAGGGAGCAAACGCGCGCTCCTCTCATGTTATGACGCCTCTTCCGTAGAACATGGAAGGCGTCCCGTATCCCTAGCGGAAGATATTTGTTAGATAGTCCCAGCTCATTCACGGCACGATTGTCTTTTGGCGCATTCAGAGGATACGTACTACTTCGCTGCAAACATATGTAAGGATGGGTGATTTAGACGAACAATTTCGGCGAAAGACTAGACACCATTCGATTCATAGGGTCCCGCTATTTGAATGCTCTGATTGGTCTGCAAGGCATCTTCATTTTCACCAGTTGCTGCAAATAGGTTGCGGCTCTAATAATTCGTGTGGGCTCGGTAACAGTGATCCCGCAGCTTCAATTTCAGGGGCTACTGAAACCGGTTTCGCTACATAGCAAACGCTCGGCCTTTATGTGATTTGCGTAGCTGAGTACAATATCCCTGCTGCACAGAGCAATATGTATTGTAGACAGTACAAGCCGCTGAACTTCATTCCTGTATATTGGCATACCTAGATTAGGTACGTAAGGGATATGTCTCGTGTGTAAATGTTTGTTAATAACTGAAGTCACGTATCAAGCAGCGGTTTGAGTGGTAGCTATGATTGCGATGTCCATACTTATCTAGCCGGACTGGGGGTCATACTGCACGTTCAATTTGATGAAGAGGATGGGATACACAGTTGGCGTCACGACTTGTAGCACGAGCGCGTTGTCACGGGTACTTGCATCAACTTTAATCATGATACCTATATCAATACCCAACAGAGATGTGACACAGAACTGTCTGCGACTGGTACCTAACTGTGATTGGTTAGACACGGGGGATTTGGAAGGGTTCGAGGCTTATAAGAAGAAATGATGGGACAACAAGATAACATGGAGTTAGATTTTCGTCGTGAGCGCTGATATCTGTGTTCGTTGCCAGCGGGCTGATCGAATACTTTACGTTAGAAGATGTATCGATGCCGTCTGATCTACGGACTGGCTAAGGCGACGAAGCTCGAGCGTTAGAAATACGCTGGGCGAACTTGCATTGGAGCCTTATCCTCCCTGATATCAGCGTCTGGCTTCCAATTGGTAGATGCATATTTATAAATATGGGCGACTCGGTCGAAACGCTTTGAATAGATGGATAAGAGATAACGGAAGGATTCGGCGAGTTACCTAGAGAAACCGTAGATATATCCATTCCAGAATGCAGCCAGGGATGCTTCTGGAATTATCTGCTGGGCTCTCAGGTATGACAATTCTCCTGCGTTCAGTCTTTAGCTGTGGGGTTATTCGGATGCCCTGGAGATGCAGGATCCCTCGGAAATATTAACCATGTGAATGCTCGGTATGTCGCATGCAGGGAGGCTGGTCTCATTCCCGTGATACTGCTAACGCCGAGGATCATATGCAGAGGGGGGAGAGAGCGCGAGCGGAATAAAAAAAAAAGGGAATTAACCCGTTGCAACAGTAGTCGGCGTCGTCATGAAAGCCGCCAGCAGGTGTTCAGTGCAAGCGGGGCATGTTGCAGAGTCTGAGATTTCCAGCTCCTCAGCCCTCCAGCATGTCGTGGGGTTAGGTGCTAATAAAAGCAACACTACCTGCGTTGACCTACCTGCATGGCCGACGCCATCGATTGTAAACCACCAAGGAAACACTGTGGTGTCGTCGTACCATATGTGGCGACAGCGCTGCCGAGGTTCGCGCACCAGCTCCGGCATGCCCCCCGAAATGCACAGACAAGAAAAGCAAAGACCACAGCTAAGCGAATAATTTTAAGCCGACTGATGTCGCCGTGCTATATCTGGGCCCGACAGGGTGAGCCTTGGGCGACTGGTCGGGCACAGGCATCAAAGCACGTAGCCGCGGAGCAAAGACGAAGGTCTGCCTTCCGAGTATATATGACTGTTTGGTTCGGAATACTGTATGGACAGAGCGAGGGCTCGAGGTCAGAGACTCGACTCGATGGCAGGTTGGTATATCAGACGAACGACATGAGAGGAAATTAGGTGAGCACCGGCTTGCTTGTGGACCTGCCTTCTTACTGTAACACTACCTACTTGCTTAGGCTAGGTATTATAATTAGTCAGTGTAGATCCGAGCGGTGGTTGATCTCGGCGAGACACTTTCGACAAAGAGATAGCGGCTTGTTAAAAGACAAGATGATCTACCTAGGTATCCAAGTTTGAGTTTGGCTTGTGTAAGGTACCTACCTGCTGTAAGGTGATTTAGTGGCTGGGCCGTATGATATTGGGCGACCAGGGTGGATACTTGCGTTATTCTTGGGAGACAGGTCTATTTAGGTAGCACGAGATACTCCACGCTGCAGAGGTGTAGGCTGTCGGTAGGTATTGTACTCTAATGCTCCTTCGGGTCAAGCTAGATTGGAGTTAAGATCACTATCACTATCACTACGTGCGAAACTAAGGTAATAATAATAAGAACAGCAAGGGGAGAAAGGCATCACCGTGCTCCTACTTCGCATACCTACTTGCACTTGAACTGTGGTATCAGAGGCAGTGGACCTGATACTCTCGGTGGCAATACAGTGAGGCTGTGGGGGAGTTGCCCATGATTATTGCTAACTACCTCTACAGACTATCTGCATGAGTGTAGAGTATCATCGCAATGGTAGGATTCCCTGTGCACCAATTGCCAAGTGTGTGCAGATCCTTAAACACGAACGTACAGCGCATGACTGTTTGAAGGGATCGAGTTTCTTTTATTAAACTTTCCCAATGACGCAGAGTCAGCTTGGGGTTACATCCAAATGATCCTCTATATGGATGGTCTGCAGCACAAGGATGCTGACAGTGGAGGCTAGGTGAGCTTGGCGTTCATCAGTCGGAGAGTGCATACCTCTAATACTTAATATAGGCATACGAAGTAGGAGATCCTGTATCGGATCAACCGCTTATTCGTCCAACATGTCTTATGTAGTGTAGGTAATCTGAATTTTGTGCGCCTGAAAACAAGTTTGGGTTGGTCTGCGATCCTACCATCTCACCTTCTTCATAGTAATGAGACGGTGCGATGACACCTTGGTGTATCATGGCATAACGTCAGCATTTCAGCCCGCTATTCCGCCTACCTCGAAACATCCAAGGTTGGGTCTGGCATGCGAGAGTCTGACGGACACGACGCCGGGACACGCTAACTTCATCATAGAGAACGTCTGCCACTTACCTACAAAGTAGGTACCTATGGATAGATTCAACACCAGAGATATCTTACCTTAATGTTAGACATAATGTTCCACAGAAGCAAGCGAGCATCATTACCCGTTATAGAACTGAAGTTAGCTCGAATGGGTACTGTACACTAAGTACACTGCAACTCGTGCTGAAAACGTGGCTAATAATTCTCCGGATGCCCAAGACATGAAAGACTTAAAAATGATAACCGTCATTGGCTTCAGTTAATCAACCTCTGTTAAGCAGCAAGCCACTGGTTGGGTAGGGACATGAAATTATGTTTGCTTCAAATTAGGTACAGTGTATCAAATACTTACCTGGCCACTTCCCAGTTACTAAAAGGGACGGGAGGTTGGTATCTAAAGCAACCTTTGAAGTGGCCCATGCTGTCTAGTACCTACTTGTAGTGTACCACCTCTCAATCGGGGCTTCCGCGTGGGCTTCCAAGACCACGCCGAATCTAGTAGGCTTCGGGAATACACCTGGGGTTACGCGCTAGTGTAGACTAGGAGAATACGCTACTATTAGGTATGTATACTAGCGCAGTTGTGTATATGTACACTAAGTACTAATGTACATCTGCCTGCACCACAATTTATCACAGGTACATACCAGGTCATGTACTGTATGTGAGTACTGGTACAATTTTGAAGCTATGGCCTAATTTGTACTAGTTAAATCAAAAGCTGTTTAATTCCTTGCATTAACATGTCGGTCCAAGGGGCTTTTTGATAGGTACGGCATTTGGACAAACTGTTCGGTAACCAACCATACTACTGTTTTCCCAGACAACCTGTACTTGTGGTCTTATGGTAACCCAGCACTACACTACACTTAGGTACACTACACTATTATATGGTGTACCTACCCTACATGTAGCATGTGTAGATACACACAGGAGGTAGGTAGAAAGGAAACCCTTTTATTTACCTAGGATACGAAGTAGAGGTGGTGGTAAAGCACTCAGGGGAATTTTGGGGATACCCTTGCTTTCAAAATCTTCCTTTCTGCTCTCTTTACCTGGTGTGGTTAGGTGTGCCTAACCAAGATTAATCAATAGTGGTACACTACCAGTAGTCTAAGGTTAGGGTGGGTACCTACCTGCCTCTGGTAAGGTACTATTACACGACTTTGTACAATATATACCTACCTACGAAGGTCGTGGCCGAAATAAAGGATCGGGGTTAGAAGGGCTCCACAGTGCAGCTTAAATAACTAGACTTTTTTTGGATTATCTATCTACGTACTTATATATACAAATTTATATAAAAAGCTACATAATTAAACAATATTATTAAATAGGTTAGATTTTTACCTTTTTTTTAATTTAATAGAGTTATTTATTTATAGCGTTTATTAATTTACAATTTTTATTTTTAACCTTTATTTTTAACTTTTTAAAAACTACGTTTTTAATTATTTTAACTTACTAATAACTTAAAGTTATACTAAATTATATACTATATTAAAGTTATACTATAATTATATAAAGACTTAATAATTTAATTAATAAAACTTAATTAATAAATATTTAGCTTAAATTTACTATAATAGAGTATTTAAATACTTATGCTTTATTATAAATAGTATTTATTTATAAGTTATTTATTTATATAGTATTTTTTTTAGCTAATTAAATACTTTTTTAGCAGTTTTATCTTTATTTAAACTAATAAGTACTTTTTTTATCTTTTTTAAATTATATTTTATATATATTATAAACTTATTATAGCTTAGCTTTAATTTATAATTTATTATAATAGATAATTTAAATATTTATTATAAATATATACTTATTTAAAAACGCTAATTACTATATAATATAGTAATTAAAACAAAAGTTTTTAATAAAAAAGCTTTAAATACTTTTTTTATAATTATTTATATAAATATAAAAAAATTAAGTAATTATGTTATAGTAAAAAGTATAAGCTATATAAAACTAGTAACTTAATTAACAATATTAATACTTTTAATATAGTAAAATATTTAATTAAATAAGCGGTAAAAAAGTATACGCTTTATTTTTTGTTATAGAAAAGGTATTTTTTAGCTAATTTAGCTTTAATTATAATAATAGATTTATTTAAAAGCTTTAAAAGCTTTTTTTCTTTTTTTTTAATACTTATTAAGCCGCTAATAGCTTAATTTAAGCGTTTTTAAAGCTATAGCAACTTAATAAAACTTGTTAACAACTATTTAAATCTAATAATTTCTTATTATTAGTTTTTTTTTAATTTATAGCTTCTGCTTTTGCTTTTTCTTTTTTTATTTTTATTTTTATTTTACTTTTAACGCTTTTATTATAAAAAGTTATATAGTATTAAAAAAGCTTTAAATTATACTTTTAAAGCTATACTTTTTAATAAGTGCGCCTAAAGGTAAAATTCTGTTATATTACAAAGATAGAGAAAAAAGGTCTTTAGAGAGTCTATAAAATCTATCTATCTAGGTATAGGTGGTTATTCTATAGGCCAGGTGCTATTACTTACCCTAAGGCTTATAGTAAAGCTCTTGCTATAACTTTTTCAATTAGTACATACTTACGTATTAATGTACCCTCTTTATATAACTATATTATTTTTACTTTTTATACTTATTTAGCCTTAAAAGTATTACTAAACCTTTTACTTTTTAAAAAATTAAGTAGCTAAATACTTTTTTTATAGCAATTATTACTAATAAAGTAAATTACTTACTAAATATAGCTATATATTTTATTAATAAAATAATAATGCTTTTTTTAAAAATATTTTAATTAAGCTTTAATTTATATAGCTTTTATTATAGCTTAATTTTTAGCTTTATTAATAGTTTAAATATATGCTTTTATTATAAATTAAGTTTACTTAATAATAAAAAGGTTTAATAAGTTAATTAATTATAATATTGTTAAAATATTAGCTTTTTTTTAAACTTTTTAGTACTACTACTTTATATAAAATTTTATATTATTTTTTTATATAATAAAAATATAGTTAAGGTATTTTTTTTGCAATTTTTATAAAAAAGGTATAAATTTTAGCTTTATAACCTTTTTTTAATAGTATATTTAGTTAATATCGCTTTTTTTTTATAATTTTAAGCTTATTTATTTATTTTTTTATTAAAACGCTATTTTAACTTTAAGCTAAGCTTATTTTTTAAACTAAGGTGCTATAAACTAGTTTTTAACTTTTAATTAGCTTAAACGGCTGTTTTAGTACTCTTATTATATATATTAATTATTTTTTAATACTTTTTTTTTATAGTAGCTAACTTTTTAAGCTAAATATAATAAGATTTTATTTTGTTTTAATAAAAATAGCTTTAAAATATAAAGTTTTAAAGCTTTTTTATTACTTTTATATAACAGTTTTTTTAAAAGTTTTATACTTTTGTTTTTATATTTTATAAGTATTTCTTGCTATATTTATAATAATAAACGTTTTATTACTTTAAATAACTAGCTTTTATTAATTTAATTACTAGTTTTTAATAGTTAAATATTATTTTAACTGCTTTATTTTGCTTTTTTTATTAAAGCTAGCTTTAGTAATTAATTTAACTTTTTTAAAGCTTTTAAAAATAATTACTTTAAGTATTATTTTTTAAAAAATCGGTTAATTATTAATATTTTTTTTATTAAATTTATTAGCTAATAATTAAATAAAAAATTTATATAATGCTAAATTTGCTATTAAAATTTTAACAATTTTTTTTTTTTATATTTTTAATAATATAAGTTTTTAACTTTTGCTAGCTTTATTATTAATATATTAACGCAATATTAAGCCTTTATTAGGCTTATAGTCTTACTTTTTAGCTTTAATAAATAAGTAATTAAAGCTTTTATATAAATAGCTTGTTTTTTTAATTATATTATTTTAAAAATAGCTTTTAAAGTAAAAAACTAGCATATAAATATGCTAACTAATATTAAATATTTTACCTATTATAAGTTTGTTAATAAAGTTATAAAAATTTAAATTTTCTTAATTTTTAGGGTATTTAGATAGACAGCGGGGTACTAACAGATTAAGAAGGTCTAAGCTATAAGCCGTGTGTAGATTACGATATTGGCACTATGTTCTATTACTAACCCCGATCCTTTAATTCGGCCCCAACCTTTGTACCTACTGTACAGGTACCTACACATGTTGGTGGTACCTACTGTATCAAGTGCTTGTGTGTGCAAGGGGAAGCAGACATCCCTCCCACTAAGTTTCATCTTAACGACTTTAACATCGACTGTTCATCTCAAGCATTGTAATTTGAATTTCCCTTCCTTGTTGTCCTCGAGAGTCAAGCCCTCGTTTAGATTGGTGACCTGACCCTCTGTCTCCTCATTGTTTGGATCCTCCTATCAGTATCATCATCATCACCTACCTATTTATCATTCTTGTCATTTCCTCTCTACAGAGTACCTAAATCAACTCTGGCGCTGCTGAGACTACTCGTTAGCCACCACAATACGGAGTAATTGACTACCTACTTTATTGTCGCGTCAGTTCAAATTCGCGACATGTGAACCCCTGAACCGCTCCAACCAACACGGTCGACGAACCCGCAGAGTGTTGTTACTGGCGGTGAGCCTTGACATTTCCAGGAAAATAACAATTCTGGGTCGAGTTGGCAGGTATGTGAAGTTGATTTTGTTGTTGCTGTTATTGTCATTGTTATCATGGCCATCTTTGCTTTTTTTCTATATCCTACTACCCTCGATCAATTAGCCAGTTACTTTGCGTTTTGTTTATGCTTTATGATGTGGCATTGAGTTTGATCCGCGTCCACTGTACATGAATCAATCAATCACGTTAATTTGCTATGGACGTGATCGCTCTGATGCTAGCATTGTTCTTCAGAAGCCTCCCTGCTTGGTGACCAAGTGGTTACATCACATTGTTGTGCCTATTTATATGGCTTGGCGTCGCATTCGCTACGCGGTCGTTGCTGGACCATTTCCCAAGACCTAGCCAGTGGTCAGATCATGAGTGAACCTAGGCTGCATTGGCTTTGTTGTGTTGGAGACTGAGTTGGAGTGTGTCCAACTCCAATGTACATGACGCCTCTCGCTTGTCCTCATTCAGGTACACTCTGGTACACTGCGTTAAGCTTAAGGCACAAAGACAATGTGTCTGTAACAGCCAAAAGCTTTCTGCTGGACTGATGCCAGTCTTTTGATTTAGTGCCCATCCTCACGGACTTGTCCATGCTGATGCCTCTTATAAGATAGTCAAGGATCGAATAGCTGCCCCTGAACCGGAATTGGCGCTACAACAACCGCCTGAACCGTCATCCGCTCATATCCACGCTGCTGTGGGCTCTCTCTTCTCCAGCTAAGCCCTGCCTCCGGTCCTTTGTCTTGCGCGAGACAAAGGCGCCCTCTCCGGGCCTGTCGCTACAGCAAACATGCCCGTCGATACACGTTTTCCCGTTGGCACCGCCGTGACCATTGCTTCATCCAATAACCGCCCTCGAGCCCAGAGTACATCCAGCGACAGGCAATCTACCATTGGAGTGCTAAATCTGATGTCGCCGCCACTTTCCGTATCGCCAGATGCGGCCTTCATAGCTGCATCTGCTGCTTCTCAGATTGTGACAAATGCTTTTTCGGCGACATGGTATGACCAAGTCGGTATCGAGCCTGCGGCAGAGACTGTCCTCGTTTCTAACGGTGCCCTACAACTCGCGAATAACTTTGTTGACCAGCTCCTATTCAATGTGCTTGGTACTGCCAAATCGACCAGCCTGGCGTCGCTCCGGTCCGCTGTTGCTGACGTCCTGAAACCAAAACTTGCAAAAGATGTTATCAATTCGGCCGATGAAGAGCTGAGGGAATACCTGGGGGGTAGAGAGATCGAAAGCCTCGCCCACTCTCCCTCCCCTGAACTGGCACGAACCTGGGACCTGGAACTCGTATGGAAAAAGACGCGACTTCGATGCATGGTCTACTCCTCTCTGGGAGATATGGAAGATGAGGATGAAGATTACTATATAGAACAAGAGCATCTCAACGGAGAAGGTGATGAGGTGCTAAACGATCTTGTGTCCCCAGCTGTTGCTATCTTCCTAACTTCGATTCTCGAGTTTATGGGCGAGCAGGTTCTCATCGTGGCTGGACAAGCAGCTTTTAACAGATTATGTGCGAAATATGAGAAAGAGCTGAAAGATGGTAGCCGGTTACCTGGCGCCGTTGCCGATCGGATTGTCGTTGAAGAATTAGACATGGAACGCGTTGCTCTTGACAGGACGTTGGGTAGACTGTGGCGCGCATGGAAAAAGAGGATACGGTCGCCTATGGAACCTAACTTTTCTCGTCCTTTCTCTCGAAGCTCGGCAAATGGTTCTGGGTTTTCTCACCAGAGGCGCGAGAGCTCTGCTACAGAACTCCCAGCTGTGCCACCATCGCCAGAATTGAACACCACCGCGGACGACAGACTTAGCTGCTCAGACGGCATCCAAGATGGGACGCCGGGGCTTAGCAAATGGGAGGACGCTACCCTTGATCCTTCGATGCTTCCTTTACCGGATAGTGACGTGGAAGCTAGCTATAGCGATGAAGAAGAATCTGATCGAGAGGAGCTTCCCCCACGCCCAAAGAGCTGGCTTGCCACATCTAATATGGTAGATGTCGGGATCCCTCAACAATTGATCAAGCGTACCCCATCTTTGCCGTCTCGGAAGAAGCCTGGATATAGCTCTATCGTATCCGGAGAGGACACTTGGGACATCAAGAACGGTGGATCTCCCGGGAAGCGTGTCGAAACATCAAAGCTTCCGAATCTCCCGGAAATTAAGAGTAAGGTTGAGACGCTCCCAGTCGGAGGCGAGGCAAGCGGGTCAGTCGACAAGACTTCTTCAAACACTGCAGGTGCTAGAGGAGTCAGAGTACATGGCTTGACTGGAATAACCATACCTAGTACCGCTCAGGCTGGTATCGGGGGGGATGAGTCTGATGGCGAGATCGAATATTTAGAAGAGGAGCCAGAGATATTGACCTCATCGCGGATATCCGTTGGAGGAACAAGCTCACCGACAGTCTCGGAGCCTGGGAGACCTTCCTCTATCATACTTACGAGGTCAGACAGCATCCGCTCTGTTCGAGTTATTGAGGTTCAGGGACATCGGTCGCGAGCAAGCTCTATCGAATCAAATCCCCGTAGTCTCACTCCACGCTCCTTCAGCATCTCCCGTGAAGGAAGTATTTCCAGGACTCCCCCCATCGTGGAAGAAAATGATTTCTATGAGATACCTTACGTCGCCCCTGCGAAGACGACACCGGGTTCTATATCATCGTCTGCTGAGGCTGTTCGTGACGTTATCACTACATTGGCTCCACCGCCGCGCAATCGTTCGCCCCCTAAGTCGATACGTTCGCCTATCACTATACATACGTCAGCACCAACCAAGATGAGTACACATACCAACACAACAGGCTTACAACAAGAAGAGCATTATGATAATTTTCAAAGGCCGATAAGTGGCCTGAGGAACCCGCCCATGCCGACCCTGCCGGAGAGGAGTGCAAGTAGACCTATTTATACACAGACGACGTCTGCTCAGCGTCCATCTCCCGAGTCACCGCGGCTGGCACGCCCTGCGCAGAGTGAATCGCCAATACGATATAAAGCGAAGCGGGCATCTGAGGAGAGCAGCTCCAGTCATTCCGTCGACGTTGCTCGCAATTTCGAGGAGTTGATTCAAAGCAATGAGACTTTACAGTACACCTTAACACCGGAGAACATGCGAGACATTGATGTGAGTAGCCCGCCCCGACTACTCGAGTCGGACCTAACAGTGAGACAGTCTCAGTCGTCACCATCTGGCGGCAGTCCAAAAGCAAGTACTCGGGCTAGGAAGAGCGTCGACAGCCAAATTAGAGAAACCTCGCGGCCCTCCTCGACTACGACGTCAACATCAGTCAATAAATCAACGGGACTGGGCTCATATCCTGCCCCTGATTCGTTATCCAACGTCAATTTTAGTAACGCTTCCTCAAGAGCAGCACCACCAGTATCTATGAGAAACCGCACGGGTCCCGTACCCCAGGCCAGGGATGCTCGGGCTCCTCGAGAATCAATGCTGGATTTTGCCGACTTCATTCGATCTACTGGTCCGCCAGGCGCGGATATTCGTGCGAACGGATCATCTTCGCGCAGTTCGAACACTGCACGAAGCATTACCGGATTGCCCGTCACCAGCAGCCCCACTAGCGAGGGTCGCCGAGGACCTAAACTTCAGGCTAGGGATGCTGTTGTCAATACAGCTAGTGAAAGCTCCGAACTGATTGACTTCATACGCCAAGGACCGCCAAATGCCAACGGCAATGATCATCGAATCCCTCGCACCGTCGCGCCGTTTCGAAATACGCAGGATTCTGATTACATGACGAGCGCTGTTGGAGGCAAGGCAATCGACGCCATCATCCCTGATGTCCGAACCAGCCAAGGCTCAACGAATATAACCGAGGCATCCGCTACGTCGTCAATGAACTCGCAGAGCGCTCTCTTAAACAAGTCGAACAGGCAGCAACTGTATGCTGGCAATAGTTTTGGCGAAGACGATATGATGCCGAAGCGGACACGCAGAAGAGTTTATGATCCTTACGCGCTCGATTCTAGTGATGAAGACGGGGACGACGACTTCGGTTTTGGCGGAAACCCGAAGTCTCAACCTCAAAGGGAAGAAAGCTTGATAGATTTCCTGAATAACTGTCCACCTCCGTCTGAACCATCAACTCCGCGTGTCGTTCCACCGAAGAAGAAGTCGAGTGCCCCCAATTTGATAGCGAGATTGAGGTCCGGCTCATCATCTGGTCAAAATGGGACCAATCACGGCCGGAAAGGCTCAGGCATGTCTGAGAATCGGAGTCTGAGTAGCCGGTTGGGCCCGAAAGTCACGCATACTCCCATCATGGTCCCAAATGCGATGGATAGATACGGCCCTTCGATGAGGTCGTCGAATTCACCTCGCACCGCCTCGTACGGACGCGTCCCAATGAAAAAGTTCGAGCCTCGGGAGGCTTCATTGTCGCGTTCGCAGACAGCAGATTTGGCCAGCTTCCTTCGAGATTCACAACCTCCGCCCGCCGTGGCAACCTTCCCATCTCAGCCTGAGGATAAGTCCAGCAGTGGGTTCTCTCGAATGTTCGAGCGCCGCAAGAAACCACCGCCACTTTAATTCGTACAATCCGCATGATCGGTTTGTTGTACAAGTTCTTTTCAACCTAGAGTTGGGAGTGCTCGTACCAGATTCAATAATGGTGCAGCGACACTTGCGACGATGTCGCGGCAGGATGCGATTGATGGTTATCGCTGCAAGTCGCTGCATTTCTGTACCGACTAACACAACATGGATGATACCACTTCCTATTCAATTGTTTGCTTTAGATAGCTTAAAAGCGTGTAATCTTCGTTGGGCGAGACATGCTCCGTTTGGCTGGCGTAGCTGTCGTTCGCTGAATAATTGTTTGTAGCCGAGGACGTTGGGGCGACTATAATGACGGTTCGTCTTCTGTGGAGAGATATGTATACGGTATGGCAGTGGTGACGATTTGAATATAGTGTTCATTTTCAGTGTATCCTGGCATTCTCCGTGCACTTTTATAGCCTTCTGAATACGTGCCACAACTAATTTTGCCCTCCCGCTAGGTCACGGCAATTCCATCTCGTGCTTCCTCTCTTCGCTACACAATCTCGTAAGACCTTAGTTTACGCATCCGCCCTGTCTGGCGCTGATTGCTGATTGCTCGTAGTACTGAATAATCACATCTTCACCTCATATTTACCACCTCTTCTTAGTATTATCATTGTCGACTAGGAACACCAGGCAAGTAGCAACTAGTTGGCACAGAGATAATTGGAATCAATGGTATTGTGCTGAATGGCGAATGCAATAGCAGGAAGCAGCTATGATGATACAAATGGAATCTATACACTTTTACCGAGCACAACAACTTTTTCTTTTCTCTAATCATAACTGCTACTGCTCGTCCCGTATGCGTGATTGCCCCACGAACCCTATAATGCCTTGAGGTTGGTGTTGTCCTTCTGATGGACCGGGGCATATCTCGCAGCCAACACCTCGTCTGCCGTGCGATCCGGCCCGCTCGGTTTCTCGTACCGTTGCTGCAAAGCCTTCTCGACGGGCGACAACGTCGACTCGGCCTTCGCGTCCGCTACGACAGAAACGACATCCGATTTGGCCCCGCTGAGGAATCCCTTCCCTCTCTCGATGCCCTTTCCTATGGCGCCTATAATCGTGTTCTTGGCCTCCCCGGCCTCGTCGGCCTTCTTCTCGGCTTGGCTCGCGAGCTCCGAACCCCGGGCCTTCGCGTCGGTGTAAGCGGACCTCGCGGCCGCGGCCACGCCGTCGCCGTTCTCGCGCGCGTCCTTCGCGGCCTTCGCGGTCTCCTCCCGTGCCTCGCCTAGCGCGCGGGCCCACAGACGAGCGGCGGCGGCCTCGACGTCCTCGCGGACGGCGGGCCAGTCCCGCGTCTGCGCCCACCGCACGGCGTGCTCTATCTCGGCATTCCAGCGGTCCTTGGCGGCCTCGGCGAAGTTCGCGCGGTCGGCGGCGGCGAGGTCGGCCCTCGTGGGCGGCAGCGCGGGCGGCAGGGGGTCGACGACGCCGGACAGGAGATAGGTCTGCTGGCGCAGGACGGCGGCCTGCTGGTCGCGGTTGCGTCGGTGCGCGAGGAGGGTGAGGTAGGCTACGCCGAGGGTGAGGGTTACGCCGCCGGTCTGCAGAGACGGGGAAGAAGGAGAGAGGGACTCGTCAGACTGCTGGTCTCGTGGCGGCGGGGGTGTACTAGATGTACTTGATGGTGCGTTGGGGGGAGAGACGTACGAAGCCCGTTGTGAAGCCCATGACGAGCTACGGGTTTATGTGGTTGCGCGCAACGAGGGCGCCGTCACCGGGGTTGACCAATTGAGCCTGTAGTAGAAGAAGAGTTGCGTGCGTCCTTGGGAAGTATTTTTGCGGCTTGTCGACGATATGTGTGAACAACGACAAAGCTTAATGGCCGGGTCTGAGTGAATGAAGTTGAAGAGTTAATTAGGTGTTGAGTAAATATGTACAGTTGAAGTGGTAGCTTACTTACTTGGTACCTACCTACTTACTGTAGGTTGGATAATTCGAATGACGAAGGTCTCACTCACAAGGCGGGTAGGGTGCCGGGTCCAATCAAAGCTTGGCCCCGCCGCGCCAAGACCTTCAAAAAGTTATGGGTCTTTCCTGAGGAAGGTAACTTAGGTCGATACTACCCTAAATGATGATAATTATCGAGACGGGAAACCACGACACGACACTCGACTCTGTACTTGGGCACTAATAAGTAGGTGGACAGCTACTTGCTCAAGTACGTGAATTTATTTGCCTTGGGTGTCCATACTTTTTTATTTCTCTTCCCACGTACCCTTCCCAATCCGAGCGGCCGAAAAGAACTCGAATTCGAATCCCAACCCGAATCCGACCCCGGACCTAACGAACCAACGAACACAAGATGGCGGGAGGCCTCGTCAAATACCGCCATCTGAGCCGAAACTCGGCGCACCGACAAGCCCTGCTACGCAACCTCGTCACGTCGCTCGTGAAGCACGAGGCCATCCACACCACCTGGCCCAAGGCGAAGGAGGCCCAGCGCCTGGCCGAGAAGCTGATCACCCTGGCGAAGCGGAACAACGAGACGAGCAAGCGGAGCGCCACCGCCATATTATACGTGCGTTCTTTTCTCCGGAGAGGGGGGGCGCGGCGCGGAACCGCAAGGAGGAGAGCAGAGCACCGCCGAGAGAAAGGACAAAGAGAGCTGACGTGTAGAGAACTACCCAAACCATATAGACCCCCCACATGCTCCTGCCCAAGCTCTTCGGCGAGCTGCGCCAGCGGTACCTGGAGCGGCCGGGCGGGTACACGCGGGTGCTGCGGACCGAGCCCAAGTCGACGTACGACCAGGGCGCCTCGGCCATCCTCGAGCTCGTCGACGGGCCCAAGGACATGCGCTTCGCCATGACCGCCGCCGCCGTGGCCCGGGACCGCGCCCTGGGCCACACCTCCAATGAGCTGACCCTCAAGAACCGCGCCAAGGTCCTGCGGTACCGTGGCGGCGGTGGCCAGACGGCCTTCGACGACATGGTTCGGCGGGTCGGGAAGCTGAATCTCATGAACGTCGTGAAACAGCAGAGGATTATGGGGACACGTTTGGCTGTCCCGCGAGGGCGGAGACGGGGTGGAAAGTAGGCGGAAGGGAGGGAGGATATTAAGTCGGGGATCCCGTCACGATGCGGTCGCGGTGACTTTAACGGATGGACGCCATCGATCTCTTGGTTGGCGTTGAAAACATGAGAGAGCGGCTGTTGAACGAGGATGCGGACCACCGTGTCTACTTGCGCCGCCCGGACCCTACCCACGTTCAGAGGTCGGTTCTGATTGTACGAAAAACCGCTGTACATTATCGGAAAAGAAACTAGGCACCGAGTATCAATTAGCCTTTATCTAGATACACCACCCATCTACGTCTCCAAGAGTAATATCATGTGGTTTAGTCTACCGCGGGACAGATCCTTGAGGGTAGCGAATAGATGAATGTGTAGAAGCATGTATATTCAACTCGGGCAGAGCTCGTCTGCAGGCTACGGCCGCGAGAAATTCAGCCGGTATCTTTTAAATAGATAAAAATGCCATATCAACATCATTCTTTTCACCGACGTCGGCAGACCAGACTGGTCGGCCACATCCACCCTCACGCCCACCGGCCTACCTGCCTCCTACCACCTGCCACATACATACTAAATCTAACGACGGGGATAAGGCTATATGAAATCGAACGTATCGCCGCGCTCGCGGATCATCCTGCCGACCCGCTTGGACCCGACGACCCTCTCGAGCTTGAGCACGTCGAATCTGGAGAAGAGGACGCGGGCGGCGCCGCGGCCGGGCTCGAGGCGCATGTCCTGCTCGCTCTTGGCGAGGAAGCCGCCGACGATCTCGCGGTAGAAGACGGGGTTGTCGGGCAGGCCGTACATGACGACGCGGCGCGCGCCCGCGACGAGGTACCGCCGGAAGTGGTGGGCGCGCTCCGTGTACAGCAGCACCTTGTGGCGGCCCGACAGGAAGTGCGACCGCGCCCGCGACGCCTCGCGCACGTCGGCGTACTCAGAGACGGCGCCGAACGAGAGGCTCTCCACGGCGTCCGAGGTGGAGAAGTAGTTGCGCACGCGCACGAAGTCGAGGTACGACGGGACGAAGATGAGGGTGCCGCCGCCGCCGGTAGTGTCTGCGCCGGAGCCGGAGCCCTTGCGACCCGCCGCGAGCTTGAGGAGCGAGGGGATGATGGCGCTCGTGAAGTAGGCGAAGCGCGCGTCGGGCTCCTCGGCGAGAGACGCCGCCTCGAAGCGCGAGAACGTCTGCTTCGCCTTTACCGGGCCGAGCTCCTGGATGGCGCCGCCGTACTCGGGCTGCACGCGCGCGCGGCCGGCCCAGTTCTTGCCGCGCCGGTGCAGCTCCGCGAGCTCGGGCGTGTTGAAGGCCGAGAGCACGACCGTCTGCCGGAAGTTCTCGGCCTGCCTCTCGAGGTACCACGGGCGCACGCGGCTGAAGTCGCAGCCGTGCGCCTCGCGCGGCTGCAGGTTGAGGTGCTCGAAGATGTGCTCGACGTGCTCCCAGTTCTGGTTGAGCAGGGCGTCGGCGTGGTCGACGACGACGACCTCGACCGAGCTGAGGAAGTCGAAGTCCATCTTCCGCCTGTCCCCCTCGGACCCGATGGCCATGCGCAGGCCCAGCGGGCTGGCGAGGAGGATGTCGCTGTTGTAGAACTGCGCGAAGAACTTGATGGTCTTGCGCGTGAACTTGATGCCGATCCGGAACATGTCGTCGTCGTTGCCCTCGAAGAGGTCCCGGAAGTCGGCCGGCTTGTCCGCCGAGAACCTGGCCTCGCGGTCGACGTATGACTCGTCGAAGCGCTTGCGGTTCTCCTGCTGGTCGGGCTCGCAGATGGCGCAGATGGCGCTCACCACCTTCGCGGCGGCCTCGCGCGTGGGCAGGATCATGAGCACCTTGGGCCGCGTGAACCCCTGGTCTCGGGGCTCGAAGTCGGTGGATTCGCCTTCCTTTGCGAGCTTTGCGTTGTTCTTGATGACCCGGTCTCGGGTCCTCCGCACGATTAGCTGGGTTCTCGGCGTTGGCGCTGCATGTACGAGGAATCACTCACTTGAAAACATGATTGACAGCATGGAGACACGCCATTCTTCTCAAATTATCCGAGTTACTCACGCTCCGGCCGCAGAACAAGAGGTCTTGATACCCGAACGTTATCGGATACAGAACCTGCTCGAGCTTGTCAAAAGTCGGCCGCAGCTTGTCCATGGTTCCGATGAGCCTGTGCTTGAGTTTCAAACTCGAAGGGCCCGGAATGGTAGTGAGTGGTCGGATTGACTGGTCTGGGTCCTGCCCAGGGATACTACTGACGATTCGCCAGCCATTTAGTTCACTTTGCTTCAGTTGATAGGCGTTAGATCGAGTGCCCTCTAAGCGGATGTTATATTTAGCGTGGTCGGGGTTCACAAAGTGTGATTCAAAGGGATCCGTCGCGTCAAGCAGGTCGTCATCAACGTCGTTTTCCAGTTCAATCTCATTGCCTAGCTCTTCCTCCGGCTCGTCGACTAGGTCTACGTCACGATCCTCGGCGTCTGACTCTTGCTTCTCTTCCCCGATAGTGGACGGCTCCTGGTCCTTTTTAGGTTGGTGATCTAATTTTCTCCTCTTTGCCGTTGGGGGCGCGCTGGAAGCTGAGTCTTTCGTCAAGCTTTGCATGAGCGCCATATACGGCTGAGTTGTTGCTGGGGTGTCCTCGACGTCCGATATTGAGGCCTCACTCTCAGACTCAAGAGCTGGTGAAGGGGCTTCATCAGAGACTTCACTGCCTGATTCCCTGGCTACGTGTAAGAATGAATTCAACTGTGTAGAGAGTAGGCCCGCTTACTCGACATCTTCAAGCCTGGCGTTGGTGAATTTCTGACGTCCGCCAAAACTTCTTTTCGCAGTTCCCCTTCCAGAACCCCTTCCAGACTTTCCTCCCCGGCCTCTTACAGACCCACGACGACCTGAAAATTTGCCCCTGGGTGGCATGTTGGGGGGTAGTTGGCGAGATTACGGAATAGATAAAAATGTGCGAATGATGAGAATTTTAAAATGACAAGTTGAACTCCAGAAAAAACTGTATTTAGTCTCGTTGTGTTCTCTGCAAAAGATCAAGATTCAAGATGGGTTATAAAAAAAGTTATAAGTAACGAAGCTGAGCCACAACCGAGTGAAGTACGATCCATGTACAAGCCACTAGGACAAGTCCAATGAGTATACAAAGTACTTAGAAGGGACCTACGAGGTGGAACAATTGGGTCTAACCGTTACAAGCTAGTATAAGGCTTTATCTTAGCGCCATCTGTCTATCATTCAATTATTTGGTTCGTTCCCCCTCCAAATACCTAGGCAGTTGTACCTAGCTTTGCGGCAAGCAACCAGACAAATGCACTGAGCCCCACCAATCCCACAAGAATTGTAAAAATTCAAGGGCGACTTGAGCAGTGACGAGCGATCCATCGACTTAGGAAGGCGGGAACGGGACAGAAAGATAGCACTTTCGTAATCCAGCCTCAGATCCTCCTCCTCCTCCTCGTCTCCTCCTCCGCCTCCCATTCTTCTTCTGCTTCTCCCTACTCCTGGCCTCCTTCGCCCGCCAGTCCCATTTCCCAACAACGACCCGTCGCCCTTCGCCCATCATGGCTACGGTAGACTCCAGCTCGTTTCTGCATCTCGCACGGCCTCTTGCGCCGTCCTCCTTCAACTTCCACAACAACCACGCTCCGCTTACCGTGAACATCCAGCCTCAAGTACGTCCAGTCGCTGTCGCTGTCACTTATACATACCGTCTATGCTTCGGCCAGTACCCGGTTTGCCCGTCTGGAAACTGACCTTCCATCTTGCTCCCCCTTCTAGGCTATCCTCTCCATCCTCGACCACGCCGTCCGTCGCGACACGCCCGCCACCCCAACCACCTCGTCGCGCGTCATCGGCGCCCTCATAGGAAGCCGGTCCGAGGATGGCAGCGAGGTGTCCGTCGTCTCGGCCTTCGCCATCCCGCACACCGAGAACGAGGACCAGGTCGAGGTTGACGTCGAGTATCAGAAAAATATGCTCTCGCTCCACCTCAAGGCCAATCCTCGCGAAGCCTTGCTCGGTTGGTACACGACATCGCCTGAGCTGAACAGCTTCAGTGCCCTGATTCAAAACTTCTTCGCCTCTCCCGAGACCGGCACCTTCCCTCACCCGGCCGTCCATCTGACCGTGTCGACCGAGCCCGGCGCCGATGTCCAGCTGCGCGCGTACATCTCATCCCCCGTGGCTGTCAGCCCCGAACGTGCTGCCGAGAGCTGTCTCTTCATACAAGTGCCCCACAAGCTGGCCTACAACGATGCCGAGCGATCTGCGCTTGACTTGATCTCGAGCGCCAAAGATACCGAGGCACGCGCCGTGCCCGTCAGCTCTGATGTCGAGTCCCTGGCACGCAGCCTCGAGAACACAATAGGCCTCCTAGACCGAGTCTCCGAGTTCGTGAGCGCCATCATCGATGAAGAACAGGAGCCAAATAACGCCTTGGGCCAGTTTCTCATGGGTGCACTGGCCCTGGCTCCCAAGGTCGACCCGGTCCAGATCGAGGCTGACTTCAACAACCACATCCAGGATGTTCTGATGGTCAGCTACCTGGCAAATAGCATACGTACCCAAATCGACTTGAGCCAGCGCCTTGCTACGGCTGTGCTTTCTGACGGCGACGGCGTGGCTAAGGATGGCGAGAAGGGTGAGAGAGGCGAGCGCGGCGAGCGCGGTGAGCGTGGCCGGCGAGGGGGCGGCCGGGGCGGCCGTGGAGGTGGCCGGGGCGGTGGTCAACAGCGCGAGCCAAGGGAACCAAGAGAACCAAGGGAACCCGCTGAGTGAATACTCGGCATAACAAAATAGGTTAAAGAATAACCACACAGGCGGCATGTGAAACCATAGATATATTATGGGCTATAATGAGCGCGGCCTCTACGAATGTAGGGGCGTTGTATTTCACACATAGAAGCACCATACGAGAAGCAAACCACCGATAGAGGAAAGCTATGGTTTGGGGCTGGGGCTGGGGCTGGAGCGGGAAGTGGAATGAGTCAGAACAGCTAAATCTGGCACGGCATGCGTTACGACGAAAGAGACGCCCAAAGTCCCCGGAAGGGATATACGACTATCTAGTGCAGGCGTTCCATCCGGTTTAGGAAGGCCATGGCATTAAGCAAGACTTTCTTGAGCAAAAAAATTGAACTATACGTGATATTACACGAATTGAGACTCATTGATATTTGATATGCGTTTCTATTGGACTAGTAAGTGCCTAACAACTTAGGAGACATACATATAAGAACAGGTACGGAGAGACGATGCCGTTTGGAGTTGGCGAATTGGATATTAAGACGGAGGCAAACTGTTGGTATTCAGGGACATAATGCCGAGATACTGAAGTTAAGCTTGGATGAATCAACAAAAAATCGCAGCTGTTGACTGTAGCTAACGTAGGGACTGTAGGTATGGCGTTTAAGATCGTGAAGTACTAATCTAGATTGAGTAAAGGGCACTTCGTGGTGGTCACCAGACAACCGACACCCTTACTCTCTTAATTACTTCGACAACGTCCAATATTCACATTTATTTCCCTACTGCAGCTCCCAACATAGCTTGTAACCAAGTCGGCAAGTCTACGGTAGGGTACTATCTGTTCTTGTATTGGCTAAGTTTGGGCCGGGAAGTAATAAGGACTGACTTGACTACTTAATAAGTAATTGATCTTTTATTTGTACAGTAAAAAGTATGAAATACCTGGCTAGAAACAGGAAAGGCCAGAAACATTAAATTATTTTCCATCGCCTTTTTATTTTTTCATGTGTAACTACCCTATTCAATCTTAAAAAGCCGGCAGGTAGTTTGGGTTATCGCCTCGTCGAGTTCTCTCGAGCTTCATACGTAACCAAACATGTTAGTACAAACCAATGACCGAACCTAGGCCAACCTAAGGGCCTCACATGTTTTGTGAGCTCACCCCTAGCACGTGGACGACTGTAGGCTTGAGCTGAATACATACATACATACATATATAGTTTAGATTCCTCAGAAAATTAACTGTCCGTAGTAGATAAGTCCTAGTCTAGTCGGTATCTTATGCGTTTGAAAAAAGGTAGGCACGTAACCAACCTGCTAGTCAGCCATGTTTGGCCATTGATGTCACATAAAGATGGCTGGTTAGTTAGGTCTGGACCATCTAGTTGAAGCAGCAAGAGGGACAGACTGCCATTCAGTCATTCCCGAATTTTCTCGGGGACTCAAGGTCATGCCATCATGAAATCGATAGGCGATAACATAAAGGAGGAGGATGTTCCGATTATCACGCATCAAATTTAGTAAGATGCTACAGGAGGCGGATTTGTTCTACAGCTATAGTATAGCAGCGGTTGGCGCAGTCGGTATCTCCGCCTACCCGCCTAGTCGTCTAGAAAAGCAGTTAACTCAAATCTGCTAGTTCTTGTTCGCCCCGAGTATTTGCCACTCATACGACCGCCGTCCTGTTTTAGCACCTACCCGTACATGGATCTCGTTCGCGTCGTTGCCGAGGGGAAAAAAGGCAACGGTATAATGACAGCTCTACTGTTTTGGAATGGCAGTATCAGAAAAGGGAAGAATAAAGTGCCCTTCTGAATGTGCCAAGACGATGGCCAACTTAAATAACAGAAACAAGTTTGATCGTCAAGTACTCCCTCTCGCCCAGAACTCCCGCCAAATGATATGCATGTCGCCATGGTAAAGCCACCCCGCCCGATGTACGCCCATGTTGGTCATCAATCTTTATGGTATACCTTTTATCCATCCATTCTTAAAGTGGTTATCGCGCCTGAAACATGAAACACCACTAATGCTTTACTCTCGTGTACTTCGCATGCCATAGACCTACATAATCTAGATGTTGGTCGGCGGTTTCTGTGGGAGTGTAGCAGGATTGCCATAATTGGGAAGATGGCTAAACGCCTGACTAAGTCCGGCCGCCGGCCCCTGAGGCGGGATCCCTGATTTGTTTGGCATCTGCACAAGATGCGCTGGCGGATGCTGTGGAATATGCTGGGGTGCGTGGTACGCTGGGAGGGAGCTGTTGGAACTCTGACGGCTCATGCCGTAACCAGGGCCTCCCATATAAAGCTGGGGTGGAGCGGGCGAGTTATACCCAGCGTAACCCAAGTGCGGTGAACCGATCTGTGGACTACCATGGGGCGGTACAGGCATGTTGTAGGGGCCCATTGGGGGCTGAACAGGGCTCATTCCATTGCCCGGAACGAATGATTGAGTCTTCGGATTGAAAGCATGACGATTGTAGCTACCAGGAATAGGATGCTGGCTCTTAGGGTCGTGGGGGTTTACATGGGCTGGGAGCTGTCCATACGCATAGGGAATACTCATCGGCCCGGTGGCTCCTTGGGGCTGGGGTTGGGGTTGGGGCGCACGGCTCTGATACGAGACAGGTGGGGGGGTCTGATTGAAGCTGGGCTGCCAGGATTGTTGAGGTGCGGGTTGAGCAGGCGGACCATAACCATTTCCGATAGATCCATTAGACGAAGGATATCGAGATTGTAGGGGTTGAGGTTGAGGCGGATACTGCAACATAATTAGTGATTATTCTAGATGACGGATGTCATATTACTTACGGTTGGCACGTTGCCGTACTGCGCGTACCCATTGTTAGGTACCATGGCAGGATATCCTGGTGGCGGGGATTGGTAAGGCTGAGGGATCTGGTATTGATATGGTCGAGATGCTTGGCCATTGTACTGCATAGTCGCGGGGATAAAGTGAGGCGACCACTCCATCTGGGGTTGGGGATGGAAGTATTTGATATACTGTGAACGAGAGTCGAAGCTTTCCGAGTCGTCTCGACGCTGCTTGCCTGTTTTGCCTCTCTTTCCAAGGCTGGATTTATCTTTGGCCGACACAGAGCTGGCACGAGAAACTCCATTTGCCTCGTCGGTATCTTGCCATCAATTAGCACATGCCTAAGCTATGAGGATAGGCAGTATCAAACCTGGCCCTGATTCTGCTATTTTATCCGAGGCGTTACCGAAAATTCTCTCTCTGGCTATCTTGTACGCCACTTCACGTTCCTCTCTAGTCATTCTAAATACAGGTCAGTGCCCTAAGTTTTACGCGCAAAAGTCTCTGACCTCAGAACCTACTTTTCTTTAGCAAGTCCAGTCTTGTCTTTGCCGTCGCTACCAACTTCTGACGTGGCTTTGGAAGCGCTGGTGCTAACCTGGCCGGAGTCGCCCTCCTCACCACGTCGCATGATCTTCTTTGGCAATACCACCGGGGGCGGGGTCTTTGGATTTTCGTCCGCATTGGTTTCTATGATGCTTGCCAGTGACGCGGGCACACGACAGAAGGGAGTTCTGAAAATTCGAACGGACCCTTGAACAGCTTCAAAGGAATGCGTCATATGATAGTAGTCAGCAAGTTTATGTGTCAGCATCCGACAAAATGAATTATTTGGCGGAAGATCCATATAGGGTTCTCTAAGATAGGGTGTTAGCGGGGGCGCTACGTAGAACGTCATATGGGGCATTGCCTACTTTGACGACAGCACAAAGTTGATAACATCTTGTTCTAGCCTCAATAAGAAGAGGCGGTCCTTCGGAGACTTCATGGCTTCTAGCAGCTTTTCGTCTGGGTTCTTCCCATATATCGAGGTAAAGACATCTCCCGTCGCAGTTACACCACCTAGCGCCTGCGGCTGCTCAGGAGGCGGCTGCTGGCCCGAGGCAACGCTTTGTGGAGTGGCTCGACCAGAATCTTGGATTTCAGAGAGCACTGGAATAGGTCGTCTTTCAGGCATATCACCGAGCCTGAGACGGTGAATGCGCGCGTTCTCAGAACCCATCCTAGACGTCGCGAGCAAAGAACTCCTAACCGAGAAGGCCTCGTCATCTTCTGCGGCTGCCTTGACACTCGCGCTATCGTCGGGACGAAGAGATTCCTTCTCATCTAGAGCAAACGTTGTCCCGGAGGTGATGCTTTTCCCGTCGAGGCTGGGGGCCTTAGTACCCATCTCTGAATTAGAATCCGCTCGCTGTGAGACATCATCTGACGTAGAAGCCCCGTTGTCGGCCTTCGCTTGGGATTCTACTACCAAAGACGATGAACCATTCACGACCAAGCTTGGTGTAGATGTCACACCGGCATTGACAAATGGGCCGTTTACATGCTTAGCTCCAGAATTGCCGAGAGACGGATGGCTATGCACAACGGTTGTTGATACACCTTCAATGGATACGGACGGGGTCTGGGTAGACGCCTTCACACTTGTAGGCACAGCAGTAGCAGTAGCAGTAGCAGTAGCAGTTGACTGAGTGTATGCGACAGGGGTTGTAATAGTGACAGAAGTTTGCGCACGACGATCTACGGCCGGCACGGCGATCCGGGGGATAGGTACGGGGACGATGCTCTCTTTGGGATGAGAGGCGACAACCTGTTCTTGAGATTAGCAAATGACGTGAAGGCGGTATCCCTTGCAGAGACCGGTTGGAGAACTTATTAGATAGACGTACCTTTGCGAAAGACAGCCTCTTAGGAGGAGCCGAAGCAGCTGGTGCGGTTGCCATGGCTCAGAAGGCTTTGCGATTGTAGACAGGTGACGTAGATGTACGCTCGCTGCGGTACGAAGGAACTACGGCGCCAGCAGTTCCGCAAGAGTCTAATGGGCCAAACGAGATGGCCAGATGAAAGCTGCGATTTCTGAAGGCCTGGACGCAAGGATATCGGAGATAACAAAAATCAGAAAATGAGGTGAATCAGCGGAACCCGCGAGGCAATGCGGCTAATCATTGTCGTAGAAGGTGTCTTGAAATCAGGTTGATAGAGGTCAGCCCGTGACCCTGACTGTGTGGGAGTTGCTCGGTGCAAGTACTGCTGGCGATGGAGGGATCAAGACTTGTACGCAAGAGATAGGGCCAGCGCCAAGGGCGAAGGGCGACAGGAGAGAGACGGGGGACCAGAGTTGAAAGAGGCCTGCCGTCAGCAGCAATGGCGAAAACAGCCAAGGGTGAGAGAGATGGGAGGGTGCCTGCGTGCGTGCTGGACCTGGCGGTGGAGAGATTGGGAGAGGTGGCTCTGGCTCAACACACGGACTCTTCCCATACAGGGTCGCACAGACGATTATGCGGCGGGGCGAGCGAGCATGCGAGCGAGCGTAGGGCGACCAACGAGACACCTGGATCGCGAGCGATGCCCTATCGTGGGGGCGTATCGGGGGATCGGGGTTGGCTGCGTCGAGGTCGGTCGCAAGTCGCAATAGAAAGAGGAGAGGGAGTCAAGAAGAAGAGGAAGAAGAAAAAAAGAGCCAGAGTTTTTCAAGTCCAGAGACGATGCGAGGCTGGCATGGATTGACCCAGGGCGAGCGAGAATCGGTACTCGTATGGACGGTGGTCGACGGACGAGACGATGGACGATGGGCGATGGATGGATGGGTCGGTCGGTCGGTTTGTAGAGTGGCCGTCGTCAGTCGTCTCACCTACAGATGCAGCCCCCGATGCTATTCCTGCCTGGAACGGAGGGAGGGTGCTCGAAGAGGCAGGGGAAGGCGGTTGTAGTTTGTAATGGTAGCTTTTGTAGATGGGTGGAGGCGTGAGTGAAAGGCCCAGTTAGTTGTGTGTCGGAGGTGGTTTGAAAGTTAGTTTAGGTATGAAGGTAGTTGTGGGGAGAGTTGCTCCTTGGGGGTGGGAAGTTGAGGGAGGAGGCTGCACTAGCTAAGGTACCTTAGCTATAGGCAAGTACATACCTACCTACATATCCAGATGCCCAGGGACTGCGCCTATTTCCGTACGCTGTTGTGCCGTTGCGCCGTTGCCCGTAAGCCCTGGGTACATACGGTACGGTACCTACCTCTGTCCCCACTGCCACCCACCTGCTACCTCTTACAATTGACATGTACACAAGTACGTACATCTTAAAGTGGCCGGCCACAAGATATACGTCAGGTAACCTACAGCCTGCAGGTTGCAGGTAGTCACAGAAGCATTGACAGGTACAGTGTATGTATACTGAGCACTGTACCTCTATGTAAGCAGCGACATACCATGTAGACACCTACTAGGTACCTCAGATACATGTAGGGTTTACCACCCAGAAAACGCACTCTAGCCTGTTACGGTTAAAGCAACTAAAGGAGGTACCCATAGAATGTCCTGTAAGATGTATCTAGAGGCTGATTCTGCCCTTAAAACTATCATCGGTACTTCATACTGTATGAACATGCTCCTTCAACTGTGCAAAGCTGTGGCTGTTTCGATGAACACTCACTCACTCACACTGCCACACTCGACTTCATCTCCAAACAACAGGAGCCATATCGTGCAGTCGACCTTGAATGAAGCTCGCCCCGTCTCGTAGCTCCATATAATCAAGATAGATACTCGGGTATCGAATAATCATAAACATACTTTATTGTATTCCGCTGTCTAATTCTCGCGGTGCCCGATACACCCATCTACCCTCCGTCACCATGTATCGGAGAGGACCGTCAAAGAGCACGCCGGCAAATGTACAATGCCAGAAGTGCCTCAAACGAGATAGGTTATCCTCTTCAGTAATTCGTTCTCGAGCTGACCATCTTAGCACGGCATTATTCGTACGAATGTAAAGTCTCGGGACAAGAGAGACCCTACGTATCTAGGCCATCGCGAACGCAGCAGCTACTCAACCCCAAACTTGTACCCAAGCTAGCCAGCGATGCCATAGATGCGGTACAAAAGACGTACGTCTTTCTATCAATCTCATTTACGTTGAGTTGCGCTAAATGATACTGTAGGAAAGGACTAGCGGACCAAGAACTGGCTAAAAGGGAGGCAGAGAGAGCCAGGGGGCGAGCATCAGAACAGGAGGACACAGACTACTATGATGTATCAAAGCGTGCAAGGTCGGCATCGTACGACTCTGTCTCTACGATTTCGACTAGAGCCCCTCCTTCACCCGCTCGTCGAAGGGTATCATTGTCCCCGCCAAGGCCAACCGGTGCCACTCGGAGTCCGTCGCCTATACGAGAATCTGCGAGGAGAAGACGGCCTTCTGATTCAGGGAGCGACTATGAGCGACGGAATTCCCCTAGTCCCGAGGCACGTAATAGAAGTACACGTTCCCCTACGCCGGCAAGACGGCCAACAAGATCATCAAGTCGCGATGACAGCCTTCCACGCGGTCGGTTCGATCTTGAAGAACAGCCAGCTACTCATCGACATGGGGACAGACGACGTGGAAGGTACTCGAAGAGCCCCAGTCGATCGCCGCCACCAGAAAGTAGGAGAGGATTTCGCTCCAGGTCCCCTCAGGGCCACTGGCGGCCGGCTAGAAGCCCTGCCGGATATGATGATCATGACAGGCCAACAGGTCCACGTCGCCAACATGGGACGGAACAAAGAGGGGGTGCACCAAGACGGGATGCAAAGGAACGCAGCCTCAGCCCGTTCTCGAAGCGATTGGCGCTTACACAAGCCATGAACGCTGGTCGATAGCGATGGGTATCATAGATTTTACCGACTCTGAGCCAAACCAATCTGAACAAGCCGAAAGACAAAGTGATGACGCATACCTCCTGAAATAATGCCAGTGACCAAACGCCGTGCCAATGCAAGCCCTGTATTTATGTGCCTCTATGCCAGATCCTACGCCAGATCCTCCTCTTCCCCTTCCGCTTCGCGTTCCCTACGCTCTTCCTCTTCCTCCCGTTCCCGTACCCGCAGCCCTTCAACCAGCGCAACGCCATCCATCCCCGCCGCCTCCGCGCTCCCGCCGTCGCCGTCATCAGACGCGATCGGCTGCGCCGTCCTCTGGGCCGCGGCCTGTGCGTTCGCGATGCGCTCCCGAACGAGTCTCGCGATGGCGTTGTCGGTGCGCACGTTGAGCACCTCGAGCTTCTTCTCCAGGTCTCTCTTGAGGTCCCAGTTCGGCTTCTTGGGCTGCAGCTTGAACAGGTCGATGCCCTGGTCGTCTTTGGCGTCTTTGGCGGCCGCCTCCCGGGTCTCCTCCTCCACGAGCGCGGCCTGCTGCTCGAGCGTGGGCCCTTCCATGCCCTGTGTCGGGGGCGCCTCGAAGCCTAGCTTGGGGCCCCTCGTCTCGGCATCGTAGTTGCGGCCTGACAGGTACCGCGTCGCGACATCGGCCTCTGGGGGCGGCGATGCAGAACGCTCGGATTCGGGGGCGACGATCTCGTCGGCGGGCTGTTTGCGCTTCAGATTCTTGAGCTTGGCGAGCCGCGCTTTGCGGTCATCGGACGCAGCGTTTAGGGTGGCGCGTGATGCCGACATCTTAGCAGCAGCCCGCACGTAGTATTGTGGTGGGTTGTGTGGGAATTGAGGTCGTGAGGTATGGATAGATACGAAACGTGTTTCGAGGTTGAGTGAGTGCTTCGCGTTGTTACAGTGATCCTCAGTTAACTTACATGCTGTTACAGGCGGCTAAGTAGTACTTCGTACATACAAGAGCAAAATGTTCCCATCTGTTGACACTAAACCTAAGTAGGTCCCTAACTACATCATGTGCGGGCCTTCTAGCTGGGCTATGTACCTGTGGGTGAATCTATGCCGTTTTTAGGTTAAGCTTAGACTGGATCCGCCTTTGCAAATGCCAAAATCTGCTACCTCTATTCTTCTCACTACCTGGTACCCTTATAGCATCTATGACCCAATCATGAAAACTTTACAAAACTATTGTACAGTAAAAACGGATTTTCGGGGGCGAGGGAAATGTAACTTACTTTACGTTGTCCCGCACCTTCGGTCTAATAATTATAGTTTTTTGAGGGACTCTGCGACATCGATCGAGGTTGCACATTGGTCTGGTCGGAAAGGTCCCGAACCATTCTCCTACATCAGTTCAATCTCGACCACTCAGAGTCACTGTTTCTGACATATAAATCGATAGAGCTTCTATCTGTACAAGTATCTATCTGCCGAAACACCAAGCTCTGCCGTTCTCGTAGGATGACCTTGAGTAAGTATATAAAGCGGTATATAAAGCGATAAGTGTAGGTGATTACAAGGTAGAGTATGTACGATAAATGTTAAATGTTTAGTCTCAAGTTATATCCAATGTAAACAACGGAGACTAACTACACTGTACCTCGATATCTCCGAAAGAAAATTGCATTTTAAGAAATCAGCAAAGAGAGGCCGCCCAGCATATAAGGCCCCCGAGGCAGCACCTCATCTCGAGTTCAGCAACTCTCTGATACTCCCAAAAGTGGCTCATAACCGGGAAAATATGATTACAATGGCTGAGCGCATATCGACCCAATATAAGTACACTCCACTGGACATCACAGAGGAAGAGATAAGGCTGATCAAGCTACTTCCTGGAGGCTTCAAGCATGATATTCATATCCAAATTATCAACCATCCTTTTAAAGAGGTCGAGTCTCCGCCAGATGACTTTCCAAAACGACTAAGTATTGGAGAACTTCAGGAGACATTACCGCATGACTGGACCGTAAAAGAGACGATAGAGGGACGATGCCTGTTTATCTCTGAGACCACACACACAACAAGCTGGAACCACCCTTCAGCAAGCGTTCCGAAGTCTGCATTGCCTACCCGTCCATACAACTCCCTACAAACATTCCCAAAGTACGATGCACTATCATATACATGGGGCCGGGATCCGAGGATGGAGCGAATCTACGTTACGTCTAACGGTCAAGAGTCTGCTGAGCAGTCACAGGCACCAATACTGACCTTGGATATCCGCTTTAATCTTGCAAATGTCATGCGATACTTACGACATGCTGACCAGACCCGAATGCTATGGATAGACGCAATCTGTATCAATCAAGTGGATATGGCAGAAAGGGATCTCCAGGTCAAGCGGATGGGTCAAATTTATAGCAGATCAGCGGCTGTCATAATCTGGCTCGGATCGTCTTCAAGTTCGAGTTCGCTTGCTCTCACAAAACTAAACCATCTGGGTCAACAAGTTGAACACACGGCAAGTCGCTGGTATCCATCTCCAGACGCGACGGAGCCAGCGCTAGGTGACCCAAGGGTACCCTTGCCAATGGACGAAGAATCATGGGATGCAATTCAGGACCTCCTTTCACGAGAGTGGTTTGAACGCGTTTGGGTTCAGCAGGAGGCACGATCTGCACACAACGGGATTGTTCAATGCGGCTTCGATGCCATACCCTGGAATTTCTTTCGAAGAGCCATCCTGACCCTTCGCGAGAAAGCATCTCTCCCCAAGGGACTTATCGGACTGGTGGAGGATGCGAGGGAAGTTTGCAACTCCAGGCATCTCAATGACTTCTTCCGGTTGATGGTGATGAGCCGCAAAAAAAGTGTACAGAGTTCAGGGATAAAGTCTATGGTGTTATTGCCCTCTGTCCTCTAGAGATTAGGCGTGAAATCAAGCCGCAGTATGACAAGCCCCTTGTTGAGGTGTACATGGAGGCCTTCCTTACTTCCTGTGCTATGACTCGTCGCCTAGACCTCCTTTCCCACATCAATCACGGGACATCATCTTGGAAGGAGCCATCTTGGGTACCCGACTGGTCACAGGGAGTGGACAATTCCCTTCAGGTGACCTTCTTTTCAACTGCAGCTGGTAGGTCCGAAGCTAGCTACGAATTCGCAGGCCCGAAGACATTATGGGTGAAAGGCCTGTCGGTCGGGAAGATCTGTCGAGTCGAAAAGGCGGTCCAGGGAGAAGGCGACAGGATATTTGAGATCTGGAGACACGCAGACACTTTGGAGGTTGAGGAATGGGCAGGAAAGCGGTCTGAGAAGCTTTTGGAAGCATTCTTAGACCTTGTTCTAAACGGTTCGACACGAGAACGATATCCAACAAATCTTTCCTACCCGAGTTGGGCGGACTTCAAAAATAGAAATGTAAACCCCCAATTCGAAGAGACCGTATCTCTCGGGCTGTTACCACAGATCCGTACATCGCGCCTACGGAATCTCTCATTTGTCATTACTAGCCAGGGGTTACTTGGTCTTGCACCGACATGTACAGCACCAGGTGAATCTCAGATCCTTGACAAGCAGACATGGCAACAGGCTAATCATCACTCAGGCGACTTAGTCTGTATTTTTCTTGGCTGCCACATGCCTGTGATAGTCAGACCTACAGAAGTAGGCGATGGTTTTAAGATTCTTGGACCGTGTCACGTTCCTGGCATCATGGATGGAGAAGCTATCCTCGGTGTTCTTCCATATCCCTGGACACTGGAATTCTACCGTGATAACATGGGTGTCGCGGTTCATTATTTCCGACATATAGAAACCGGCCAGCTCACAACCGAGGATCCACGTTTGGGTTGTCTGCCAGACGGGTGGGAGCGGATCAAGCGAGATCGCACGGTAAATGACCCTCGCTGGTTTGACTGCTTTGTTAACAAATCTAGTAAAGAGACCCTAAACGCTGACCCGAGAATGCGAGAGAGCGAGTTGAAAAAGCGAGGGATTATACTACAAAGATTTAAGATTGTTTAAGTTTTAAGAAATATAACATCATTATAAACGACAGAGCTACTTTTACCTAGAAACGAGGTAGTTTACCATGTCGCCGTATATATGATCATTTAGCCGCGCGCTTCTACACTTCTCATAACTTTATAATAAGATATACTAACAAAATACGACGCTTTAGATAAAATAAAATAAATCGCTACTTAATTCACTACCTAGTTCTATAATAGTTCTATAGGTCCGCGCATTATCACCTGCCGTTTTTTGAATTCATTTTGGGATAACAACGGTTACTTTCTATGCACGCTCTAAAACCTGCTGGAACCGTTTTGAGGACCGTTTCTCTCTGTATAAATAATGCGTAAATGCCTACGGGCAGCTGAGTCCTCAGGCTGTTCGCCTGACTGATCACAGCCTGAGCCGAGCCTGAGCAAAAGCGTTAAATGCGCTAAGCCCCATTTCATCACGCGCTATGAAATTAGGACCGTACCTAGATCGATAAGCTTGATAAGGGCCCCAATTCGGTATCTTTTCGTCGCCTTTCGCATCTCATGGGTGACCTGCTGGTAACATCAACTCAATCCTCAACCCAAGGTATTTACTACATCCTCTCTCGCCTCTGCGTCGGCTATCTGTACAACACACTTGGATACCTGATAACCGAACTCGTTTCCTCTGCCAGGGTACCCCGCGCTACGATGATGTGGACATGACAAAGCACATCACAGCCATGAAGAGCATGACTGAACCCGCGGCGAAGACATCGTACCATGCCAACCGCTTTCATATGCTGGCATTGCTCCGCGCGACTCGCAAGACTTTCATTCGGGTTAACCGTGGCCAATAAACCCTTATCGCATACCAGAATAATCCCGACCAAACAGTCATGGAACCCCCTCATCCCGCCCGCCCGACGTGGCCTGGGACCGACACGCGAGTTCTCGCAATCTAAACGCCCCAGTGCGGTAGCCGAAAGGAAGATCCGCGACATATCCTCTGCGTCTTCTCTTCCCCATACTTCCTCATCTTCGCCAACCTCGTCAGAGGGGCAAGATGGCAGATCCAAGACAGGCGTGACGACGCCCGACCGGGTTGTGAGGTCAAAAGGGTCGCGCGTGAACGGACGAGCTATAGCCTCGCGAGTGGCGCGTGCGCGCAGACTCAGAACCACCGTTCAGAAGATCGTGAGGGTAATAGGACCGAATGTAAATGCGCTAGCTGCATTCCCATTGGCGAGATCTGCGCGCAACCTGAAAAGCAGTATCCTAGGTACACGGCCGGATTACAGAAGAATTCGGAAGAGTCGAACGACGGTGGCGATACATGGCTTGTCTCACTCGAACACACGGGGGGTTTACAGAACGCTTCGTGAAGATTTAGCAGCCGTGTATGGCTTGTCTCACTTTGAAGCACGCCATGCAGAGGGTCAGGTCAGAAGGTTGCTCCGTGGCGACATGGAAAAGGAGATGGCCGCATCACAAGCCGATCGATATCTTGTTTGGAAGAAGTCTCTCGCCGATGTCCTGCGGAATATAGCCACTGCATCCCCTGATGAGGAGAGCGAACCGAGCATGAATGACGCCGGATCCGAAACGGTCTCTGACGAGAGCAAAACGGAATTGATGAGAACTGCATGGCAAAGATCAGACAGAAATGAACGAGAACGTCGCTGGCCACGAATGCTCCTTTCCGCTTTGGAGTCAGAACCACACATACTACCGACCTTGATTCGGGCCACATTTGATCCTTCTTGGTGCCCAAGTTACGTTGTGGAAGATATACTTTACGTCCTTCTCCGCCGCCACCAGACAGCACTTCGAAAAAACGGCGCCTTAGGTAATTGTGGTCGAATAAGGCAAGACCTCGAGGCGATTGCCGCTTTTGTGCTTGAAAAATCCCCGTCGGGATACCTTGTTCTAGAGCAACCCGTGTTGCAACTAATGTTCTCTTCTTTACCTACCTCTGAGCTCAGTCGCCGCTTTCAGTTGCTAAGGTCGATCAAACATCCACTGCATGTAAATACCTTGCTACATGTGGCAAGTCACTCGGCAAAAAGTTTTGAAACAAAAGAGCATGCCAAAGAAGTTCTTCGCATTTTGGCAGATATGCCAGGATTCGATATCAATGCTCCTGCTCCTGCAAGCGTATGCACCTCGCTGCTCAACTTGAACGAAAATGAGCCCTTGCCAAGCGAAGAGGCTGCACCAGATATTCTCTTCCAATTTCTTGTCGAGCGGGGCCTTCGACCCAATCTGATAGGACTGTCGGCTTTGATGCGTAATTTCTGCGTTCGCGGTCGCCTCGATACTGCGTGGAAGATCTTCGATCTCATGCTTCAATATCGCCTAGAGCCCGATCAGCACGTATATTCCATATTACTCAACGCATCGAAGACTCAACTTGACAGCGCCTCCCTTGCGAGGATATTTAGCATTATTACGTCTCAGAATCAATGGTCGCATGTTCTTCTGAACGACTTTTTGGATCTCCTGTTCCGGGAAAATGAGGCGCAAGCTGAGGGAAGGCGAAGGCAACGAAAGACGGCGAATAATTCATGGGCTCTTCTGTTCCAGCTATATGCCAAATTCTTTGACCTTGCTCCCCTGCAAAAGTTTACCTTATTTTCGCTTGAAGACTTGGTAGGGCGGTCAGCCGTAAGGCGAAAACATTCGACATTTGCCACCGGCTTGGCTGAATCTTTGACGTCCCAGCCAAAACCCATGCTCATGCAGCCAGATAACACTACATTGTGCGTGATGATAGCAACACAAATGCGATCTCAGGCCACGCCGATACGTGTGGTTCGCAACTATCTTCACTTCTGCGGTTTAGTGAACAATAAGGATCCGACAGCGCTGGGCCTCCTAGCAACGCATGGTACGCTAGTATATGACATATACATACGCGCCTTGATGCAATTTAAAGATACGATTCGCTTCGCCTTACGAATAGCCCGGGATTTGATTGAAGCTGCAGCTAAAGAAAAGGCACAAAACGGTCGCAATTTGCATCATCCTCCGCCATCTGTTTATACCTGGACAATAATCCTCAACGGGTTCAAGAACCACAGGGATCTGCGCTCCGTTGTCAGTGTTCTCGATGTGATGGTCAGCTCTCACAACGTAGAGCCAACTCTTGCAACGTGGAACGCTCTCATTCAAGCTTTCGCTCAAGCGGGCAACGTGAAAGGTGTTGTGAAATCGATACAATCACTTGAAGAGGCCGGCCTCAAGGCCAATGACCGAACTACCAAGGCTTTCAGTATGCTCCCCAAGATTCGGCATCCGGATGCCCTAGCCGAGTTAGACGCTATGCGAGCGGCCCCAGATCAATATTTGAAGACACAAGCTCCAACCTGGGATTATACGTCGCCCAAATCCTCGTGGTTAGGTATACCCAAAACCCTCGATGAGCTTATCAAAGAGCAAGAAGTGGTTGTCCGCCGCAGGACAGCAAACCACGCGCCGCATATAACGCAGCAACCCAACTCTAGCACACCGATAGGCCTCCCTCGGGGGGCCGCGGGGAAACGCATCTTGAACATGGACAAGTACCTTGCATCTGCGGATAAACCGATCTATCATAGGATTATATAGATGCATAAGATCCGCCCAGAGTCCGAAAGCATTGGACTTTGACGATATCCTATATTACTTTCCTCATAGTGAGAAAGGACGATTATTTATTACTATTAGATGATCTATTTACGTAATGGTGTATGTCTGTATGTATAAAGTAACCAGTGCGTCCGGCGAGGCCTCTGTACATTTATTGCTATAATAAAACTTCTGCCAGCGATGCTGGGGGATAAAAATAGAAGACAAAATGCATACAGGTGCCGGTAAGGTAGTATCCTGCACAGCCAACGACAGATGACAGCCTGCCTACTACGGGTACCTAAGTAAGTATGTAGGTGGGTAGGACTCATTTACGATGGAACTCCGTTGCGCAGCCCAGAATAGCACATCGCAGCATATATCATGTAGTACATACCTATTGATGGTACGAAGCGTGTCAATCCATCTGATGTCCAAAAATAAAATGAGAAAATCAGAAGTAGGAGAATTGGAAATAAAATAAATATCATATCCCTTTTCGATAATTGGCTTTCAATAGCTCGAAATCGAATCGGCTTGACTTCGATGGAACTGAACTGATGGCTCTGCTGTGAGGTAATATCTTCTAACCTTAGGTACCTTATGTAGTCTCGTATGCAGAGGTGGGACGGAGAAGATAGGAGAGTACTTTTTACGTTCTTCCTCTTTCCCGTTAGGGGTAAGACCTGAGCCGCTCGCTGGAGTACGAGTAAGAGGACCGAAACGGACAAGTCGAAGCGCTTTCTTTCTTTTTTTCCTTTCTTTTATCTTGTCTCTCGCCTGGAGTGGTAGCGGCATAACGTAAAATAAGGTAGCATGACATAGGATAGCACGGTAGAAGGCATAGGGGCTTAAGCTTCGAGGGCGATTTCTAGGATAGCCGAGCTAGGAGGAGGAAGGAGGAAGAAGAAGTGGCCGACAGAATGTATTTTCGTCGGGGATTTTGAGATTTGGGCAAGAGTTGTATATCCACGCAGACTATGATGTCTGATCTCATCTATATACAGTGCCGTGAGATGGGCTGGTCTGTCTCCAAGCGATGCAAGGAAAGCAGAAGAGCAGTAGACAACCAGCCGGACCAAGGGCCCGCGGCCGTGATCGTGACCGCGCGTGGGAAAGGCGACTAAGGAGAGAGGTAATAGGTATCCTCTCTACACGAATCTATGCGGATGAATAGATTATTTTTCAGAGCTGCTGATGAATTCGCCGCGCTGGTGTCTTCTCCTGTTTTTTTTTTTCGCCGTATGCGTGCGTGTATGCATATGGTATGTGTGCCCGTGCCATCTGCGGCATCCCTCAGTCTAGCATGTCAGCAGCGGAATCAAGTCCGGCCGGTATGCGCCGGGAAAGCAGGCAGAGACAGGCAGAACGCCAAGATAGCACGCGACAGCACTTTCGAGAATAAGGCGGATCAGCTAGGTGGCCATCGCACGGCCTCCTTGCGTCCTTCGCAATGCCAGTCCAGTAGGAGACCGACCGATCTACCAGCAACGCCGGTAGAACAAATCCATCCGTCCGCTGAGTCCAAACGCATCTCCCGCCCCTCATCCGTCCCAATCACTGACTCACTCACTCGCTCGCTAACTCATTCCACCCAACAACAAACCCTTCACCCAAACTTCCTTGTCCCCCCCTTCTTCGCCGCGCCGTCCCCGTCCTTCTTCTTCTCCCCCCTCGCCTTCTTCCCCGGGCCGATGAGCTCGAGGTGTCCCGCGCGCTCCCCCAGCAGCCTCTCCGTCTTCCCCGCGATGCCGGCCGCGAGCTTGCGCTGCAGCCTGTCCGCCGCGCTCCCCTTCTTCGCCTTGGCCACGCGGGCCCCCTTCTTCGGCACCGGCTTCGCGCGCCCCGCGCCCGACGACGGCCTGCTGCTGCCGCTCGTCTTCTTCGGTGCCCCTTGCGCCATTGGCGGCGCTATTGTGCTTACTCAAGTATGTGGTGTGTTTTTTTTTCCGGTTCTGTTTCCTCTCCTTTCCTTTTTTAGTAGGTGAGTGAGTGAGGAAGAATATGTAGATAGGTAGGTGTATGTATGTGAAGCAGGTGTAGGGCAATACTGATTTATATGCCTTTGTTCGTATGATGTCGTGCCGTGGGTTCGTCGTCAATGAGGATGCGGGATGGGGTCTGTTGGAGCCAAGCAAGAAAAAAAAGGTAGGCGCACCCATGCTACTTTGCTTGGCCCCGCTTTTCTGTGCCCACTCACAGGGTGGCTGGCTCTGGGGTAGGTCCGGTTCACATCTTGCTATGGCTTAGGAGAATCGGTGAAGTGAGGTTCATTTCTCAAGAGATTTTCGATTTATAGTTGGTCATACAATATATGTACTTCAGATAGCTGTATCCCTGTCCTCGGATAGATTGCCACGTACATAGGTGAGGTAATGCGCAGCCTCAATGCTAAGCGCCTCAGCTTATTTACTATATACTACACTGCTAGACGTACAATGTGCCGCTCGGCTATTATATTTATATAGGCTTCGTTTCCCATCCTTTCTCATTTGATGCCATATCTCCGATAATGCTATGTTCGTTCGCGTCCCACGGCATGGAGACCTCCCTGTCGCTCTTGTAATTTTCTCCCTCTCCCAGCTTTAAATAACAATCCGCCCAACGCCGAGCCGTATGCATATTCGTTCATCGTCGCCTTCATATAATTCGACGATAGTGAATGATGGGGTATAATACATTGAAAATCAAGACCAGTTATGATAATATTGTAGACATGAAAAGAAAGTTGATGTGATGGTGACCGGGTTCAGCGACTGTAGGCCTCATGGAGTATTACCGATGTGAAGTAAATGACGGGATGATAATGAAAATGCCATATCAATACAAATGCTGGGAAGCGAGTGAGGGAAAACCAGAGAAGGAGGACAGAAGTGAGTTCAGGCTCTGTTATGGCATGATCTGACGATGGAATAGCATCAACCAATTCAGATCGCGAGTGCCCGACCGCTGAAGATGCATAGTTTCCTTATTGCACATTCAAGAAAAGATCATCACCTCGACGCGTTGGCGTGAGTTTTGGTTTCCAAATTGGTGTCTGTGGGAGCGTTCCCCTTGGCGATACGAGATCCGGACTTAGCAAGTTGCCGCCGCCGCCTTGTTTCCATTGATACCCATTCTCTCGTTTGGGATCGAGTGCGAAAGTAGCGGCTCTGTCGGTACCAATCCGCTTAGCAAGGAGTGAGCTCGCCGTTGAACTGACAGTTCTGAAACTTGTGCCTGATACTACACGTTGAAAAGCAACGTGCGGCCTGCCGCGAGCCATAATGCCAGGTGGCGGTGGAGATGGTGACGTCTTTTCTGCAGACAGTGGCGAGGGCGTGAATGTAGGAATAGATTGTCGTGTTGGTGTTTTAGGTCGTCTAGGTTGGTCCTGTCGCTGAGTATTTATGTATCCATACGGCTTAGTTGGTTGGATAAATGTAGAGTCAGGCTGCAGAGGGGGCCCTGGCCGTGGCGCTTCGCCCGAACGAGCGAGGTTCTGGAGAGGGAACACCTCAATATTAGGAGGGTCCGGGGTGAATCCTGATCCAGTCCTCTCATTACGTCTGGGATTTAGAGGAAGAGGATAAGCTGAAGGCGAACCTTCAACTGGGTATATTCCTAGGGTAGGGCTGGGTTGCGCCAATGGCACAGCCGCGAAATGCGGTCTTTTGGGTGGCGGAACGTATCTAATTGTTGCTCCATCTAGGCGGCCAGGGATCCTCGGATACGTCACTCGAGATCGTCTGGTTGCTGGAGTCGGCGATTCTTCAACTGGGGACAATTGTGACAGCCGAGCGATATCGTTGTCACGACTAAATCCGTCATCGTTCCCTCCTGTGGAAGAGGTTTGTATCGTAGTGGCTGAAGCTTTGGAGTCAGAACGATTTATCGAAACCCCACCACTACTTTTCCGGGGCCTCGGGCCACTATTTCTACCAGATGATGTTCTTCGTCCTGTCTGCCGGACCGCACTACCTTGTGAATATAGGCTCGAAGATTGAGAATTTGTCCGATTCGCCGGGTCCCGGAACAAAAATGCTGGCTGTGGCACTCTCGGTAGGACTGTGGTCGCAGAGACAGTAGCGGCCATTTTTTCTGCTTCTTCCTGCTTTTCAATTGGTGACTTTGTCAACAGCGTGTAGGTATCAAGCTCAACCGCCTCAACAACCTGTGCAATCTGCGATTGCCGATGACTGTTGCTGAGCACCCAATTCCCATATTTATCAGCAACATACAACGTGGTGGCTGACTGGGGATCCGTAGGGGGAGGCCTCCAGACTTGCTCGCTCTCAGTAGCCTCGGCATCGAGATCAGCAAATGCGGTCATATTCGTCATAGTGCTTGCTCTATCTTTGAGGAGAGGCTCTTGTGAAGTTGGAGCACTAGCAACAACCGTGCTCGGCGGGATCTCGATGGTTAAAGCTGGCCTTGGGGGCAATAGCTTAGAGGGCTTTCGTTCAAGTGACACTTCGACTTGGCGCGGCGATGACATCGCAGGTGAGTACATCTTTGGAGATAGTTTCGGCGGTATTAAGCTACGAGGACGCGTAATAGCTAGGCCAATAGTACTCCGGTCTATATTTGTGGGTTGAATCGGCCGTTCTGGCCGCACTGGCCGCACTGGCCGCGTTGGCTGAACTCCCTGTGTTGCGGGAGGTGGTGCGGGAGTTGTAACGCGAGGAGTGAAATCTGGACGATACCTAGACGTTCGAAGCATCGGAGGCGAAATGTGGAAAATACGAGAGCCTCTTGGCCCGAAGGGATCGGAACTACCCGTGCCATTGTCGTGTTCAAAGAAAGGCTTCTCGGATTCATAATCTGGGTACCGTCTACGACGCATACATCTTGCTAGGAGGATAGCACCCCCTGCGATGGCTATAGCCCCAGCTATGCCGACCGTTATGCCAGCAATTTGAGCGGGCGCGAGCCGTGTTGTCGACGACGGCTCGGAAGTCGCACTTGGGGTCGGACCCGAAGCTAGAGCTGAAGCTGAAGTTGAAGATGAAGATGAAGTTGAAGTTGAGAATGAGCTCATTACCAAGGACGTGGTCTCCGAGGAAATTTTCGAGGTACTGGTGAGAGAAGGCGAGCTAGTTCTCGTCCTCGACGTTGTCCGTGTCCCTTTGCTGGTCGAGGACGTCAACAGTGTCGTTTTCGGAGGCGTCGGCGGCAACAAAGTTGGCAGCCCTGACGGTGGTAGGACCAACGTTGCTGTAAGCGTAGAATGTGTATTCGGTATTGGATTATTCTGCCCACTGCACATATGAAGGCTCCTGGCTAGGGCAGCACCTGAGCAGATAAGTTAGAAAGACAACAATATAACAATAATCGAATATTGGTAGCTCACTATCCACATCCTTCTCATCGCAATAGCCAAGCTGGACATATCCGGAAAGGCATTGTAACGCGGCCTCCCCAACCGTGAAGCCCGAGATTGACCGAGTCGGACATAGACATGGTAATGTGAAGTCGGTTCCACAATCTATTGTCGGATAATTGGATCTTATGAATGACAGCAAGCATGGCTGAGCGCAGGTAGGTACAAGTGAGGCAATGTCACCACCTAGTTCAACAGAATGAGAGGCGACTATGGGTATTGCGGAGGTCCATATGAGAAACTGAAGAAGTGAAGGCTTGCGAGCCATTCTATACAGAAATGTCTTCAGACAAGGTCAGCATGAGAAGACCTCTAACAGATGAGTTGGCTGTTGTCAAGTTGGTCTCTAAGGGGGAGGGGTATTACGTCCCCATCGCGCAGCCGGCTCTGGCGTTGCCACAAAAGCAGGTACACGATGACGCGGAAGATGGGTAAGGAGAGGATATGTTTCAGGCCTCGGTCCTTAAGACGACCCCCGATATATGGGCTGCAAAGAAAAAGTCGGGCGACTGACCTATAGTTTTAGGAAACCCAGGCACAGAGACGACCAGCATCTCAACAACGACTCAGCACAGCCCGATCAAAGATGCTTAAATTACGAAGTAGGAATACAGAGGCTGAGAACAGAACTGGATGGAAGCACCGGGCTAAGAAGCGGCCGAGTAAACGAAGAAACAAACGAACGAACGAGCGAGCGAGCACAGAAAGGCAACAGGGAAACAAGATGCCGTTGCAGATTGAGGCAGAGCACTCCATTTAGGAGACGGGCGGCTTCATCATGCCGGCCGTCGCGGCCAAGCGTGGACGGTAAGCCATACCGACTACAGCAGGTATACGATACCCATCACACGGCTGAGATTGGTCAACGGCGCGTGTACGGGCTACTATGCACGATACGGTCTAGTAATTGTATCGGTGGCAAGTGGCTGCTCGCTGGGGACTCGCTTGGGACCATTCAGCATACCGCAGGAGGAAACGCTTCGCATCAAGGCGAAGTTTGTAACCTAGGTGCTTAAGTGAGATGTTTATTTCGGTCCCAGCTAGCGACCCCAAGTAGCGAACGGGATAGCTAAAAGAGTAGACACGAATCCGGGGTACTTGGTGAGAGGTTGGAGTGGCATCTGGGCACGTCGGCAGGGATTCGCTCATGCAGCACTCATGCAGCAATCAATCATAGGTAGAGCTTGAAGGCGAGGACAGGGGTCGGCAGAAATGGTAGGCTGTTGCGTCGTTGATTGATTAGCACATACAGGAGATGGGGCGCATTTTGCGCGCGCCTACTTCGTACAGTTGCAGAGCCTGGTTTCTGGGGTCCGAGATTTCCTTGGCGGCGTTTCTGATGCGGATGAGTAACGTCATCCCCAGGCGGCGTCTCGCTCGGGTCGGTTCGGCGCCAAAACATCCAGTAGCACACGATGAAGGCCCCCACATATACAATACCTCCGATGTTCACCTACATGCACGTATTTCGTAGATAGGTACTTCGTAACTAATCCAACTTAGTATCATGCTCAGCGGGGCTGTACTCCTCCCTACATATACCCTATACCTCTTCTGTTCGCCACCATTCAAGGGCGCATCTACTGGACAGTTAACAGTCCAGCCTTTCAATTACTGCCGATTCTTCCGATCATCGTCACAAGCGCACACACATCAATATATATGTAAATATAGGTGCGCATGATATCCGCCTGTATTAGCAGTTCTTCGTCGAGACGAAGTGCCTGCGTCGGCGGGCGTTGCTCGTCAACGTGCAAGTCTCTCACGGCAGACAATTTATTCAACTGCTTCTCACCCCACCCCATCGACTCGGTACTATCTGTGTAGATATGGCGGACTTGAATCGGCTTTTGAATTCGGTAGAATTTCGCCCGCATACCGATATGGTTTTTTTTTTACGTAGCCGGCGTTAGTTTTCTCTCTACGAGCGTTGTGCTTGTAAAACATGATAGGCAACCCATTTTTAGAAGATTCCAAGACATGTCTTCCATTACCGTCATTTCTTCGTAATATCTCAGTGTGGCTCAGTGAAGTTGGTAGAACATTGACACGAGCAACACAGATCGCTTTCCCTCATCCCCGGCGCTTCACTCTTGTCCCCCGCTCGCAGCACTCGGGACAAAGTTGGCTTGGGCTCGGCTTGATTTTATGACCCGCTGGACTTGCTTTTCGGTTTCGTCCCAATCGTCGGGGCTCAGGGCGACTAGGTCAATCTGTAGGTCCTTGGCAATGGCTTGCAAAGCCGAGAAGCTTTTCTTGTTTGAGATGAATGTAATGCTCACACCAACACGGCCAAAGCGACCAGTTCGTCCGATTCGGTGAAGATACGTCTCCGTGTCGTGCGTCGCTTCTCCGGGGCCTTTCATTGGAATGTCGTAGTTGATCACCATGGAGACCGTGGAGACATCGATGCCACGAGCAAGAACATTGGTGGTGATGAGAACCTTGGACTTGCCAGTTCGGAAGTCGTCGAGCAAGGCGTCGCGTTCACTCCCCTCGTACGCTCCATGCAGGACCGACACCTTGTGTCCGTCTCGGACCATACTTTGTTGGATCTGGGTTGCACTCTCACGAGTCTGGAATCATCAGCATCCGCCACGTATCGAACGCACTATCATTCCATACCTTGACGAAAATGATCGATGAGCCAATGTTCATCAGACCATAAAGCTTGCACAGTATCTCGTACTTATCCGACTCTCCGGGACAGTCCATGTACATTTGAGAAATACCCTTGACTGTAAGTTCTTGAACCTTCAACTTGATTATGTTCGCACTAGGAGCAAAAGAAGTTGCATATTTGAACACCTTGTCGGGGAAAGTGGCAGAAAACAGAAGAATCTGAATAGTATTTGGGAGCATGCTGGTGTGATATGGGTTAGACCACAAGGTAGTTATATGGATATGGGGGGTTGAAGACTGACCCCTTGACCCTAGAGCATTGTTCGCCAAGACCTTGCTGATCCAGCATATTATCGGCCTCGTCAATAACGACAATCTTCAATGCGCTGGTATCAAATTGGCGTCGCCGTACTAGGTCCATGACAGTGCCTGGAGTACCGACAACAATAGCTTTATCGATACCTGCTCCTCCGCGAGGAATAGAGCCGGGAATAGCAGCTGCGACTCCTAGGTTCGGGATGAACTGGCCGATGGTGGTAATGACGCCTTGGATCTGTCGGGCCAACTCACGACTCGGGGCGAGAAGGAGAGCCTGGGGCGTGGTCGGCCGGCCGAAGTCGACGCGAGAGAGGACTGTAGTGACGAAAGCGGCAGTCTTTCCAGTTCCCGACTGCGACTGCGCAATCATATTTCGGGGAGGATCGGCAAGCATGAGGGGGAGAGCTTTCTCTTGAACCTTGGAGGGCTTCAAGAATTTTAAAGCATTTAAACCCTCGAGAACCTCGTTCGGCCTGTGAAGCGGAGGTTAGCGGCGCCACGGCAAATCAGATCAGGTCAAACTGGTACTGACAATCCCAGTTCCTGAAAGGTGGTAGCAGATCCCAGCGGGTTCTCCGTGTCTTTCTGGAGATCGCTTAGTTGAACCTCGACGTCGTAGGCGTTCTCCTGGAGATTGGAATCAGGAGCTGCGCCATCTGTCTGGGCAGCTGCCGCGCCAGAGGTAGCTGGAGCCTCGGCAGGTTGATCGGCCATGTCTATGTCTTGTTACGCAAACAGCGGGCTGGCACTGGTAGAATAGATGCTCGCGATCTGATCGAAGGATGTCGTGTTTCTGGAGGGGAATGGTTATCGCGAGCTGGGAAAGGCCAAGGGACGGTTGCCGTGATAGTAATGGAGGGGAGTCGAGGCTGTGAGGTTCGCGGTTAGCACAGTTGACGGAAGCTGTCGCTATGAACTCTTGCCACGATACATACGCAGACAAACGACCGGGAGGTGTCACTAATGATGGGCGAGTAGGCAAGTAGAAAGAGATAGCTCTGAGGTGTCCCAAAGTAAACATGAGATTCCTCGAAGCTCAGGCAGGTGCTCCTTGAGAATAATTTAGTGGGGTTCCAGGCCCACCGATGCAGTCTGTAGCCTGTAGTAGGTAGGATAGAGGGGTAATGCATGTACATATAGTGGACTCAGGCGCTATGCTGATAGAGGGGCAGCTACTTGATACCTCGGACAAACAACCAGCAACATTTGATTACTTTAGGATTGGTACCTCCCTAAACCGTGCTGTTGGATACGAAGTGCATGTACGAAGTACATCTACATGTACTTGCTTAGGTAAGTAAGGTACTGGACTGTAGGTGCCCCCGTACCTTTTCTCGCCATCGAGGCACCCAGCCTTCCGTCACCCCCCAGAGGAACTAATACTGGTAGGCCCTTACTTACTGAACCTGGTTAAGAACAAACGCTTGGTGCCTCGGCGAGGCGGGCTGTGTACACTACTGTATTGTATTAGTTGCGTCGCTTCTCGACGTATGTATTATGGCCTTGGAGCTTGAAGCACTCGCGGCCAGACCTACACAAGAACCCGATCGCCTCCGCCGCGCAGCCTGACACCGTCGTCCTGCATGTTGAACACCGCCTTCCCCTTGTCCTCACCCTTGTCGAATTAGGTGTCGAGTTAGGCATGGCCGAGGTAGACGTCGCACCGACGTTTGGTGCTGAGTTGAAGGTGAGAGGCCAATTGCCGGCTCTGCGCATCCCCTCGCATCCGCGCTCTCCGTGTCTTGTCGGCCGAGGTGGGAGTTGGCGCGTGGGCGTTGGCGCGGGAGTCGACGCCCAGATGAGGTCGATACGAGATGGTAGCAGAGGTACTGACAAACCCCGTCTTTTCGCTCTAGGATGGGTTCAAACCCGCCAACGCCTGGGCGGCCAACGGCATTGCCTGGCTCGATGACATCCAGAACTTCTATCGAGAACGAAGCGTCCTCGAGAAGGAACACAGCGCGAGGCTAAACGCCCTGGCCAAGAAATACTTCGAGAAGAAAAGCAAAAAATCCACGAGCTTGAGTGTCGGCGACACGCCTGCGATGACGCCCGGTTCTCTCGAAAATGCCTCCCTGACGATATGGAACGCACATCTGACGACCCTCGAGGCACGGGCCGACGAGCACGAACGCTTCGGAAACGAGCTGGTCCACAAGGTTGCCGATCCCTTAAAGTACTACGCTGCCAAGTTTGAGGAGCTGCGCAAGCGCCATTCCGACTACGCTGCTAAGCTGGAGGGCGAAAGAGACTCGTCGTATGCCGACCTGCGCAAGGTGAAGGCCAAGTACGATGCCGTCTGTCAGGAGGTGGAGAACAGGCGCAAGAAGTCGGAGAGCTCCTTTGACAAGGCCAAGGCGCAGGGCAATTACCAGCAACAGCTACGAGAGATGAACAACATGAAAAACACATACCTCATAGCTATCAATGTCACTAATAAGCAGAAGGAAAAATACTACCATGAATTCATACCAGAGGTCATGGATAGTCTACAAGACCTATCCGAATTCCGAACTATCAAGCTCAACACCATATGGACCATGGCAGCAGGCCTAGAGGCGACAATGTTGGCCCAGAGCAAGGACATGATGGATCACTTATCGCAAGAAATTGCACGCAACCAGCCTCATCTCGACTCCATGATGTACATGCGCCACAACATGGGCACTTTCCAGGAACCCTCGGACAAGATGTTCGAGCCAAGCCCGGTATGGCACGACGACGAGGCTATGGTCACGGACGAACCAGCTAAGGTATTCCTACGGAACGTGTTGAATAAGTCGAAGAGCCAGCTAGGTGACCTGAGGAGAGAGGTTGATAAAAAGAGGAGGGAAGTTGAGGCGGCAACCCGGCTAAAACAGAGCGTTCGTGAAGGGACCGAGAAGAAAGACGAGGTAGTAGTCGTCACACATCTCTTTGCCTTGCAAGAACAACTACACCAGGTCGACCGTAAACGCCTTACCGCAGAAGTCGAGACATCCACCATAACATCTGTAGTTGGAGATGTCACGGTGGGAGCAAAGAATCACAATTTCAAGTCTCAAACATTCAAAATACCGACGAACTGCGATCTATGCGGCGAGCGGATATGGGGCTTGTCAGCGAAGGGGTTCGACTGTAGGGATTGCGGCTATACGTGCCACAGCAAGTGCGAGATGAAAGTTCCAGCCGAGTGCCCTGGGGAGTTATCAAAAGAGGAACGTAAAAAGGGTAAGCTAGATCGTCAAACAACCACCGGGACCCTACGTAAGCCCGCTCCGGGGACCCCAGACCATGTCGCGGAGCTCCCGGATCTAACTCGATCCAACACTATGAATTCCTTGAGCTCCGGGTACGCGGCCAGTGCCCATCGGTCAATTAGTGGCCAGGTGGCGAACCCACGCCCGGCTCCCGAGGATGCTGCCCCTGAGCTCCCAGGCTCACGACCCGCTGCTCGGAAGCCTCGAGTGGTTGCACCGCCTCCTGTTGCGTATATCAGTGAGCTTCCAGGGAGCACTGTTCACGAATCTAGTGCGCATAAATCGACTGAACAGAAGGGGAAAATGCTATATGGTTTCGACGCTGGCGGGGAAGGCGAAGTCAGCGTTCCCGAGGGCCGGGAAGTGATCATATTAGAGCCAGATGGTATGTAACCCAGAGCCACCTCGCAGTACGCAATACGCAGCACTCTACTGACACTCTTCCTCTAGATGGATCTGGATGGGTCAAAATCCGCGCCGGATACAAAGAAGGGGTGGTACCTGGGACATACGTTGAGATATATGCAGCTCCTATCATACCTCAGGACACCGGGTCGTCCCAAAATCGCCCTGGATCTACGTATTCGAACTCGGGTTCGTCTATTGGCACAGCCGCACCTGTAGTGAAGAAGAAGGGTCCCGCCGTCGCCCCTCGTCGCGGGGCAAAGAAGCTGAAATACGTGACCGCTCTGTACGATTACACGGCGCAGAGTGAGGCCGAGCACAATATGGCAGAAGGGGAGCGTTTTGTCCTCATCAAAGATGATCCAGGCGACGGCTGGATCGAAGTAGAGAAGGGTGGCGCGACGGGAAGCGTACCAGCGAGCTATGTTCAGGTGGCGTAAATGGCCACGTCTATCTTGTTCCTTGCATTAAGCATCTGGCATAGCATTGCATATCAATTAGGTCCTTGAAGCAGCGAGACCATCATGAGAGATATATATCTGTATACTGAGAGTAGAGAAAAATGAAATTGTACCTATAGTTTATCATGCCTATGCACGCACTCTATCACATCTATGCTAAAAAGCCCTGGGCTTCGAAATTAATACTGCCCCCTTTTCCCCGTCCACCTAGATAAGTCGCAATAGAAGAGTCCTATCTAGTTGTTAGCCTGAGAGTATAAGTACCTAAGGTATAATCTAGCAATTTAACAGTCTATCGTAAGGGCTGGCGAGGTGTTCGTTATTCTACATTCCTTGTCCCATCGTTGACCTTCCCCCCTCTGTTCTTAGAGCACCTCGCACACTACTTGGACAAATCACGCAGTTGTTTCCATCTTCTTATGAACTGCGGTCCGTGGTACCTATTCTCGAAGCGCATCAAGATGAGGAAAAAGCCTTTGAAAATTCGTACCATCGTGCCGCTACAGTCCCACTATCAAGAGTCAAAGAGCACATCCGCAACGCCATCCCCTCTCTCCTTCATCAAAGCCACCATGGTAATCACAGGCGGGATTAGGGGGTTCATAGTGTTCAGGGCTCCGGACATTACTCACGGTCTCGTCCCTCCAGATGCGAGAGAACCGGAGTGTTCATGCGATTATGACCACGTAGCCCGGACAACCGGCAGGAGCATAGGCATTGTGACCGCGTCGATATGCGTCTACATTGTATGACTCTTCATCTAGTGGGGTCGGAAGCGGCGAGCGAAACGGGCGCCTTCGAAACACGCACGTCGACATCAGCAGCATGATGAAATAGGGGTGTACATCATGAGCGACGAGAGGATGCCATTAAGAGAGATCAAAACATACCATAACTAGCAGGCCAGCAGGCCGATGCAGTGATTATATACCCGTCTGTATTGGGAACGCTAAGATTGGGGTCGCCGGATCGCCGGACCTTAGGCAAAATACGTGGGTTTCCTGACTACGGAGGAAGGGGGGACGTTGGCAGGGAGGGCGAGCGCCGGCTAATCAATCACTGACCGTTTTCGAATACTATAACATAAACACCGATGTTCCGTTCAGGAAATTATTGACTTCGCTTCCGATGGCCGCAACATTGGCATGTCTTCTTTCGTCTGTGGTGATCTGTCCCATCCTGTCGTCCCATCGTTCTCATGATGTCCATATCAATCACCGCGGCCAGACGTGAGCGGGAGAAAGACATTACAGTACTACTAGGCTACGTTTGATAATTAAACCATCTCTTCCTCGCCACGATGCGCGCCTCTGCATTAAACGCGGTTCTCTTCCTCTCTTGGTCGGGTGTCTCCCTCGCAGAGATTCCGCCAACACAGACACGAGAAGACCCGACGCCCGGCACCTGTCCCTGGGACTCGACGATCCAAAAGCTCCGCCCACAAGTCTGCGCGAGCCCAGACTTCATCCGCAACCAGCTCGGGCTATACCCGCCGCCGCCCCCGAACTGGAGCGGCCCCGAGAGCTGCGTCAACGGGACCTGCGTCTTCTCCCACGTCGCGCGGACCTGGGGCGGGGGCGTGGCGCTCATCACGAGCCCGCAGCACGCGCGCATCATCCAGGAGTACGACGTCGGGGACGACGGCGGCGCGGACCCGCCGCCGTTCGAGGCCGAGGACATACCCGGGAAGGGCATCGGGTTGCGCGCCACCCGCGCCATCGCGAGGGGCGAGGTGTTGATGGTTAGGGCGCCGACGCTGATCGCGCAGGAGGCGGCAATAGTTGACTTGCAGGTTAGCGCGCGGGATAGGAGTGAGTCGTCCCTCCCCCTCCCCCTTCCCCTTGTTCTAGGCTATTGTAAATCTTTTCCCGCCTCTCCGATTGAATTTGGCTAGATCTTTTTCTTCTTCATTTGTTTTTTGGGAGTGCTGATTTCGTGACCAGTGTATGACATCGCCCTGGCACGACTCCCGAAGGACCGCAGAGACGGCTTCATGTCGCAGATGGGCCGCGACGTGCACAACAAGATCAATACGAACTGCTTCCAGTTATTCGTCAGCGGCGTCTCCGAGAGGGGGACGAGTCACATGGCCTGTTATCCGGACGCTGCGAGACTCAACCACGATTGTCGACCAAAGTGAGTTTGTCTGTTTGCCCACGACATAATTGCCGTTCTGTCTCTTTCCCCGTCTCTCTCGAACAAGAACACAGAGAGAAATTTCCGAGGTATTGTGAAAGTGCTGATGGCGCGAATGATTGATGTAGCGTCCACTATCGCATTACCAACGCAGCTATCACAGTCGTTGCTGCGCGCGACATCCGGAGTGGCGAAGAGTTGGGCGTCAGCTACATCGACGTCTTCTTACCGTCGAAGGAGCGCAAAGAGCGCATTCGTAGTTGGGGTTTTGAGTGTGCGTGTGCTCTATGCCAGGGGCCTAAGAACGAGACTGTAGCGGTGAGTTTTCCGAGGAGCGTTTTCAGTCTTTTTTTCAATTCCGTCGTTCAATTCCGTCGTTCAATTCCGTCGTTCATAAGTCATTCTTATTCCCCATGCAACTAACGCACCCCCCTTCATCTAACCTAGTCCGACAAGCGCCTCCGCCGCATCGAACAGCTGACGACCGACCTCAACGACTTCAAAGCGGTGAAAGTGACGGCCGACACGGGGGCCGAGTACGCGGCGCTGCACGAGGAGGAGGGCCTGCACGCACACCTCGGGTCCGCGTATACCCGCGCGGCGCTCAACTTCGCCCTGTTCGGCGACGAGGACCGGTCCCGGGAATACGCCCTCAAGGCCGCCGAGGAGCTGGACATAGAGAAGGGTCCCGAGTCCGCGGATGCGCAGGCCATGCGGGGTTTGGCGGAGGATCCGAAGGCACACTGGACGTGGGGGAAGAGGAGGAAGGTCGGAAGTGATTGAACCTAGATGCTCACGGTCGACGTGGCTGCATTTGTGATGGTGATTCGTGAGGTCTGATCAATGCAAATCTAGGGGTCCGGTGTGAGAGATTTGTAGTATTCTTTTTACTCGCTTCTGCGCTGTTCTTCCTTTGGGGTTGGGCCTGCTGCTTGGTGAGAACCACCTGTAAAGTGCCTGAAGGACCATCATACTACTATACCAGCGAAGGCGTCATTTTGTTATGCGGAGCGAGGTCAAAGTAAATACCTACTACATATGTAGGTAGGCATTAAACTACAATGGCATCCCTATTCTACAGGATATACCTGAATCCTTAGCTGTCTTTTTGTTTGATGATATGAGCCGTTGTAACATTCCAACACGCCTTAAAAAAATTTAGAAAATCTTTTGTTCCCGCCCTATCCCGAAACATAGAGGCAGTTAGTAGTAAAGTCGCTTGTCTTGCAGTTTCAGTGATCTAGAATGTGTAAGTACTTGTAATGCATAAGGCGAGTAGCCCTGGGTAAGTATAAGAGGATAATAATACCTAGCTTGAGCACGTTTCAACGTGACTCAAGCAATGCCTACGGGAGTCTATGAATATTATTTTTTCGATCTAGACAGGTCTCGCCTAGTCGCGGACATGAGTTGTAGAACACTCGAATTCTCGGTAGGTAGTTACTGGTTAGCATTATCATTGTAAATGCCGATGTGGCACAGTTCATCCGCGTAGAGTAGGACCTGGTTTCACAATTAGACTGGTTCTCAACACATATTTCTTTCTGCACTGTACGTTCTGTATCCAGATACTATTGACACGTAAGCACACACTCTATCTTCATCACATACCTAGCTACCAGTCCATCTCTTCGTTATGGTTATAAGTATTCTAGAAATTGTCGAATGGAGAGCATGCCACTTTGAGATATTACCATAATAGGAAAGACTTGGCGGAAACGGGAGGATTTCCAGGCTAGCGAGCCGGAGTGGGTAACTCAATTTCTTGCCTGAAACTCTAGTAGCGACAATGGGTGGAGACCAGTTGTTACCTGGTATATACAGGTTTTTATTAATTGCGTCATAAACCGATGGTTGACAGCCTTCTTTCCTACAGCAGAAAAAAAGGTCAAGGTGGAATCAAAATACTGTGAAGCAATAAAAGGGGTATTAACGATGATATAAGGAGGGATAGGTATGAACAAAAAAACCATCTTTAAAATAAGCGATCGTCGCACCCCTTCTCGGCACATAGTCGTAGATCCTATTGAATAGACCAATGGCACGCGACTACGGGTACATGGACAGGCGGGTCTGAAGACGGATCTTCAAGCTGGCTTGATTGGCCGCGCTGATCTTTATACGGACAATCGGATGGCGCCTGCATGCTGTAGTGTACAACTACGTGGTGGCAGTGCATTTCCAAGTTTGCGACACGAGCCAACAACTCAACTCCTTGTTCTCCTACGCAGACGCCCCGTCTGTCTGACTTTACAGTGTATTCTACTGTCGTCTTGCCCGACATTAACAGCACAATTATTTGCGTATGTACTACAAACTTATTACTACATTGTAGTACCTGGGCAGGTAGACATGAGGTACTGCATACATAGTACCCTGCACTGCATGTGTACAAGACCTGGATATTAAGTACTACATGTATGTAGATAATTATTGTTCGTTCAGCACTTTAATACTGACCTACATAAAGTACATACCACCTATATCGAGAGAAATACGTGTACTGTGCGCCCGCTAGCTGCACCCTCCACCTCCCTTGACAAGTTACAAACCTGTTCCAAGTTGGCATACCTACCAATTCTGTACTGTCCTGTCCTGGCAGTGGTTACGCCACACGGTCTGGATTTTCTCCCCAATGACGTTGACCCGTCTCCTCGAAGGTTCCGACTACCTGATGTTGCGGACACGCCCCCAATAGGTACCCAGCGTGTCGTGCGAGTTTCCGGTGAAGTCGCACCCTTGATCCTGACCTGACCTGACCCAGCCCAAGTCAGGAGACTCCAAGCCGTTTCTATTTCACCTGCTCACTTCCTCTTCCAATCTTTATGCCAGGTCTGTACTGCCTTGTTTCACCTCATTTTTACACTCGTTATTTCTCTCGGAACTGGAGCACAACCACACTCGCTTTTGTTGCTCTTTCGTTTTCAATTGATTGTTGTGCACTCGTCATCCTATCCGTCGACAACTCCGCTGTTGGTGCATTACTTGGCCATTCCTCGTTGGTGTGAAGTTGCGAAGAGACCGTCACTTTATTACAGAAGAAGACTTGGACGATTGCCAACAACTCGTCTACGACAGCCATCCAATCCTCGAAGAGACGAGCTCAACTGCTGCCACTTGATCACTTGATCATATAACTCAATCATCATATTCGATCATTCCACGCCGTGATTATGCGTTCGAACGTACTGGCGGCAGCGTGCGCCCTGGTGGCCGCTGATTCTGTCCGCGCCAGCCCAACCGTCACTGAAAAGCAGCTACCCAACCGAGCTGCTAATCTCCCTGCCGTCTCGGCTTCGGGAAATGGTACGATTACTGCTAGATCCCCCATGGGATGAATACATCGAGATTATGTGCTGACGACTCGATGCAGCTTTCTGGACTGGCAAAGAACGGTTCTATGTTCGGGGCATTGACTACCAACCCGGTGGCTCCTCCACCAATGCGGACCCCCTCGCAGATACTAAGATTTGCTCGCGAGACATTCAGCGCTTCAAGGACTTGGGCGTCAATACCATCCGCGTCTACTCAGTGGACAATTCCAAGGACCACACCGACTGCATGAAGCAGCTCAACGATGCCGGTATCTATCTGGTCCTCGACGTGAACAACCCCAACTACTCGATCAACCGGGATCAGCCCGAGCCATCGTACAATGACGTATATCTGCAGAGCGTGTTCGCCACTATTGACGAGTTTTCCAAATACTCCAACACGCTTGCCTTCTTCTCCGGGAACGAAGTCATCAATGACCAACCTGCCACCGTGAAGTCTGCGCCATACGTCAAGGCCACCACTCGCGATATGCGTCAATACATCGGCTCACGTGGCTATCGAAAGATCCCCGTCGGTTACTCTGCTGCCGATGTTAGCGACAACCGAATGCAGACGGCCGACTACTTCAACTGCGGTACTGACGATGAGCGTAGCGACTTTTTCGCATTTGTAGGTTGCTGGCGTGAGACCCGCGTATTGTACGGTACCCAGCTGACCCAACTTTGATAGAATGACTACTCGTGGTGTTCACCCTCGTCGTTCATGCAATCTGGATGGGACCAAAAGGTGAAGAACTTCACCGGCTACGGCATACCAAGTAAGTAGTTTTCAACATTTTCTTCGAACTCAATCAAACCAGAACTCGTTATTGAAAGTCACCCATCACAAGTCTTACGCTCTTCCAAACACTTAAGGCTCAATCTGAATATGTTGGTAACTGACTCCGAATCATGTAGTCTTCCTGTCCGAATGGGGATGTACCAAGGGCAAGCGCGACTTTTCAGAGCTGAGCGCCCTGATGAGCGACCAGATGTCCGGTGTGTACTCTGGAGGATTGTTGTACGAGTATAGTCGTGAAGGAAATATGTTCGGTATTGTCGACGTTTCCGGCGAATCAAACTCGGTCAAGGAAGACAGTGATTTCGATACATTCAAATCTGCTCTTGCGAAATATCCTGCTCCGTCTGGCGACGGCGGCTTCACCTCGACTACACAATCTGCAGCCTGCCCGACGCAAGATACGATTTGGGATCTTGGGAAATGGGGCGAGAGTGCGCTCCCCGCCATTCCCGAAGGAGCCAAGAAGGTAAGATGGATTTTTCTTGGTACATGACGCCCGCCGTAACTAACCGTCTCTAGTACATGACTGAAGGCGCTGGTGACGGCCCCGGCCTCAGTGGCGATGGATCCCAGAACGCCGGCGGTACTTCGACGGGTACGGCTGAGCCTGGCTCTGGCTCTGTCTCGGCCACTGCATCAGGCGACAACGGAGGCACCGGGCGTCCGGCTCCGCCAATGGACATGAGCTTCCTCGCCGTTACCGGCGTAGTCGGCCTTTTCACCCTCGTCGGCACCTTGCTTCTTTAAGTTGGCGCCTAAGGATAGACTACAACCTCGATAGACGCATATGGGTTGATTACAAGAGACGGAAAAAAAACATCATTTCTCTTTGGTTTCGGCATTCGGATGGCGATGGCTGGATCTTTCATGAGGGGCCCTGCTTGTGCGAGACGTGCTCGACGCATTCTCGCTACACGGGGCCACGTAGCTGGATGTGGACTTGGCTCCATCGCTCAATTTGATAATTAGGCATTGCTAGGATCTCACTTTTTTCGGGCTGGCTGGCTCTTTATTCGTATTTCGCGACAGGGAAGGTTTGAGCATTGTAGTATATTAATCGCACGCCAAGGGTACTATTATATAATTGTAACACCAGAGCAATCAAATTTCCTAAGATGAAGTCGCGCAGCATCAAGCATGAGGTCATCGCCATAGCCAATTCTGCAACGAGATTCCATAATGTGAATTTGAGTTTCAAGAGGGCTGTACGAATTGCAAGTCGATGTCTACAAAGTTCACAAATTATTTTTTACGTACTTCGCTACTCAACTTAGGTATGATTGTGAATAGAGGCAATACACCAGCAACCAGTCCTAGTGCATGAGGATGAAAATTAGGGGTTGGGTACCCAATCTAAACGCTGTATTGAAAAATCGCTGCTGTGTGACATATAACTCTAACAGAACCTAATCCCGATAGCTTTCATCTACCCTAAACAACAACATCAAAGCCAACTCGCTCTCAGTCATCAACCGTTTCGGTGCGTCAATCCATCGACGGATACGTGTGACAGAGCGAGAATAACAAATACATCCCGCGAGTTTCGATTGATTTTTCATCATGTACCTTGGAGAATCCGGTCTGCAGCGTCGGGAGTTCAGTTTGTGGGTGGGGGCTTGGCAGGTAAGCTCTTTACCAGTAGCCGCCTATTGACTTTTCCGCCCGACCATAAATTGGAAGGTGATAAACGGTTCCACTGGTGGCAGCGCCCGAGTGAGTTCATCTCGTATCATGGTCGCATTTTGATGAATGTTTAGTGGACTCCAACCAGTTTTTTCAAGTAGACCTAGCATGTAGCCTGTGGACATGGCATGGTGCCGTAATTAGTCACTCATGTTCTCGTGCGAGATGACTGGCACAATTGATCTTGCTAAAGGGGCAGCATGTGGGGGAGGCTCACCTTCCAAGTCCGTCGCAATGGCCGAGCGAATGAAAGAGGTAGCTTCTGTTTTCTGTCCAGACCATGGCACCAGGGGACAGGAGACCTTGTTCACAGAGATGTTCACTAAGCCGTTGCGGGCGAGCTTTTCTGAGATGCGGGGCCATTCGGCCAACATCATGGATCGGCTGGTGACTCTACCCGCCTCTCTAAGCCGTCCACCCAGCTTGGAGAGTTCGGGGCATATGCTATGAAATTCTGGGTGATCGCAGAAGATGGTGGACGAATGCTCGACGCTTTCGATCCAGCCGCCTGGCTTTAGGACTCTTTCGACCTGCCTGAAGGCGTGGTCCCAATTCGGGATGGACTCCTTCAGGCACTGCATGTGCACGAAGTCGACGGAATCTTGTTGGAAGGGCCAGCCGCCCCGATCTGTGATACTAACAATATGGGCATCAGAAGTTAGTGAGCGTGTTTGCAACGAATGTCTTAGACCCGACGGCTGGGGGGGCAATGGAAAAGAGGACAAGGACTGCACTCCTCCACCTCCATGTCGGGCAACTTTCTCTGTGGGCAGTTATTGGGAAATAGGATGACGATGTTGCATGGATCTTACTCTCCCATCTGGAACACCAGGTTTCTCGGCTTGTCATGATGTTGTATAGGCGAGATATCAATCCCGACCACTTGGCAGCGTGGGTTCGCCTTGGCAAAATTGCTAAGAAGAGAGATGATTCTGTCAGCTACTTCTGTCGGCTTGGAGAATTGTGAGCAAGAAGATGCCCTTGGAAAGGCGGTCATACATAGCCCAGAGTCCTAGGTAGAGAGAAGCGTGTCAGAAAGGAAAAGACTGCGACGGCCTCATTGAAAAGAAGCTAGGTAGTTAGTTGCTCACCTGTGCCACAACCTACGTCGATGACTAGGCTCGGCTCCTTCACACCCGCCATCATTGGGTTAGGTTTAGTCATATTCGAGTACGGAAGGTCTACTCTGTCGCTTGAGATCAACGACCATATGCAGCGGGTGCTAGACGAAAGAGCATGGCTCGTTAGCTTGAAGTGTTTATCCGATATGGATGGATGGAGAGAGGGGGAGATGGATATGTACTGATAAAGACTTACATCTGGTCCATAAAGTTACATGCGGCGGCGTCGTTGGGAATCCTATCCAGCAGTTAGACAGGTTGGTAATTTACTCGGCGAAGTTTCTACGTACAGATAATCCGCCCTGCACCATTTAGCATGATATCTTCGTCCGCCTAGCATCGTGCGATAGTGCTCGGGCAACACCACTGGTAGTTTTGTGCTGTCACGAACGCCATGTTAACTTATTGACAACTTTCTTGCAACACGCAGTAGGGTATTAGTAGTTAGGGCATTGTCGTGTTATGACCTTTTACTTGGCTCCTGACCGGCGCCTTTGTCATCTGACGATTCCACTTTTGATGATTTGGGTCCGGCTGTGTTCCGGCTCGATTTGGAATCGGCCTAAGAGAGCGAATACCATATCAGTATCTCAGGTCGCCTAGAAGGAAGCCAAGCTGTATGATTGAAAGGCCGCTGAGGTGACATACCGGTTCCTTGCCCCCGGGTGTATCTAGGAGTTCCCATTGTGTATCCGCAGCGCCGTCCTGTGATGCAGCTTCCCCGATCCGAATATCGTCGAAGGAGTCTTCGAGACTATACTGGCCGGAACTCGACATTGTGGGCTATAGGCAGGCGGTGTTGTCGATGTGCTCTTCGGTTTTCCAAGAGAATTAAGGGATAGAGATACGTTTATTTGATAAGCTTATGAGATGGCTGCGATTGTCGTTTAAGCTGCAAGTAGTTGATATGAAGGGTGTGGCAGAATGTGTTGAGGATCATACTCGGGACGACATGAAGTGGAATAAATACTTCAGTAGTTTTGATATCTCGCCCTAAACATACCTAAGGATAGTTGAGAGCTTCGTGGCAGGCGGTAGGAGACATGCATGCACGCTTAAGAGCATCATTGACGTTACGGGAGGTACGAACCTCACGGGGAGCATGGAGAAAGACGATGATGTAGAACAGGGAAGGAATAATCGTATCTCTCTCCTACTTTACTCGGTAAAGGGCGCCTAGGCGGGCAAGAGAGGTCGGTACCTTATACGTGATTAGCAATCAGTGCCTGCATCATATAAACACAACAGCAGGTAAGCCCCTAGAAATTGAGAGTCGTGACTATCGCAGACGGAGGTGATATAAATCAACAAGGGGAGCGCGAAGCGCACATGCAGAGAGACCTATCAAAAGCAATGGCCCGTACCACATGTATGCCTTAGTCTGTTTGAGGGCACTAAGGAAGTAAAGACCTAACTAGCCTGTGACTTGCTCTGGCATGAATCCTTTTTCGCTTCTTTTTCGATGCTATTCATATTCGTTCCTGAACAGCGTGTTCACATTATAGAAAAGCAGACGCAATCATAAGCAACAAAGTAAGGTAAGGTTAATGTCCTCTGTAGTAACAATGACAAGAAAGTAAACGAAAAACAGATAAGAAGAACCTATATCCCGCCATCGATTTGCCCAGCAGCTCTCCCCCTCCCGCTCTCTCTCATAGCAGCGCGCCCTCCTTAGCCAAGGCCTCCTTCCTGCCCGTGCTCAGGGGGTCGAAGTATGGCTTCTCCCCGAGGCTCACAGCGCGGGAGCCCAAGCGCTCGCCGAAGGCCTGGTGGTAGTCGGGGGTGGCGGCGTGGTAGACGGACCGGTTGTCCCATATGGCGAGGTCGTTGACGTTCTGCCAGCGTTGGCGGACCTGGAGGTCGTGGTTCTCGACGACGAGGTTGACGAACCAGTTGAGGAAGTGCCTCGACTCGTCGTCCGTGAGGCCCTCGATGCGCTTCACGTGGGTCCCCACGGCGAACACGCTCTTCCAACCCGTCACCGGGTTCGTCCGGATCACAGGGTGATGCGCCTCGAGCACCTCGCCCACGTTCTCCGGCGCCCCGCGCGGCCCCGCGAAGAGCGCGAATCCGTTGTCCGCGGCGGACTCGTTGAACCCGGGCTGAGCGTAGTACCCCGTCAGCCCCTCGAGGAACTTCTGCACCGGCGTCGATAGCCGGTCGTAGACTTCGTAGCCCGAGGCCCAGAGGGTATCTATTTTCGTGCGGACGATGCGAGTTAGTCCCGCTGTGCATCTCTTACATGAACCGACTTGGTGATGACTTCCCCGCTCGGATAATTCAACCAAATGTCGGTCAACACAATCGGAGGGACAGTTAGAAAAAAATTAAAACTCACCGCCACCGGTGCTGGGAAGTTCGACAAGGCGCAAGAGCGCATAGTCACTCTGTCACACCCGAGAATCAGCCATCGCCAGTATGGGAAGGAAGAGAACGACGCCGGGAATCATTACCGGGATAGGCTCGAAAGTGATGTCGCTGTGCCACTCGAGGCGACGGGTCTGGGGCTTGTTGGAGCCCTTCCGGTCCAACGCGAAGCGCTTGTACAGCTTGCGGTTCTGCACGCTCGAGATGACGCTTATCTCGTTGTCCTCGCCGCCTTGGTCGCGCCCGGCGTTGATGACGGGGTGAATGTGCAAGCCCGACGTCGCCGGCTTGCCCGACAGCTGCCCGAGCCGTTGCACCAGCTCCTTCTGTAAGTCGTTCGTGATGTTGTCCTGCTTGCGAAAGAATACCACGCCACGGCGCGAAACTAGGGGGGGGAAGTTAGTCGACTGGAGAGTAGAGAAGTAGCATAGATCAATAATATGATGTTCCGACTAGCTAGGACGTTAGAGGACTGCCTTGCGGCCTAAGGGTATAGTAGGTGGCCCGTAGACAAGAAACGAGAGAATGGGGCAGGCTGCCTCACTAGTGATGGCTAAGTCTCGTATCAACTCATCTGAGTTCGGGGCGCGCAGCCATTCGGCTAGGTCAACATCAACGAATTCTCGGCCGATGACGGGCGTGGTGTCGAAGTGCTTGAACTGATCGAGAGCGCCGCTGAGCTTCAGGGGCTCGCGGTGGTTTGTCTCGAGCTTCGGCGAGCTGTAGGTGTCGGCGAGAGATGCGCTGCCGACTGCGCCGCCATTGGTGTCTTCTGGCGCCTTCTCAGGCGTCGCCGCCGCATCCCCAGCCACCTTTTGCTTGAGGGCCTCGACGACCGGGACGATGGTTTCTGTTGCGGAGGGAGCCATTGTATATTCTAGACTGCGAGTATGCTCGATTTGGTGTATATTTGCAGATGGGTAGTTTCGATATAGCGTCAGAGGAGAAGTGCTAGACGAGACTGCTTGCTTCCTTCTTGACAAGACACTCGTTCCTCAACCACAAGCGCTGTAGCACGCCCTGCCCTCCGCTTCTTATGTACGGCGACGGAGCGCGTCGTCTACCCAGCTACATATCTTCTGTCCGCCAATGCTTCTGGTCCGAGATAGGCGCGTCACGGCACCACGCACCACGCGCATGGCGATAATGACGCAAGCGCAGCACATCTCACGCCATCCGGCGTCGCTAATGCGTCTGCACCGTCAACGCGGTCGCAGATTGGGCGTCGCGTCCCAGACCCCTCCTTGTTACCACCACCTCCCATGCTGAGGTGACACGTTCTGGACATCTTGGTGTGGGTGATGTGTGGGTGATGACTGCGGGGAAGCTACCCTTGATGAGATTGTGACATTTGGAAATAAACTGACGTGCTCTCGTCATGTTCCAAAATGGCAATCTCACCTTGCTTTTTGAACCCCCGATTAGGTGTCTCCAACAACGCCTAGGATGCGGACATTCACCTATGTGTGTATCTACACACTTTGTAGGGACTGCAGAGTTGTCGACCGGTCATTGCCCCCACGCCGATCTTGTCCATCAGTGGTCGCGTATCAGATGACTTGGTTTGACGACGTACATATTCCGCAACGTCTAGAACAAAACTATGTCAGCATTATTTGTTCGGAATCGTCAAATACCGTTCGCATATGTCGACAAGGCCTGGGCCGTCGTGGGGACACACTATGTTCCGCCCCCGAGGATGAAAGGGGCTGCCCTCAAGATGGCTTGCCCGGTTCTCGGAGCGTTTCACAACTATAATCACATCTAGTAAATAATACTGGTCCCAGATTCGTAGAATGCGTCGTGGGGGTTGGTTGCTATTCATCTATAGGAGTGCCCACGCCTGTGGGCATGTATCACACCGAGAAATTCTCGGTCAAGTACAAAGCCAGAATGCCTTCAGCATCCGAATACAATTCATTATGTTCCTACCTCATTACTCCCCATTACTTTATCTTCTAGGAAAAATGCATTTATACCAATCGTGGGCTGTCCACACGAATAAACAGATAGAAGCCAGGTCTTGGCCGTCGGAGTCCAGTCCCGAGATTCTATGCCAAGAATCGGAGTACAATAGATGTGCAGGTATGGTCAAGACGAGACCTAATGACAGGGTACGATCCAAGCGCCGACGCCGTTTTGGAATTGGGGATCAATGCCTACGCCGGCATGAAGAAATTCGAGACTGAAATTACGGACGCTACTAACGTGCCAGCTCATCTTTCGCGCGCCGTATGATCCTCTTGGCGTACCGCATTCGAACGTACCTAGTGTCAGGTTCTCCCCGGGAACGACCTGGTGTAGTGTGGTCCCGTTCCAGGCTGCCTGACCATCGTCAAGAATGAGGTTGAAGTTCATGCCCGAATTTGCGAGGAATTCCTGTTCTAATCCACTAAAACTATAGCATGGGTAGCCCTTGGGAAGTTCCGTACAGACTGGCATGCGGAATTGCAAGGCGCAGACGGACACTTTCGCATCCGAGGTAGGAGGGAGAAATGATTTGGGAATGCTGTATAGGAAGATTGTGCTGTTGGAAGAGGTGATGGATGCCTCGGCCGAACTATCTATCATGCCGTCTGGCGCTGACTTGTCGGGTGAACCCAATTTGATGGGCGCAATTGATGGTGCAGACGGTGAGATTGAACAGATTGGCGATGGCTTCGCAGTATGTGAGACTGCGGCCGAGCTGGTCTTGGATACAGCTTTGGCGCTTGCACTCCCACTCCGAGGTGTGCTAGACAATAGCCCGGTGGCCCGAATTTGACTATAACCGGGCATGGTAGAACCTGTGACTGTGCTTACCGAGGACTTTCGTTCGCGGATGCGGGTGGACCAGTGGTTTATCGTTCTGTGTCCTAGGCCTGTCGCCCGGGCAACCGCTATGGTATTGTTGGTAGAGACACACCCTGCTGACGAGTCATAAAGAGCCAAAGAAACTGAGATGCACCCTGTTGTATCAGGCTTTAGTGTCGAGAAGATGTTGTAATACTGGCTAACGCCGGTGCCAACGGGACAGGCGATAAAGGTGCCTGGGCCGCCGTCGTAGGTCAGATACGACTTGCCAGATAGATCGAGAGGCGATATGTCGAATGCCGTGGCGCCAACGATTCCTGCATAGCACTGAAATTGCTCATTCGGGGCTCTCATGAAACAATTATGATTAAGAGTATCCTTGATGGTCTTCGTCGACTTGTCGAAACAGAACCCGCCTTGTTGAAAAGGGCCGCCTAGGCTTAGGCCGCCTACATGATCCTCCTTGACCTCCTCGTCAACAACGCCTACTGAGGTCAAGCCGAAGCAACATGAGTTATCGGGCTGCTGCCGTGGGCGAATGGCGGCACTGGCATCGGCCACAATACCGACGAGTAGTGGTATAATGAACGGCTTCATCTTGGAGAGCGAGCAAGCTGTGTTGCCAATGGAAACCAAGACGAAAAGAATGCAGTTGGTAGGCCCAGGTGAAGGCAGGCCAGAGCAACGGGGCGGAATAATCTGGATGACGAAGTGGTAATTCCTCAGGTGAGTCGGTATGACGCGAATAGGGAGCGGTAGCGTGTCTTGACGGCTGAATGAGAGGGCGTCGAGACAGCCAATTGTAATTAAAACGAATGAAATATCCTCGATATCAAGGGAGAACCAAGATTGTAAAGTGGTATAAGAAGAGACCGGGTGAGGAGGATAAGCAAAGGCCAGTCAGTATCTCTATCCTGCCCCGTGGAACGGATATTAACGATGGTGGTGGTGAGGAAGCGGGCGTAGACGAGGAATGTCTTACTCTGTTTGAATGTTGAAGATGAAGCTTCGGTGGAGCAGATGGCGGTTACGTGCAGGCAGGCAGGTGACGGTTGCACAAGACTGTCTGGGTCTAGCCTTCCAAGGTTCTACGGAAATGCAGGTTTGTGGGCAAACACGGGGAGCACTTGCTTCAGGACATGATAGCAGTCCGTTATATCGGAACCTACGTCCGGGCAACGTACTTACACATGTACGCAGGTAATGTAAGGTCCCTGCCGCCGGTGCAGCCCTGTACGAGTACTGCGAGTCACTTCAATTTAATCTAAGCAATAGGGTTGCTAGGGTACCTTTATAAGAGCTGTTTCACAGCAATGGGGTGTTCTCATGTTGTCAGGGCAGCGCATCGAGCTTCCCAAGCCAGGCACTTGATAGATTAGCAACTCGAAAGGTCAAGTCGTATGTAGAGCAGCATCCTGTGCTGCGCAACGCACCTATTTGAAGTCTGTCTATTTAAGTTAGTCTAGAATATTCGGTGCAGTCACAATGTAGATAAGGTATGACCCGAGATCTGGAAGGAAAATTGGTGATGGTGATGAGGCAACCAGTCGCTACCTGCCTTCCATGAGTTTCACAATGGTCGACTAAGCGGTTAAAAAATTTGGGGGGTTTTTTGGGGGGGAAATACCGATAGCGGTGGGCTAGGCTCTTCATGAGCGACAGCAACAATATTCAGGCGAACCATTGTGAACCACATTCCTGTTAGCATGATGCAATCCCTACTAGATCTAGTAGATAGACAGCCCATTCTACCTCGGCTAGACCTCTGTGTAGCAAGTTGCAACAGCATGCCAGCGTCCAAACGGGAGCGCACTTTTCGGAAATTTGCCGCTTCCTGGCGTGGTACGCCATGTCTCACAACATGATCTCATCTCGTATGTATCAAACGAACGATGAGATACGTAGCGGGCTGACGACTGTACGAAGCATCCATATCCATATCCGAATAGACGTCTATCTATAATTTGGATACGTACGAATATCCAAAAGATCGAGGCAGAGCGATTCGGCATGTTTTCCTGCTTCTTTTTCGTTAGGAGATGGCAGGTGGCATCCGAGACAATATGCATGCCAGAGTCGCTGGCAATGACGGATACGCCATTGACGTACCTATGGGTTTCGCGGATCGCGAGGCAGTCCCTCATCTCGGCCGTGAGACCTGTCTGTCACAGAGTGAGCAGCAAAAAAAGGTCCCTCAGGGCCAGCACGACTTGAACGTCGAGCCGGCACAAAAGGCACACCTAAGGACTACAATACGCAGGGAGGCCTGGCTTCCCTCACGATCTCGCCATGACTACCCAATTTGCTAGGTTTCCGGAACGAGTTCTGACGTGGCTGCCCCGCGGAGTCGCACGGGGCTCTGCCTAGGACGTTCCCCGTCTTCGTTGATGGATCAGGTTGGATAAGTATGGACGATATCGTGTCGCGACACAGTTACTGTCGAACGGGCCTATTGTCATGTCAGCGCCTCAATACCTCTCGGCGGATGAAGAACCGGGCAACAACTGTCCTGATTCCCACCGTCGCGCGCCAGGCAGAGTGGGTTTTAAATCACGATCGACGCTCGGTAATCTGATGCAGACCGTCCCTTCAAGGTAACTGTAGCTTCATCAGAGGCTATTCAGCCCAATTAATGTTTTATTTGTTAGTATGTACCTACAAATGAGGATATATGCCTTAAAGAATCAATAGTCCTGAAGAGTACCGTACGGCCGCGAAGCGCCTGTCTACTGCATACGCCAACTTGCCAGGCCAAGAAACACCCCAATTGGGTATACGTTATGGGATATTACAAATATTCGCATGATCATAGTTCATCCGTCTCTTCGTCATCCGAAATCCAAATTGGGATCGAGTGTTTATCCGACTTACGTCGATCCTGGCTTGATATGACTGGGGCAGCTGCTTCGAAGGGGCCATTGTCAGATTCTTGTTTGATATCAGGTGTAGTCGTCATAGCGTCTTGTGCTAGAGAGCCTTCCTGCCTCAAGCCTGCCTTAGAATTGGGTTGAATAGCGGTGCTGCTCTGATCATCAGCGCCCACTTCCATCTTCACAGATTCCTTGTTATCAGCCTCTGTCTTCACATTGTTCTCAGGTTTGATACCATCAGATCCCTTCAGCTTTTGAGCACGATTATTATAGAACGAATCCAGGCAGTTTCTCCGCTGCTCTTGTGTCATGCCCTCGACGGCAAGCGCGAATTCTGTGGCGTTGGAAAATCCGAATTCTTTGGCCATGGTGCAGAATTGCCGGTGCATGACGTCCTCAGGCGGGTTGAATTCATAATGAAAGGATTTGGGATCGCTTTCTAAGGAAGGGCCTTGTTGGCTACCCAAGAACAGGGCTATGCCGGAATAGCCACCCTCCGGATTGGTGGCCTTCTCAGCCCACCGAGATAATTCGTCCTCTACTTTGGATGATCCTATCACTTCTGAATTTTCATGCGTATATTCAACGCCCTCACCAGCTAAAATGGCTTGTATTGGATCGCTCTTGGGTTTCTCGGTGACCTTAGGACGCTGTACGATACCCCTTTTGTTGTCGGGAGCGGTGAGCATGGCTGACAACTGCTTTAGACCGCCAGTCTCGTCATCGGCTCCACCTTCTTTCTTGATGGGTATGCCATCCTCCGCTTCCTGAACTACCTTATTCATATCGATGTCAATCATCTTAACACCGGCCCTGGCTTCGGCCACGTTCGTCTTGTTCACGATATGGCGAAGAACGCCTTCATCGCCATTGTAAGTCAACAAGTTTTGTATCCCAAAGAGCTCTCCTTTGCTTTGGTGCTGGACGCCCTTGAAATAACGGCGCTCATTCGAAGCGTTATAACCGATATTCGCCTGTTGTTGCTTGTAAATCTGCCGGGCATAGGTGATCTCTTCAATGGTTCCTACGGATATCAAACGATAGACATCAACATCACGCACTTGACCGATTCGATAAGCGCGGTCTTGTGCCTGCAAATCATAACTAGGATTCCAGTGGGGATCCATAATAACGACCTTGTTAGCCGAAGTGATATTCAGTCCGACGCCGCCTGCCTTTGTTGATATCAAGAAGATGAACTGATTGGGGTCGGAATTGAAGTCGTCGACCGCTGCCTGTCGCTCTTCATATGAGAGCGAGCCATCTAGGTAGCTTATATTGTAGAACGTTTTGTTGAAGAGCTGCTGCAGAATATTCAGTAGCCTCACACTATGGGAGAAAACCAAAACTTTATCACCGTTCTTATGCCAGAACTCTAGCAATTTTTTTAGAACCTTCCATTTCCCGCAGTATTCAGGATTAGCAAGATGGAGGATCGAGTCTCGGTCAGCATAATGTGTTTTCCAATCATCTGGGGCTGCGGCTTGTAGGATTCGGAGCTCTCTCTGGTACTTGTCAGGGAGGTCGGAATTGCGTGGCATGAGAAGATTGAAGTGATTGGCCAGTTTTTGTAGAGATATAATAAGAGGAAAGGTGAGCGTTTGCCATTTTTCACCGTCAGCACTGACTTTATAGCAGCAGTGACCCCTCGTGTTATCTGAACCGCATGGACATTGATCAAATGATGTCAAAACAAATTGCGCGACCGGACTGGCAAGGATGTTTTCGTAGGCCTGTCGCTGAAGGTCTGATAGAGGACAAAATACGACTTTGTCGCTCTTCTTCGGCAATTGGTCTGCGATCAAACTCTTCAGGCGACGTAAGAAGAACTTAGGAAGAAGATTATTCCGTAACTTCTTTGCCGTAGTACGTGCCTTGCTCAACTGCTGGATGGTGGCATCATGACTCTGTCCGATAGCGAGAGGCTGAGCGACCATGCGCTGCCAATCTCTCATTGTACCAAACTGGCCGGGGTTGGTCCAATTCAATAGCGCCCACAATTCCTCGTAGTTGTTTTGTATGGCCGTCCCAGTCAACCCGATTCGGCAAAGGGAGTTCACCAGATTCATTGACTGGGTAATCCCGGCCGCGGGGTCCTTTATGCAATGGCACTCATCGGCAATGACGATGTCCCAAGGCACCATGTTAATCTCGTTTGCGCTGTTTTTGTATGTCGTGTACGTCGTGATCATGACCTCGAGTCTACCAGCCCGGGCGGTGCTAAGGACGTCATCACGTTTGGGACCGTGGAAGAGATCGATGACCCACCAACCCCATCTTTCAAGTTCGTTCTTCCAGTTCTGAATTAACGATCCTGGGCAAACTATTAAAACACGGGGATACCAGTCATCTTTGGTGCGCCTATACTTTCTCATCCGTTTTGCGTCACGGCTGTCGCCCGTTTTGCCAAACGCCACGGTCAGAAACGCAGCAACTTGCACGGTTTTCCCCAAGCCCATATCGTCGCCAAGAATTCCGCCTCGCTGATGTACGAAAAGATCATACAAGAATCGCACCCCTTGAATCTGATAGTCTCGGAGATACTGCGCCAGGGAAGCTGGTATTAAGCCACCAGCAATCCTGATGTCTTTGTACGGATGACAGGGTTTGATGCCACTATTTGGGTCAAATTGTGGCTTCTCCTCAATCTCCCCTAGTCTTTCGTCATCTGAAAAATATACATCCGAGTAATCTGGGGGCAGTCGCAATCCAGCTTCATGCAGAGCTTCGTAGTTTTCGTCAAAAGCTGTGCGGCGTTTCTGGAAGTAAACAGGCACCAAAGTGGGACTTTTGGCCTCAGATTCCGATGCAGTACTGTCATTCAGTTGCAGCTTGGATTTCCGGCCAGCATTTTTCTGCGATGGTCGAGCTCTGGCAGCAGCTCTGTCTCTGCTCTTGGCCGCAGACTTCTTTGAAGTTGCCTTCCGCCTTTTGAAGACCGCATGGTGTCCATCAGATTCGTCACTCCAGGCATCATGATCAGCTGGCTGAGGTACCAATTTCCGCTTGGTCGGTACGATTCTCTCTACTTCATTATCGACGGATCCCTCTGAAGCTGTGCTTTCGTCATCTGGAATGACGATAAGATCTGACTGTTGCACCATGTTGGTCGCGCCTCACATTCATAATGAGGACTTGGGACATAGTCGCACCAGTAGACGTTTTCATGGAAGGCTTTCACGGTGTAGGCAATGGTGTAGGCAATTCGATAGGCAGGCTCATAGGTACCAAGTACATGTTGAGGGTCAACAAAGGAGACTGGACTAAGAATGGACTGGGGTGACGTGAGCGTTGAAGGTCACGTGATCTCGCTGGAAGATTCGGGGCAGCGAGACGACAGCTAAATACATGTACCTACTTGCCTAAGGTAGGTACTCAGAGGTACTCCGGTAACTTCGTGCTATGCCCGAAGTTGCTGCCATCATGATTGCAATCAATATCATGTAGGTTCCAACTACTACACGAGACTTCGATCAAAATATACTCTTTTCAAGCTTTCCATATCTCAGTATCTCTTGGTCAGCTCCACGATGATTCTACCTGTATGCTTACATATCCAACACCAAGTTTCAATGCGCATCCCAGTATCCTAATCTAAAGTTTTCCATTCAGGTTCTCGACTTGTGCAGCTAATGTAATGAGATTGTTAGATGGTCAAATGGAACGTATAAGCCCTAATAGAATCACCCCTACCGTCCCTTGGGACAAGTCTACTCGTTTAACTACATTGGCTCAAGATCATGCAGTACAGACGAAATATGAAATGGAAATTCGAGGTCGGAGGCGACGCTGATCATAGGCCATCATAGGCCATCAGTGTATAGGTGCAATTACTGCTAGTTCTAGTCACTGATACATGTAGGTAGTACACCTGTAGACGTGTAAACGCATACATATACATCGCCAAATATCACGACTACGATGTTAGTAAATATTGACACTTGGTTCCTGTGGCAATCCATCGCACCCATCGTAGCTGCACGCGGTAGTATCAAAGCCAACCTTCTGGAAAGTTTAGCTCATGAAATACATAATCAATCACCTTCAAAGAAGAGGCGCACCAGAGCAGTTGAAAGGTCAATTTCGCAAACCCTAAACTTTAATCAAAAGAGGAGTCGAGAGATTACGGGTATCTCAAGGCGAAGGAGGCGCGAAGGAGGTGGTCCGAGGTGACAACTACTTCGGTGGGTGAGGGGTCCAGGCATTGCTATATCTTAAAGCCCAACGCCAGCTTTTCCTCACACTAGCCGCTTGCATTAAGCACCATCATTATTCTTGTTTGTTACCTTCTACAAATTCATTGCATCTACTAACTCGCAGGTTGAACAGTAGTGGCAGCTCAAGCTGGAGCGTGTCTTGGCTGTAGGGCAACTCAATACTCTTGTGGCACGAGCGCGACCCGCCATTCGTCACCATGGACTCGCAACAAATTGCCGACCCAAATGATCAGATAACCCTCGTTGTGCGCGGTTCAGAGAGGCCCTTTGCTCCCTGGAAAGAACCCGGGACCGCCACAACCTATGGACCGATCCCCTTTCCCGCATTCACAGTCTGTGGAAGCATGCCCAGAGGGGAAAGAGAGGCCGCGGCTGAGAACCGACGAGCTATGCGTGCCTTCAGGGTCTCCCTGAAGAGACTGGCTGAGGTATCCCCATTCTTTGAGCATTGGTCCACGTCGATTCCGTGTTGTTTTGAATTCGAAGTCATCAACCTCAATGCATTCGCCATCGTTATGGACATTGTTCACCGCCGATTTGAACGAGTGCCCCCCTACCTTGACCTAGACATGCTAGCCAAGGTTGCTGAGATTGTGAGCTATCTGAAGTGTACCCACGTTATGCACACTTTCCCCCGCATATGGATGGAGGCTCTGTGGAAAGAGGGATTGTACTTGGCCTATGGCCGCAAGCTTGTTCTCTGGGTGCACATTGTTCAAGTGTTTCAGGACCGCGAAAAGTTCCGCATAGTCACACTCAGGTTGATGATGCTATGGGGTGGCAAATTTGACCCTCTTGGGCTGTCAATTGATTGGGAAATCATCAGTAAGCAAACCGGCATACGATCTGATTCAGGGGGTTTTTAACCTTCTGCTAGACAACATAAATGCGCGGAGAGAAAATACGCTTTTCAATGTATTCACCATTCTCCACAAATTCATAAGTCGCCTGCGCAAGGGAGAGACGAATTGCGGCTCTCTGCGCGAGGCGACCCTCCTCGGCTCGATATTCAAGCAACTACCTTTTCGATACTTTATGCCCCCACCACTGGCCTCAGGCGTATCAAACACGATCGTCCGAGTCCTAGACGATATCCTCGAATTGAAAGAGCCAAGACGGAGTGGCTCCGACGAAGAGTCTAAATCTGCCGAATCTGCCGAATCTGCCAGTACGAGCCAGGGCCAGTCGGAGATCGACCCTAACAACATGGATGATTGTTCGGAGCGTGACCGTGACCGTGAATGTGGATTCTGGGGTCTCGCGAACGATATTGAAGCAGAAGTCACCCGCATGCAGGGTCTTCGTCTACATTCCGAGGCACCGTCCCAGGATATGATAGGAAAATGGTATAAATATGCATATGATGCTCTGGATTGAAGGGATTGTATAGTGGGAATTGTTGTTGAGAATCAGAAGGAAGCAGGCGTCGCTTGTATTGCTGGTCAACGTTCTGGGCGAGCATCGCGGGCGCACACAGGGTCTGGCCGTATTAATCACTCTCGTAAGTTTAGTCAAATATGCTGAACCAGTAACAACTTAACCGAAACTCCTGAACGCCTGATGCCTCTGTCTCTGTATTGGCGACCTCGCCCATTGCCTCTAAATTTTAATACTATAGGAGCTCAAAGTCGTCGAGTTTCTGCCGATAAATCATGATGTTGCGTTTAATCTTGCTGTCGGCCGTCCATGTAATCAGATCCTCTTGATTTCTGGTAACAAAAAACGCGGGGTCCGTTATGCACTACAATATTTCAAGTCAGTCACTGCTCGCGGGAGATAGTCGTTGGGGCGGCGAATCCATGGTCAAAAGTAAGTGCAAGAAGACTCACCTCAACTCCCACTCGTACGTGTCCCTGTTCTATCATCTTTGTCGCACTGTATATCTCAATGTTAGTGATCTGCAATCAAAACCTCGGAACGTCGTCGAAACACAAGCGAGATAATTACTCACGCTTGTACCGTCTCCGCCATCCGCAAGCGGGTCATCACGACAGGGAGTCTCCTTCTTGCCTAGTAGAAATTGTTAGTAACGCGAATGGACAATCCGAGGAGGGATATGTACCATCGCTGAAACAGTAACGCCGTGCTCGACATTGGAAAGCTTCGAGGTTGATGAGAGAATGCCCATATCGTATAGCTTCTCCAATAGTAGTTTTTCGTGCTAGGCAGCCAGGAAGTTAGTTACTAATAGCAAAGAGTCACTTAGCACGTAGGAGCTATACCTTTTGGCGTGTCGCATTCTCCGGTGGTAAAAGCGAGAGCCTATGGGCAAGCTGCCGCAATGACTAGAGGCGCAGGTTAGGGGATATTACGTTCTGTCAAGGAACAAAAACGAACGGATACTTACACCGCAGAGCTTATTATATCTATCCGTCAATTATTAGCATTCTGAGTACGCAAGGAGGTCAGGCTAACTGGACACACTTTTGATAGTCCCCCCTATTCTGGATCATATCTTTGATGACGAGTTAGTAATGGTTTCGTCAAGAGACGTTGAAGGGCCCAGGAAAGCGGCAATCGCGTACATCTCCGGATCACAGCTGCATCGCGGTGGTCATGATCCTGTTTCCAGGTAACAAAGTCCGTCTTTTTCAACCTTGGAGACGTTAAAACCCTGTAAGTTCATATCGGAGTATCAATCCAGAGTACATACTAGACGTTTCGTTAGCAGGTGTTGTGAGCCGTCCGGGCTTCACCAGCCGGGGTTATGTATGATCCTTACCAGCTTAGACTCATGATGTTTGAGTTTGCGAACCATCTTGACAAACGTATGCCTCTCAGCGGCTTCGATTCTGTGCGCGAAGTAAAGGGGTTTCTGGTCGATATCTCTATGGATAGACAAGGAGATAGTTGATGAGTGAGGCTGCCGGTTTGATACCGAATTACGAAGTACGAAGTATTGGCGGCTGGAAAACAATTTAGTCAATAGACCCACCCAAGCTACATAGAGCCAGTCATTGGCCAATCGGTCGACCCCACAATGTACTATCCCAGGTCCACTTTATTATAGTGCACTTTTTCCCTCGACGGACATCTGAAAGCTTAGGTAAGTACCTCTATCATGACCCGTCGTTGATCCAAAGCTTCACAACGCCAAACAGCAAATAAGAACAACAGTAGTGGCACTTATTTCCCATCACGCACGATGCCGCCACGGACACCGATCCTGTCCGCCTTTCGGCAGGGCCTATCCGTCTTGAGGACTCCTACGGCACCTCTATCGACAACAGCTGCCCCCAAAGCCCGTAAGCCTACCCTACCCTACCCTATCCTATCCCCTCCACTCTACCCTCTTCGTCCCGATAGCCCACCTCTACAAGGGCCTCGGATCCCGTAAATGAATACCGGCTAACGCATCTGCGCCGTCCCAGTCAAAGACCTCGGTAACTCCACCTCGGCGATCCTCAACCTCGAGGGCCCGTCCAAGAAGGACGCGACGGAACTCGTCAGCCAGTTGTACGCCGGTATGCGCGCGCCGAGGCGCGGCACGACCCAGGGCCGGCAGAACATCGAGGACATGATCCGCGGCGCGAAGACCCACGACGACCACATGCGCCAGCTGCCGCGCCGGTGGCGTCCCGGCGACGTCTACGCGCCCCACGACCTGAGTCCGTCCGAGATGACCAAGTGGCGGAAGAACACGGCGCGCAAGCAGGATGTCGTCGATCTTCTGGGGCTCCGGCCCCTGGATATGTATAGGGTGAGTTCCCGATCTTTCTTGGCTTCTCTGGCCTTTGTTACGAAATGCGTTTTGGATTTGTGTTCCTGCGGAAATGAGTGAGTGAGAAGCGGCGGAAAGTCTCGTGCGAGGATCGAGGTTAGAGGGCGGTTCAGAGGAGTCAAAGGGGGACGGATACCAAGCCGAGGATACGGATGAGAAAGAATCGCTAATCACCAGCCATCGTAGAACTTCTCCGTTATCTCGGAATTCATGACCCCGCATGGCCGTATAAAGCGTTCCCTGGACACTGGACTAAGGCCGGTCAACCAGCGCAAGATGGCCAAGGCGATCAGAAGAGCGATCGGACTCGGCCTACATCCCAGTGTACACCACCACCCCGAACTATTGATGAGGGGCCCGCACAGAGTGCTCATCCAGAACACGACGACCGCCAATAAGTCGCTTTTGATGTAACACGAGTTCAAATGTACAATATTCATTCTGCCGCTTTTACTATGTACAGATAGCAGACATGCAGTGTGTATAAACCGTATTGCACAGATCATCATGCCTTCCACGGCCGCGAGATCTTGAACTGCAACAGCCCGTCCCCGTCCATCTTACGAGAATATTTTTCGGTGAGAGCCTTCCAGAGTTGTGGATAGTCATGTTGTGACCACGCCTCGAAATCCTCTTTCATCTCTTTACTTGGTAAGGCGTTATACACATGGGCGAAACTGCGTTTCTTTGTCAATACCAAGGCAGAGGGAGAGAGCCCGGGGGGCACTCACGTCAGTAAATCTGCACGCTGCCCGATAATACTGTCAGAATCATCCAAAAGCAGCTTAACATCTGATAAATGGCTGTGGGCAGCCAACGCTGCCAAGTATGATGTATAGACATTTTCCGGCACATCGATGTCCATCTTCAAGATCTTTTCCCAAAGTTCTCTGGCGGGTGTGTCGCCATAGGCTTGCGCTTCGTAGGCGCGGAAGACAATCTCCAGAGTCGCATAGGAAGGCCCTTCAGAGGATGTGGTAACTTGTTTCCAAAAGTCCAGCGCTCTGGTAGATTCGTCGCATGCGATATAGCCGATCATGAGTGCATTATAGAGTTTTGTGTTTAGTTGTATATTGGTGTCCATCTTCAGCATGTTGTGGATCATGCTCAGACCTTCTACATCTGGGCACCGCCCAAGCCCTTCCAAACAGCGCACGTAGGTATCCAGCGTTGGCCGGTACCGCGGATTGTCATGGGACCGCATGTGACCAAAGACGTGGCATGCCATGTCTGGACGTCGCCTCTCGAAGAAAGCGTCCATGATAAGCACTCGATCCTCGGTCTCTACCTCTGGGAAGAACTGACGAAGCAGGGCGTAGGCGTCCCAGACTCGTGCCATACTGTTATTCTTGTCAAGGCAGTAGTCGACGAAAGATTTACGCACGGTTTGGCGCTCATCGATACTATAGTGCGCCGTGTGAAGTGAGAGTGTGTCAATCACTTCATGCGTCTCATCATTCTTCATGAAGACCGTGCATATCGAAACCACCGTTTCCGGTTCCAGGGTTACATGCCGCTGCTCCAAGTAGCTCGCCACGTCAAGTATCTTTTCATAATCTGGTCGGGGAGAGGCAGACAAGGCTCGAATAAGCTTATTTAATATAGGCAACTGTCTCTCAGTCAAGGATGTATCAAGATTTCGGAGCGCCTGATACGCGGCGAACGCGCCTTCGTCGTCCTTAGCGTGAAGTCGATATGTTATCTGAAGAATATAGGTCGACGTATCTGGCTCAAACCCCAGCTTTTGAGACAGCGAGATAAATCGTTCGGCCATATAAGGGTCATCCTTATCAATTGCACACTTGAGAAGGGAATTGATTGACCCTATATTTGGTTGAGCTTTTGGTTTGTTTTTGGTATGCTCCAAAGCAACATTAAACATGTGCTCGATCTGGTCAATCCCTTTGCCTAATAAGAGGAAGGCAAATTGATAAGAAACATCCCAGCACGCTTTGGACTCACCCAATGACCCTGACCCCAGTTGAGCAATAAGGTCTTCATATATCTCAATGGCCCACTCTTTCTGGTTATTTCGAAGGGCGAATTGAAGGATATGGTAGTACGCTAGAGGTGAAGGGTGCTGTCCTTTGCCAAGCTGTTTTGTCCACCAGTATTTAGTCTGCTCAAAGTTGTCACGCTGCGCAAAAAAGGCCGTCATCACGCCATGGATGGCGACATCGTAGGGGACACCGAACTTTATGGCCTCTCCTACAACTTCGCATAGTGCTTCCTCTTGTTCCTCTTTAGCCAGGCCGTTCAGTATAGGAAACAGGCAGCGCTCCGGGCGAAACCCGGTAGTTGTGAGGCTCTGCAAAAAAATATCCTTCGCCTCGAGGGCCTGCCCATACTGCGATAGACACACTAGGAAGGAGCGCAAGAATTTCGACCTGCCTTGAGAGGCGCTCAGACGGTAGTCTAATGTAACATTATGGAAAGCCCCCGGTTGCATATTTACTTCCCTCAGTCTTAACTCTCTGAATAATGCTCTTGAGAAGTCCAGGTGGTGGCGCGGATCATCTCTCGGGGGCCTTTCCAGGCACCGCATAGCCATGTGAATATCGTCGAGGGAGAGGCCGGCCTCGTCAGTGATATCCGGTCGAACAAGGTACTCGAGCACATGTTGCGCACACTGGGCTTGTGTCGAGTTGACCACACGGTTGTGCCTTTCTTTGTAGGCAAAAAACTCTCGCCATGCTTTCACCAGATCGGGAGTCGGGGGTGGTCGAAGACTTTCGTTCTCAGCAGCTCGGTAGGTCAGGAGCATCTCGTAGCCCGGCTCGGCCTCGATGTCCCTCACGGTGCGGGGTGGTCGTTGGAATATCTTGAAGAAGGACCTGCGCTGGACTGTCCTGGCAACCCGACAGCCAACAGGGTGTGTGCGGAAGACGGGTCGAGGGGCAGGTGAGCCGAGATGCGACATGGGCGTGGCCAAGGCCCGAGCAGCAGGCGGGCGTCGCAGGACATGGCGAGTCACCTGTGACCGCATACTTGGAGAGCAAGGTTACGTATGGGAGCTTCTAAGTGTGAGGTCAGTTGCCAATTGACGTCGGCTTCGAATGTGACATGTCCCAGTAGCTTACCTGCGCATGGCTGAGGTCGTTCACGGGGTCGACTATGGGGTTCAGGTTGTATATGAAGCTCCAAAGACTGCTAACCTAGTAAAATGCAATGAAGCTGCCGGCGCGTTCCGTCATTCATTATAACACGATTAGGGATCTTTATCTTTAGCGGCCCGTCGAAAGCAAGCCACAGCTGTCTATATCCCCACCCAAACTGACGTATAGCGGTACTTAAAAGATACTGGACCTACCACCTGTCTACATACCTGGCAGAAGTCCGCTGTGAAGCCTCGATTCCTCTCTTCAAAATAACCCATCGTCAAGGGAGGTGGTAAGAAATAAAGAAAGGAAGAAAATTTTCTACTCTCTAATGGGGTCAACTCAAAGAATAACTAATACAGATACATTCATGATTATTTAGATGTATTTGCATCAACAATACTAAAACTCTCCAAGTTGCGAGGAGGGTATAGCTGTCGACCGAGCATTGTAATCCCCATTGTGGTTGAGGGAGAAATCATCTCTCTACCATATTTTACAACTTACAATACAAGTACATAAGTAAGTAAGTAGGCTGAACGAGAAGATGTCCCTGGCCCAGCCATCTAGCCCCTCTCCAGTTGTGCTTTTCAAGATGTGTAAGAACATCGGCATCTGAGTTGGTTCTTACAATTCACAACCTCCAATCCAGCCAGTTGTTTTACAGAGATCCGCAAGCCTGTTCCCAACCCTTTGCGTCTTCAATGCGCAACGAAATATAGAGACTGTGAAGAGAAGTAGGTCATGACTTAAAATCCGGCGCCGTCATAAGCTATTGCGTATGCCTGGGACGAGTACTTCCTTGCGATGGAAAACTTGACTCTATAACTTGGGTTTTCCCCTCCATACATGTCTAAGTAGGTAATCTCCAACGCCAGTGTATGTATATATGCATGCACCAGAATATCACATCCCGAATCGCACTCTCTTCAATCCTTCAATGTTCCATGTCTCCCATACAACTCTATGCATCAGATACCCAAGCCATCTAAGAACAAGTCTAGTCGCGGCGATAAACCCGCTTGCCCGCAACCCACGTCTCTCGAACCTTCAGCGAGCGGAGGTCTTCGATATCCATTTCCTCGAGGGGTTTATCAAGGACAATCCAGTCAGCAAACGCGCCGGGCTGAATGACGCCCGTCTTACCCTCCGTAAAGCCGCCGTAGGCAGGCCCCTCCGTGAATCCGCGAATCGCCTGGTCGAGACTCAGGGCCTCCTCCGCGTGCCAGCCGTCCAGAGACCCGTTTGCGCCGTGGCCGGTGTGTGGACTCTTCCTCGTCACGGCGGCGTAGATGCCCCGGAACGGGTCCGCCGGCTCGACGGGGAAATCGCTGCCTAGCACCGGCTTGATATCCAGCAGCGAGCGCATGCGATAGGCCTCCTTCTCCGTGCGTTCTTTGCCAAGTCTCGGCTCGGCATACGCCATGTCCGAGGTGGCGTGTGTCGGCTGGATGGAGGGTATGATGCCGATGGCATGCATGCGCGCCTGGTCGTCTTCGTGGATAATCTGCGAATGCTCAATGCGGAAGCGGTGGCGCGCCTGGCATTCTGCAAGAGACTCGCAAGGGCAGAGGAGTCTGAGCGCGGCGGTCTGGGCATCGATTGCATAGCGGTTTGCGAGATCGCCAATCGCGTGGATATTCACCTGGAATCCTTTAGTGGCCCACGAAACTGCTCGGTAGGTCAGTTCGGACGCGTTGACGAGCAGGGAGCCTGATATCCCCGGCCGGTCCGAATAGTCATCGATCATCGCGCTGCCCCAGCTGCCGAGGGCACCATCTATAATTATCAAGTATCAGAGACCAACCGTTGTAAGAATATCAAGAACCTGGGGTTAGGTGTAATGCCCACCTGCGAATAGTTTGACGCTCTGGATACTCAAGAAGCCGTTAGGATCGTTGTATCGCTGAACCGGATCAGGACAAACCGCGTTCCGATCGTAGTATTCCGCCATCGCGTAGACTCTGACGGTCCAATCTTCGCTCCCTGCCAGCTCCTTAAAGAGATTAAGATTGTCAGCATTGACTCCGGCATCGTGCATCCCCACCAATCCGAATTGGTTGAGCTGTTTCATTGCGCTCTTTATGAATGTTGCCTTCTTTTTGCTGTCTGGTTTCGGCCACAACGCCATGATAGGAACGGCGGCATTGTCACAGAACACGCCCATCCCTGGGTTTCTGACAATTTCTCCCCCAGGGACATCAGGTAGATCTTCCGGCAGTATATCCAGAACGGCTTGAGACACCCATATGCAATGTACATCTACTCGATCGAGCATGATATACAAATTTTTCAGATCCTCGTCCGCGGCTAGATCCTCCTTTATATCATATCAGTTTAACTAACCCCCTAAATCCAAGCCTACACTCTCCCGCAAGTGCGACGGGTATCAACTCACCGCAGTCGGCATAGTCCTAAGGGTCATCTGATCCCACCCAACGCCTCTGATCCATTCCTGCGCAGTTCCCGCGCCAGGGTGTTCGCTCACATATTTACGGACACGACCACGAATCTCTTCCATGGTCGTCGAACCAAAAAGATCAACTGAGTTGAGAAACTCGCCGTACTGGAGCAGATGTCCGTGGCCGTCCCAGAGGCCGGGCATAGCATATCCCGGTTGGACGCTCTCGGCGAGCTGCGAGTCGCTGCTGACGCCAAAAACTTTAGAGAACCTCCCCGTAGGCGATACGGAGAAGCAGTTCACGTCGGCGCCCGTGGCCCCGTTTGTTCGGACGCCTTGATAGCAGTGTGTCTCGGCAAGGAGGGAGTTGGCGGCATTCTGGCCAAATTTGACTAGGCTGCCAAGCCCAGCAACGGCTGCTACCGAGTATAGCCAGGCCATGCTCGTAATTTGTGGTTGGAAAGATTAAGCTCTTTCTTTGCTATGAATTCATGTGGAGGTCAGCGGGAAGTCTGGCTCAGAGGAAGCTAGGGCTTTCTTATTAATTGCAATGCCGAGTGCCAAAATAAGGATAGCATCTAAAAAAAAAATACTCAAAGGATTATAACCAAGCATGCCTCGCTGTGGTAAATAACAACAATTACCTAGCACATGTTTAATAACCTATCTAACAGAGGCATAGTTAGGTCATGTCTTTCTATGTAGATAGGTAGACTGGCTGAATTGGTGTGGGCGTGTGGTGCTTGTGTGACCAGCTATATACTAAGAGGCAGCCACTAGTACATGTAGTATAGTTGGCCATAAGGCCCCTGAACGACTACAGAGCAGCAAGCCGCATTGGCTCCAAACATGTGGCGACCTCCAGCTGTAACGTTGGACTCAGTGGTATTTCTTAATTTATGTTCCTTTTTTTGCGTAATATCCCTTTGCTTAAGCCAATCATGAATAAAAAACCAGGTTGGTTACCTTATCAGTAACAATTTAAAATCAACATTAATTACCTATACCGCAACACATACCTAAGGATCGAAAACACCGACCCTGGGCTTCCTGAGTGTTGTATTGAACCGGCATGTCATAATTCCCATCGCATATTCGAAACTCATATCTAGCTACTCTCAGTCCCAGCTATCTATAGCAGTCCTAAAATTGTCACCGAGCTACCTACCTAGGTATCTTATTATCGATCTTATCGCATTCGAGGGTCTGCAGCGTAAAATTGCAAAAGTCATCTAACGGTTGGAAGACAATGTGAAGTGGGGGTTGGGGATGAGTCGTCTGGGGACGTAAGCATTCGCTACCTACTTTACCTATCCTGCAATAGTCACCGACGATGACAATAATGTCATACATTTTCCCACTCGTATTCTCTCGTTTTCAGCCCCATGTCGAGAGCCCGATAAATACCGGTCGAAGATTATACATAAATTAAGATCCCAAACCGCAAAGCCAGAGAAGCAGAGGCTTTCGCGTGATCCATCTACCCAGACCAAGCTTAGCACTTAGATAACTACTTACTTAGTTAGACACTACCTACCCCGCCGCAATTACAACAGATTCAAAGGCTTGCCTATTTATAAGCGTCGCCTGATTCTTCAAACACTCGCCCGTCCAGCTCGTCCAATTTCTCGCAATGGCTACCTCAAAGGCCGACCTCGTCAGGCTCGCGGAGACGGACGTGATCAACGCGCTGACGCCAGAACAATTCGGACCCGTGCTAACCTCTCCGCCCTTCGTCTTCGTGGACGGGACCTTCAACACGCGGGATCTCGGCCTCGTGCCCGACAGTCCGCTGCGGCCGAGCTTCGCGTTCCGAACCGGCGCTCTGGCCGCCCTCACGGACAATGGCAAGGCCGCGTTGGCGGGCAAGCTGGGCGTGAAGCGGGTCTTCGACCTGCGCTCGCCCGAGGAACGCGCGCACATGCCGGACCCGGTCATCGACGGCGTCGAGAACACGTGGATCCAGAGCAGTAGTCCCGAGTCCAAGCCGGACCTGAACAGGTTCGTTGAGGGATTGGGCGAGACCGGATACAAGGAGATGTACCTCGAGGTTCTCGAGGTGTTCGTCGACAGCTGGAAGGTCATCCTCGAGCACGTCCGGGATCGACCGCGGGATCCGTTTCTAGTGCATTGCACGGGTGAGTGATGGCTGATGGACTTTCCCTCTTTTTCTCTTGCTCGCCCGCTCTCGTCCCGAGGCGCCCAACAATGCAATCGATAACGGGGAAAACAAGAGCCGTATGGCTAAAGTTGACAAAAAAAACTGACGTATTTCCTTAACTCATGTAGCCGGCCGGGACAGAACGGGCGTCATCGGCGGCCTGCTCCTCGCCCTCGCCGGCGCATCCGAGGACGCCATCGCGACGGACTGGCAGCTGTCGCGCATCGGCACCGAGCCAGTACGCGCCATGCTCCTCGAGTTCGCGAAGAAGGGCACCGGCACCGCGGACGAGCACCAGCCCGGTTTCCACAACCTCGTCAGTTTGAGGAAGTCCTGCTGGCTCGCGTTCGTCCGGGCATTGGAGGCGCAGTACGGCGGGGCCGACAAGTTCGTCACGGACAGGCTGCGCTTCTCGGAGGACGACCTCGCGACGATCAAGAAGAACTTGACGACCGCTCCCTAAGTCCTAAGGTGTAATGCGATTGCGCAGCTGTGGGGAAAGATCGAGCGAGATTTGTCTACTCGATTGTCTTCAGATGCACCCCGATATATATATATATATTTAGAGCCTAGGTCGAATGAGAGTGCCTCGTTCTCCTTCTGGCGGCTCAGTAAACGTGTGGCGATCGATCGTGGAAATATGCTCTAATGGCGAGTTTAAATGCACTCTTCGGTCGCCCTTGCTCGGTCTTGTAGTTAATATGGTAGTTGGACTTCGTCACATACCTTATTAATTGCATCATACCTACTACAGTACGCTATTGCTTTCCGCGAGTACAATACTTTGTCGGATTTCACTCCTCTTGTCAATTTTCTGCAGTGGTTTCTACGTTGGACCCGTTGTTGCTATCAAGGACTAGGTACCTTCTTCATTCAGCAGTCAAGGCTCCCCCCGTAGCTTAAAGACTGCCGAAACTCGGTATAGTCGTCCGCTGGTGTAGCTTCATTGCCTACTTCAAGGTGCCCTGTCCTTTTCTTGTTACCACGATATTCTTGGGGGATGGGTAGCTGTTAAATATCCATGAATCCCGAACTAAGTTAGTTACTTATCAATAGCTTTGCTTGCTGTCCTCATTTGCGATGACGGCGCACAAACATGGCATATATAGTCATTCTGGTGACACATCCAAATTTGGGGGAGTAGTGTTTGAAGAACAGCGAACGATCATTGCACTCTGTACCTCTTCAACAACGATACCGTAGTTTACATTGAATCAAGCTGTAATTGAAACATTCCACCCTGTACATAAGGTAGTATACACGTAATGCAAGATCCCGTATGTAGGTAGTGAGTACCTACCTGAGAACTGATGATTCAGAGTGCCCCGCGCTAACCAGTGCCCCTACGTCATAGGGGTCTCGTGGCGCAGGACTCTGAAGCTAGGAGGTAGTACCGGGTTACCACTCCAGATCGCTCCTTTGCTCGTCCCAATCCCTACCTACGTATGGCTGACATCATGGTGTTGCGCGGCGGTGCGCAGTCGTATGCGGCGTGATAGGTCAAATTCTTGAGCTGGCAAGTTTCTCCAACAAAGCCTCACCAGGTTTCCGACCCGACGGTTTGGCGACGTAAATGTATATAACAGCAGCCTCGATCCCCAGATCTCCTGAGAATCTTAATTCCATATAATATTAAGAACAAGCCCTCCAAGCACAATCCTGAACAACTGCTTGAATTTAAATCCTACCAATACTTTCAACAACAACAATAACAATCCAATATCAATACCAAGATATCCATACAAGCCCAACATGCCTTTCACTCATCACCACACCACCGCCAGAACCACGAGGACCACGAGGCCCCGTCGCCACGGTCTCTTCACTCGCGCCCATCCCGCGCACCAGCCCGTGCATCACCCCGTGCATCACCAGAAGCGCCACGTGACGCTCGGCGACAAGATCAGCGGCGCGCTATTAAAGCTCAAGGGCGCGCTCACGCACCGGCCAGGGCAAAAGGTACGATAACAACCCACGTCCTTGATGTCGATTCTTGGACTTCATGAGAAAACATCACCACCCTCCCTTCCGTATACGCAACCAGACACCAAACCCCCAAATCAGATACATACCCCTAACCTACCCAATACCAACTAACATCCTAACAGGCAGCCGGCACGCGCCGAATGCATGGCACCGACGGTCGCGGCAGCCATCGGGGCTCAAGACTCTCGGCCCGCCGGAAGTACCGCTACTAGACACGCTATGCCGCACAAATAGCCACTGCCTAGGCCCTCAGTCGTCGGTCCTTGGTCCGCCAGACGGGGAGAGGAGAAGAAATAAAAAAGACGCTGAGGAACAATTCTAATCGCGATGATGACTTGTAATGAAGTGACGATTCACGACGGATATTGTTATACCGTCGTACTGTACTATACGATATGATACATGCTGCAGGATACCCATGGGACGGAGGATAGACGGATGCGTAACTTGGCCGGGAACGCTGCCAGATTTGTATGATTACCGGGTCGGCGGGGAACGTCAAATCAGTATTAGATTAAGGAATATTAAACATGACAAACAAAACCCACTGCATAGCAAAACATGTGTTATCTAGTGCACGTACCTCCATATAACTATACCTATCCCGACTATTACCAGGTTAGGTACTTAGATATAAGTCAAGCCAGACTTTTATTTACTTTGGTCCAAATGATGGGAGAGAATCTTTGCCCGGGGGAGGGTAACGGAGTAGCCTACTGTACCCACACTCAGAATCTAGGGCAAGAAAAAATATTACTCTGGATGTCGGTTAACAAAGGTGATACTTGATTCATAACTTATTATCTCTAGTTGGGTCCCTTCAAGAGCGGTCAATCAGACATCGGATCTTTTTCACGGTCATGTGTGCCCATATCTCTCCGCCATGGATACCTAGCACCAGGTATCGGGGAGGTGGTAGAGCAGTCAGAAGAGCAGCGGGTCGTTTTGCCCACCGAGATGGTCAAGTATATCGTCAGGAGGAGGGGTGAGACTTACATGGTACCTGTCACATAGGTAGAACTTCTGCGCCCTTCGATTTACAAAGGTGGTAGGGCTTCAGTGATTATGTTAGATTAGATTGTGCTGTCGCGAAAGACGGTTCCAGATTTTTTAGCTCGTCCGGACCGGTCCATGACACTACCTTAGATAGGCCACTAACCTAGGTCATCATTAACACCTTATGCGCGCCGCTTTAACGGAGCCGGCTACTCGAGCGAATGAGATGTCGATTTGGACAAACGCGCAGTGAGCCTCACGTCAAAGAGCGCCGCCGAACTAGTGCACCCGGGTCCGATGACCGAGTCTCACCGTCTCCTCGCACATATATATGTTAATGTAACGTACAGAGACGTAGAATGAAGATGTCTCCCCAAGCCGATAAAGGAGTCTGGGGGTTTCGATGTTGCTTTGCGGTAGCGCAGCCGCGAAAGGATTATTCAGCCCGCCCGCCGGTCTTTCATAGGTATCGTGATCGCAGAAGACCAGGCCTTGGTAACTTTTACGTGAGAGTTCTGCCGTGCAGCGTCCGAACCCGTCATCGGCGGAGCTTGATGAAAGCATATGTGCTCACCCTCTATGGGCGTGTTATACAGGGGAACCCAGCTTATAAAACTCAGAATAAATTATGTTTTACACTTGAGTCGATAAACTCCTCATATCTCAAAAGGTTGATCAAGAGCGTTCTGAATTGTCCATTTATTTGTTTCGAAGGCTAGTGTAGTGTCTACTTGTTTATGATGGCCCGCGACGACATCGAGTTCGGCACCATGCCTATGGGCCAAACGCCAGAATGCGCAACACCTGGCACATCTTGCGGTGAGGGCAGAGGCGAGGAGGGGTTCTTCTCACCCGTCGAGACTCGACTGCCGAACGAGAGCGACTTTCCAGAGAGGCATGAGTTTTCTCTGCCGCCCGCAGATGGCGGGAAAGATGCGTGGCTTTTCCTAGCAGCTGTTTTCGTGGTAGACGCACTAGTATGGGGTAAGTGTTTCTCCTCTCTCCTCCACGTTCCATAGTCCGGCTTTCTATCAATGCGATCATGACGTCGCAGACGTACTCACTCAGTTTCCGCGGGTCCTAGGCTTCCCATTTTCCTTCGGCGTCTTCCAAAACTACTATAATTCCCACGAGCCGTTCGCCGGACAGCCGAGCATAGTGGTCATCGGCACCAGCAGTATGGGCGTCATGTACCTGACCTCGCCGATTATCATGGGCCTTGGTCAAATATTTGGGCGCTGGACACGATGGATGCCTCTTTTCGGCCTGGTCATCATGTCCCTGGCGTTGGCGCTGAGTTCATTCGCGACAACAACCACGCACCTAATCCTGTCCCAGGGCATATTATATGGCGTGGGTGGCGGAATTACATACTGTCCCTGTATAGTGGTAAGTTTTGTCTAGCGACCTAGCACTCTACATGGCAAGATGGTTTTGTCGAGATGCAGTAGGGGAGAAGGCGGCCTGCCCCCAAAACTGAGTCGTTGCTAGACGATTGTTGCTAATCGACGGTGCTGCTAGTACTTGGGCGAGTGGTTCGTCAAAAAAAAGGGGTTAGCATATGGCATTATGTGGTCGGGGACAGGCATAGCCGGCGTTGTGCTGCCTCTCCTCTTACAATCGCTCCTCAGCGCCCTCGGCTTCCGCAACACACTGCGATTGTGGGCAGGCTTTCTGCTTGTGATAACAGCGCCGCTGTCCTTCCTCATTAAACCTCGTCTCCCACCGTCGGCGACAAGCCACGTCAGGCTCTTCAACCTATGGTTTCTTGTCACGCCGGCATTCCTGGTGTATCAGACAGCTAATATCGTCGAGGCCATGGGGTTCTTTCTGCCTGGCATTTACCTGCCGACATACGCGCGCAGCACGCTCGGCGTGCCGTCCTTCTCGGCGGCCTCGACGATCTTGCTCGTCAATGTGGCGTCTGTGATCGGATGCGTAGCCATGGGCTGGTTTATCGATAGATTCCACGTCACGACCTGCATCCTGCTATCCACAATCGGAGCTACGCTAAGTGTTTTCGTGATCTGGGGACTGTCGTCGTCTCTGGGACTGCTGTACTTCTTCTGCATCACCTACGGTCTTTTCGCAGGGTCTTTCACGTCCGCCTGGCCGGGCATCATGAGAGATATGGCACAAAAGGCACAAAACAACGAAAAGGGCTCAGTGGATCCGAATATGGTGTTCGGCTTCCTCTGTGCGGGACGAGGGGTTGGAAATGTGGTCGCTGGTCCTCTGAGCGAGAGTCTCATCCGTGGCTCGCTATTGAGGGGAGATACGGCGGCATATGGCTACAGCAGTAGTTACGGAAGCCTGATAGTGTTTACTGGCGTGACGGCTCTGCTGGGTGGTGCAAGCTTTGTCTGGAGACGTCTTGGTCTTCTGTAGCGCTCACGCCCACGCACGTCAGTATGAAAACATTACGGTATACCTACTGTACGTAGCTATGCTCCAGACGCGATGATTCACAGGTTCTGCTAATTTGAGGAGTGGTAGATGAATGGTAGATATCATATACGAAGAAATAGAAGTCCGAGTTTAAATAGAATAGGTGGGGTGTATGAGACAGATTGTGAAGATTGGAAGTGTGATGGAATGGTGTCTTAGACACCTACATGTACCTTAGGTACGTACTTCTGGGGATAGGTTTAGTGCCGCGGTAATAGCCTTTGATCGGATAGATATACTCCGTGCATAGATGTACCTAACCTAAGAAGTAAATGATGTTCGGAATACTTTGTATCTGGCACGGAATCTTCTGTACAGATCTGTAACTGGGCAAGCCGAGGCGGTCGCTCTTTTTGTGGGCACGGACGGTTAAAAGCCTCCATAGGCATTTAAATAGCGAAGGGCGAACCTCGGCGGGGAGGCGGTCTCCCGCACTCCGAGAGGGCAAGCCGAAGAGGCCAGCCAATGGGAGAGGGGCAAATAATAAGATGCGACTTGTAAGCCCCTCTAGTGGGACGCCAACTGTCTTACGGCATCTACTTCGTACAGCCAGCACCACTTAGGTATTACTATTACTGGTGCTGACCATTGGATGTTTGTCTTTTCTTTTTCTCACCTCACACTTAAATTCTGTGAGAAAAGAAGAGAAGGCTACCACTCAATGCCACCTCTTCTTGTCTAGTTATTCCACGGGTCTCTCTCTCTCTCTCTCTCCTCTTCGGGTTGTCTTGACTCATTTTACCACGTTTACTCTACTCTCTCCCAGCTCGACTACTATTATACTGGGACACTCTACATCGTCCCGGGCACGGTTTTACTCTAGCTTCGATTCCAACGAGATACGCCCACGCTAGCAACCATGTCGTTCTCGAGCCTCGTTCAAGACCTCTCTATCCGTGACGGCAACAATGCCCGCCGCCGGGCCCCTCTCGGCGGTGCGCCCTCCGTCTCGACCATCGACGACCGCGCCTCGCACATCTCCCGCGCCATGTCCTACGCCAGCACCGCCGCCACGAGCGTGAGCATCTCCGGCGACATCTCGAGTCAGCTCCACGGCGGCTACCATCATCCCATGGCTCGGTCGTGGCAGGCAGAGCGCCAATTGACCAAGGTCCGTCCACCACACCACAGTCTCATCATTCTTGTTCATCTCTGCTAACAGCCGGCCCCGAGCACAGTCCATGCTCATCTACCCTCTCTTCATCTCCGACATCGAAGACGACGAGACCCTGATCCCCTCCCTCCCCGGGCAGTACCGCCGCGGCCTCAACAAGCTCGTCCCCTTCCTCGAGACCCTCGTGCGCAAAGGCCTGAAGTCCGTCATCCTGTTCGGTGTGCCCCTGCAACCCGGCAGCAAAGACGCCCTCGGCACGTCGGCCGACGACCCCAAGGGCCCCGTCATGCAGGCCATCCGACTCCTGCGCCAGCGCTTCCCGCAGCTCTTCATCTCCGTCGACGTCTGCCTCTGCGAGTACACCTCGCACGGCCACTGCGGCATCCTGCGTGACGACGGCTCGCTCAACAACCAGCTCTCCGTGGACCGCATCAGCGACGTCGCCGTGGCCTACGCGCAGGCGGGCGCCCACTGCGTCGCGCCCTCCGACATGAACGACGGCCGCATCCGCGCCATCAAGCTGAAGCTGATCGAGGAGGGCATCGCCCACAAGACCCTGCTCATGTCCTACGCTGCCAAGTTCTCCGGCTGCCTGTACGGGCCCTTCCGCGACGCCGCCATGTCCGCGCCCTCGTTCGGCGATCGCAAGTGCTACCAGCTCCCGCCCGGGGGCCGCGGTCTCGCCCGCCGCGCCATCACCAGAGACATCGGCGAGGGCGCCGACATCATCATGGTCAAGCCCGCCGCCCAGTACCTCGACATCATCAGCGACGCCAAGGAGCTCGGCCGCGACCTCCCCATCGCCGCCTACCACGTGAGCGGCGAGTACGCCATGGTCCACGCCGGCGCCAAGGCCGGCGTCTTCGACCTCAAGACCATGGCCTTCGAGGTCACCGAGGGCATCCTGCGCGCGGGCGCGAACATCGTCGTCAGCTATTTCACGCCCGACTTCCTCGACTGGCTTGAGAACTAGCCTCGCATAATCTTCTGATATTGTGGATTATTTTATATAATTCCGTGTGAGTTGCTTGTAAAACGAACCATTAGACACGGCGTTCGGGAACCGGGTGCTTCGTTCCATTCCATTTTAGGCGTTCCAAAGGAAGGCGGCATGTAAGCGATGAATTGAATCGGGACGGAAATGAACTCGGAGTGGGACACAATGGCATGATCGCACGGCAAGCGGATATCGACCGTGACGCACGGGACGATTAATTTAGATAGCCAGTTCAGCTTAGGACCGTGATCTGCCGCGTGGAAAAAAAAACCTGGCATATCGGTATATGCGTTACCAATCTCTTACATCTCGTTCCAACTAGAGCGGTCCCCCGAACTTAAATCGAGAGTAATCACACCATTTATATGGAGTAATTATGAGATACATTCCGTAGGCAGATGAATGAACGACAAGAAGATGAACGCAGGTCCTTAAATGTCATGAATCCATCACTTGTTAGGCTACCTACATACATACTGAGGATGGCTAGCTACGATGAACACGCCATCTCGATCTCATACCAGTCGCCCACTTGATCGTACGGTACACTGCGGAGCTAACTGGTACGCAACGCATGCTCCAACAGGTCCGCGGTTCGCGTCCACCCGGTATGACATTTCCTTGCTTCGGCGATTGCCTGTGCCAAGCAACCATGTGCCATCAATGAATAGCCCGCCATTCTGCCCTCTGTCATGATTAGTCTCATGGCTAGACTCCATCCCGGGAGCGAGAGAAATTGGGCACATTAGGTGGCTTTCCTTTATACACTTCATCACATAATCCCATTGACCAGCCCGAAAATAACGCCGTGGACGCCTCTATGATCAGAACATTCCATTCCGCCGAGCAATGCGAGTCAGCTATTTCTTCTTCCCTTTTGATTTCGATTTGGACGCCGGCGTCGAATTGGTCGAGGTCACACTAGACGCACGTGAGGAGGGGGCCGCAGAGTTGGCCATGCTGGCACCCTTGACGGTATCCAAGGCTTTATTCTGTTCATTTCGTTAGTGCGAATCTAGTTGCGATTGGGAGCAAGGCGTAATCACGTACCTTGACACTCTTAGACTTCTTTTTGGCTGGTGCCATACCAAGAATGCTGTCTTCGTCATTCTCCTCATCATCGGGCTCTCTCTTCCCCTTGCCATTAGCGCCGTTCGGCTTCGTCGGATGCACGTCCTCAAATTCCTTCACGATGGTGGTGAGAAGGGTAGTGCAACGACGGCTAATCTCGACGGGCGTACGGCTCAGGAAAAACCAGTCAAATCGGAACAGGGGACTCTCTCGGATTTCGTCACGAACACGCTCGAAAATCCCCTCCGAGTCAATGCCATATTTATCGAGAAGAACCAATAGGAATCGATCTTCTTCTTCAGTGTACACCTTCTTGTTGGTTGTAGAGACAGAGTAGTTGATCTTCATCTGCTGTAGAGGCACACGGTACTGTTGTAGTTTCTTTCGGAGCATTTTCCGCTGATGTTCAGTCTTGCGAAGCCGCTCTTCTCCAGTCTCAATAACTCCGAGAGATTTAGCATAGTCAACAACTTCAGTGTAGCGCTGCCAAAACACTTTTGCGTATGCTTTAATTTCGGCCGGAGTCTTGCTGTCGACTTCCGACGCAATTCTATCATAGTCGCTGCGCCCGTAGCGTGCAGAACCGTTGATAAACTGTTGATAATCTCGTCGATTCCATTCAGTAAAGCCCTGAAGCGAAAGCTTCTGCTTTTCTTCCTGTTCCTCTTTGGTGAGGGCTACGGCGTCATCAATCTCTCGCTGATCCAAGGCGCGCTCCGCTTCACGTTCTGACAGGTTGTCGTCGTCACCGTCGGGCAATGGAACCTTATAACCAATCTCTTTGCGGTAAAAGGCAGTTTCACGATCTTGCAACTCTCGTAGACGAGGAGGGTAGAACTGGTAGTCATGGACAGTAATTTGTTTCGGTGCCCGGGGCGCTTTGGGCTTGGCTTCTGCCTTGGTGGTTCCGTAAATTGCTTGACGGTAGAACTTATCGACCGAATATGACTGTTCCTTACGTTCACGCTTTGCGGGATTGATCCAATTCAACCCAATTTCCTTCTTTTTGCCGCTAAAGTCTTCACCGTTCCACTCATACGCAGATTCAGACGAAAATTTCTGTAGATCATCAATACCAAGCTTCTCATATTTGGCATTGAGCTCTTTCGTTCGAGCTTCACCCTTTGATAGGATCTCCTCGATATCGTCGTCGTTCAGTTCGGTACCCTTTGCTGCAAGACCAGAAGCAGCCTTGGATTGAAACACTTTTTCGGCTCCATGCTGAATCATTGTGAGAAGTTCATCCTTACCGGCGGGACCCTTAGCACCGGGGTGAGCACGACCTTGTTGAATGACTAGCTGGTCGAGGCGAAGCTTTTGGGCGGCCCGTTCAAGAACCTTCTCTTCGATTGCATTTTCAGTGACAAATCGATACACTACAACCTGCTTCGTCTGTCCAATACGATGCGCGCGGTCCATAGCTTGAAGATCGGCTTGAGGATTCCAATCACTGTCATACAGAACGACGATATCAGCGCTGGTTAGATTGATGCCCAGACCACCAGCTCGTGTCGTCAGTAGGAAGATGAATCTGTCAGAGCCCTCCCTGTTGTAATCATCGATAGCTGCAATTCGATCTTCATGCGCAGTGCTTCCGTCGATACGGCAGTATTTATACTCTCGAAATACACAATAGTCTTCGAGGATGTCGAGTAGGCGGCTCATTTGTGAGAAAATTAGAACACGGCTGCCTTGTTTCTGCATTTTCTTGAGAAGTCTGTCAAGAAGGGCCATCTTTCCAGAGTTGTATACGAGATGCTCATCTGTGGTATACGGTGGTCCAGGCTCAGCGCCCTCAAAAAGGTACGGATGATTGCAGCACTTTCGTAATTGCATCACGATATTGAGGAGACGAGTTTTGGATTCTCGTTTTCCACCTGCGCCGTTCACGGCGTCAATATCTTTCTCGAGTATTTTCTGGTACCATTTCACCTGCATATCCGACATGCCAATATACAGGTTGACTTCCCTTTTGGGCAACAAACTTTTTTCGACATCAGCCTTCACGCGGCGCAATAGGAAGGGCCGCAAGACTTTATGCAACTGTTCGACAACTTTCTCCTGATCTTGGCCCTGGCCAGAAAACCATTGGTCGAACGCGTCGGCATCACCAAATACATCCGGTAGCAGGAAGTTGAGTAAAGCCCATAGTTCGTGAAGATTGTTTTGTAGTGGCGTTCCTGTGATCAACAAGCGATTTCGGGAATTGAATAACCGGATAACTTGTGCTAACGAAGACTCTTCGTTCTTGATGCGATGGGCTTCGTCGATGATGATATATTCCCAGGCGAATTTTTTCAAATGAGTCTTTTCCCTTAGGACCATCTCATAGCTTGTAATGCAGACATCAAATCCATCGTCAACTAGCCGCTCGCTGATCAAAGCATGCCGTTCTTCCTTGGCACCCTGAAGAACCAGCACGTTGACATCCGGTGTCCACCGCTCAAATTCTCGCCTCCAGTTGTCGAGCGTAGATTTCGGCACGAGGACGAGATGGGGCCCATTTATACCCATAATATGTCGCAGGTACCCAAGAAACGAAATCGTTTGCAGTGTTTTGCCCAAGCCCATCTCATCTGCTAGGATACCCGAAATGCCGTTTTCGTGTAGTGAAATTAGCCAGTTCAGACCGGCGACCTGGTAATCTCTCATTGTTCCGTGAATGAAAGTCGGGGATTCCCGGAAAACTGTCTCAGCAGACCCGCCGTGTCGTTCGTCCTTGAGCAACTCGGCGTCTTCTTCAGCCTCAGTCCGACGTGCTCGGCTAGTAGCCGCGCCGCCCTGACGGATGCCCTTTTTCTTCCTTTTTATCTCCTCTTCTTCGTTTTGACGGTCTATCTCGTGTATAATCTCTCTCATCTTTGGATTTGGATTCGTCTCGATGAAATGGCGGAACAAGTCGGTTAAGCCCAAGAGATAGCGGAACCGCCGTATCGTGTCATCTTCCTGTAGCAGCGTTTTAATTAGCATTGCCGTCCCGTCGTCCACTCCCTCGTGTTCATACCCCGTAACGCATACCTTGGACTCCCCCAGGGCGTCATGCTTCCTGCCGAAAATACTTCTTCTTAATTGGTTTGCTTCGGCACGCTTCCTGCGGCCGTCTAAATGGTGGTCACCAACGACGCTGCTAGCGGTGGTATTAGGGTTCGTATCGGAGTCGGTAAAGTCCGGTGTCTCGTCAACTTCCTTTGGTCACACAGTTAGCAAGACGAGGGAGAGCACGGTACGTATGAAGCTGGTTGGAGCACACCATCTCGTCAGGTCTACTGACTGGAGGCTCTGGCGCACCTGACATGGACGCGTCAGGGTCTACAGCGCTCAGCTTAGAACGTGGCGGCATGTCGTTTGGCGGTGCCGCGACGGCACTAGACGCGACTGAGGTGCCCGGTACGGTACACTGGAGGCCTTGGTCAAACACACGTCGATATATGACTTGGAGGTCCGTAACGGCGGTATCTAGTGGCGGGTGGATGCAGACCAAGGGATTATCAAGGAGAACAATTAGTGAGGCACGAAGGAAACGCGTCGGAATGTGGATGTGAGAATTAGAGGTGGAGGAGCTCCTCGTGGAAATATGATGGGCTAGCAATGGATAGAGAAAAGGTAGTGTACGGCATGTACACCATACCATGTAACCAAAGTACCTCCGGGTGCAGTACTTCCGTACCTTAGTCAGCCAGATCTACATGTAGATAGGTCTAGGTAGGGGCTTATCGATTGCTTATCGTGAATCGATTTACCTAGCCTGCGCAAGAAGGACCTAGGCATGTGTAAGTGTGTAACGTACAGTGTAGAGCACCTAACCTATTCACTGCAGTCGGTGCTGTATACATCTTTAGATAGTGGACCTAGGCACCAGAAACTAGGTACGTACATAATGTATCAATGTAAAGTACCTGGATACCTACATGCACTAGTACAACTTTGGGATAGCTTTTTGACTGGCGCCTTGCTTAATCGCGTTACCCTCCTCGCGCTGTCGCCATCTGCACAGGTGGCAGCAGGTGGGTGGTCTGCAGACAGCCCAATCATCTCCAAGTCGCCGCCTTACTGGGTCTACGCCAAGACACGCGGCAGCGTAACCTTTCCTTTTCCGGACAAGCACAATCCCTGTTCGCCAGCGAAGTGTGACCAGGCCAGAAGTACCTACTTCATACAAAGTAGCAGATCATCCTTCCACCTCAATCATATGACAAACGCTCCGGTCCTTTATACTTGGCTACGACAGAAACCTCCTCATCACCCATCATCGCTGTGTCATCACCCGTGTCGGCGTTTGCTGTTGCTCTTTGTCGCTTCGAGCCGTCACCCGAGAACAGAACGAATGTTCTCTGTATCCCAGCTGATTTCTTCGCACTGCTATATCAACTACAAGACGATACGATATAGGACGAGCGCTAGCTGCATCGAATCCGCACCGAACCCGCAGTGCCCGCAGTGTCCCCCCACCAAACCCGGACAACGAGAGCAAACCTGCGAGAAATACGCCGAGGGTTTGTCATCGGTCCTCGACTGAAAGAGAGAAGAGAGAGAGAGGGCCTCTTCTCCATCATCCGCAAAGTTGCCCTTCAAGGTCCTGGTTCTCCCTTGTTGGCATTACCCGCTGCTGCTACGATATATGATGGATACCACGAGAGCCTCATCGCCACCCAAAGCAACCCTGGGCATCGACTCGCCCGAGCAACTGCTCGATGCCTTCAAGGCTGCCGCGCTCTCGGTCACAAAGCTTTACAAGACGTCCGCCGCCGCCCAAGCCAAGTCTCGTTCCGATGGGTACCAGGATTGCCTCGACGACCTGCTGAGCTTCCTCGACAAACGGAACATCGGCCTGGGCGACGGAGAGGGGTGGCAGATCAGGAAATGGGCTACCGAACGTCTGGATGGCAGAGAATCAGGCCCTCAGGTCACCGATGATGAAGACGAGGCCGACAAGGCCGAACCCGTCTCTTCCCCCGAGCCCGCACGCCTGAATCCCGTCTCGCAGCCCCTGACAGTACGGGACGAGGCGCCTACAATTATACATCCTCCAATCACCGCCGAACCCGTTGCCGAAGAACCCCAGATGATTACTGTCCCCACACAAGAAAACTTTACTTTTCAGTCTTCACATCCTTATCCCCATTACCCCCAAGAATCATATCTAAATATCGCGAACCTCGACTTGTCAGACCCGATAAGAGCGAACGACAACGCTGCACAGATTCCTTCTGTTGCGTCTGTATCTCAGGCCCCACGTCTTCGGAAAGACAAGCGACATCCACGATCAAGGAACACAGCGACAACTCAGCTGGGGAGGGGGGCCGGCCAGAAGCGGACAATCAACTTTGCAGAGCTGTTTGATGTGGGTGGCCTGAATTTTGGAAAGGACACATCGGGCAGAGATGGGAAGCGAAGCAGATACGCATGAAAGATATGATTGACGAACACCCCCTCCTGCATCTCTGGGCGCACTGGTCTGGATCTACGGCGGCTAGCTTCTCTTCTGGGACATAGCATCGGGTACATCGGGTACATCGGGTACGCATGAGAAGCACGACGTTATCAAGATCCATGGAAGTGCTGGACATATTTTGGGAAATGGTGCATCAACACGGGCGATGTTACTAGCATTCAAGGCGTTCATGACCGGTCGGCCACGGCTATCTACCCACAGTAGCCTCAACGACTCTTTGCTTTGCTTTTTACCTCTTTACTGGGAAATTAGACGCTTCGTGGAGAGGAGAGAGAGACGCGCACGCACACACTCGGTTGCTGCGTCAATCATGTAAATCTGGCGCACCTGTACTCCGTTAGGAGTTCTATCTATCTATAGGTTTCACCAAGGAGTTAGCTGTGAATGTAGATAGATTTCCCCCGCCCAATATCAACAATTACTCCTATCTATTCCCATTCCCCACGTTATGTTGGATGACTATACTCTCCCAAAACACACTGGTTTCGTTTACTTGAAATACGACTATGGATCTGCAGGGAATACAGGCGCTGGTCGGCTCATAATAAACGCCAGTTGGGGCACCAGGCGATTTTTTAAATTGACTTTGCTGGTTTCTAGTAGCCAGACGCCGAGGTCGGTACGGTGCCATGCTTCGTCCTAACTTCGTAACTACATCAGCTAGGTACCCTAGCAATATTACTTACTTGCCGAGGTAAACTCAACTTGACCAGTGTAGCGTTACCAGGGCTTATGTAGGTACCTGTTTCAGGGGCATTAATAAACTTCGTACTCGTGCAATGTAGTACTCACTTACTCGTGTAAGTAACTTCACGTACCTGCGAGTTACACAGCAGAAAGGCTTGATTAACATTACGGCGTGCATGTGTTTGTTCGAGATTGCAGCAAGGTACGAGTGAATTCAAAAGTAACAGGGAAATATCATTATTACATATTCAACCAAATTCAAAGGGGGGTGAAGAACATTGAATGCTTACTAAACATATACAGAGAGATCAGAGAGATGGAAACAGACACTCGGACATATTACCTGCAAACCAACCAACATGATGAGATACTCAACGTAAAGTAGGGAGATAGATAGTATAAATCAATACAAATCTAGTTTTATTAAAACAACCCACTCACCCATCTGCCCTATCCCAAGTCTTGTCATACAACAACGACAACAACGGCGTAGAATCCTGCAGTCAGCCTCAGTCTCCGTTTCCATGCTAGCTCGGCAGATAATTTTACCACGATGTGCTAAATAGCACCTCGGTAGATAGATTACAAACATAAAGCACCCCTGCCCCGGGGGATCCGTCGCGGACAAGCTGGTCGATCGGTTGGCTGGCCTATGGGATGGATGCGAGGGAAATACGAGTACGTCGACACGAGAACTACCACATCTCAAGAAGAATAAGGAAGGGAGAAAAAGGAGAAGAGGGCTAGAGGGGGGAGGGTCACTGCGTCAAAATGATAATTATCAAAACAGACAGACGGTTTACCTCTAGGGATTCTCTATATAACCCACAAGTCACGTAGCAGTGTAGAGAAGCTCGTTCTTTCAAGGCAAGCAAGGCGTGGACGTACGTATTCGATATTGAACGAGATACTCTAGATGGCTACGCAATAAATGAAGGGCGAGAGGTAAGATACCGCCGGCTCATCCACTTCTTCATTTAGTCCTTTCCTTCTTCTCGCCGGCGGGAAGAGCGGATGGAGTCCTACGGCTTTAGATAGATGTAGGCATATTCTTTGGGGATAATTCGGGGGACGGGTGGGCGATTTATGATGTTAGCTATAGGACTCTACGTCGTGAATGATTTGACGTAGATGGCTGAGGATCGCCGTACACCTGACACAACCAAGCCGAGAAATATTAAACGAGAAATATTAAAAATCGGTAGTCACGAAAGTGCTGCGAGGATGAAGAAAGACCTGCATGAGGCACTTGGTATGTACGACGGAAAGCCGTTGATGTAGCTGAATACAGCGTTTAATATATGGTTGCTGAAGGTATCATAACACACAATGTGGTCCCCTTCTCCGTCTCCTTATACCTGAGATGTTCTAACAGTTAGTTCAAGATGACCCATTATCAAATTGGACTCCCGCTCCTCTAGTTGAATCAGAAGAAGCTACGCACTGTTTCTCCCCCTCCCCCCCTTTATCATGCCACGAAGTTGAGTCTAAACCTCTGCCCAGCCCGAACACCGCGCCGTGCCTGATGAGAGTAGGCATGTTTCGTATTGAAAAGCATGGATAATTTGTTTAATGAACCGTCGTTTAAAAGAGACCTTGAATCTCGCCTGTTTCAGTGTCGACATCAACATTCAAATAGCCCGGAGCCGTTGGCAAACCGGGAATAGTCTGAATATCAGCAGCGAGAGCATACCTATTCGAGAAACAATTAGTACAAATATAAATCAAGCATAGACGTGTGTATTGGTTCTTACAAATATCCGGCACCAGCCGCCATCCTGACGTCACGAATAGGGACGGTGAAACCTGTCGGGGTACCCTTAAGATCTGGGTCGTGCGATAAAGAGTATTGGGTTTTCGCAATGCAAATGGGTAGGTTGCCGAAGCCCTGCTGAGTGTAGGTCTCGACTTTCTTCTGTGCTAAGTCGCTAAACTCAACAGCCGCAGCACCATACATCTTCTTGCAGATAGCCTCCATGCGCTCTTGAACGGAACCGCCTTCGACTTCGTACAGCAGCTTGAAGTCCTTAGGCTTCTTGGAGGCGGCGATCACACCATTGGCTAGGTCAATAGCACCCTTGCCGCCTTCAGCCCAGTGGTTCGCCAATATGGCATCCTCTGCCCCCGCGGCAATAGCCTCTTCACGGATCACTGCGATTTCAGCATCAGTGTCCGTAGAAAATTTGTTGACAGCAACAACAACGGGACACCCGTAAACCCTTGCGTTTTCGATATGCTTCTTGAGGTTGACGCACCCCTTTCGTAGCACTTCAACGTTTTCCTCTTTATAAATAGGATTCAAAGGAGCACCAGGGGCAATTGGAGGGCCGCCACCATGCACCTTAAGAGCACGAACGGTAGCAACGACAACAACAACATCTGGTACAAGGCCCGAGGCACGGCACTTGATATTGAAGAATCGCTCGCCACCCATTGTGAAATCAAAGCCTGCCTCGGTCACGACAAAGCCGGCCTTGACACTATTGTCCTCATCCACTTCAGTGCCAGCAAGCTTCAGCGCCAACTTGTCTGCGAGAATAGAGCTGTTGCCAATGCTGATGTTGGCGAACGGCCCAGCGTGGACAAACACAGGAGTACCTTCCAGACTCTGCATCAAATTGGGCTTGATAGCATCTTTCATGAGAGCAGTCAAGGCGCCACCAGCTCCAAGATCGTCGCAAGTAACGGGGTCCCCAGATCGCGAGGTAGCGACGACCATCCGGCCTAGTCGCTCTCGCATGTCAGCGAGGCTAGTGCTCATGGCAAGAATAGCCATGCATTCGCTTGCAACTGAGATATCGAACCCAGTGTTTCTTGTCTGGCCCTTCTCGGTGGGTGCAATTCCGACTGTGATTCCACGTAGATGGCGATCATTGACATCTAAGACACGTCTCCAAGTAATGGTATCAGGGTCGATATCTAGACGAGCGAAACGGTGGATTTCATCTTCTGTGAGCTCGTTCGGGTCTGTCTTCTCAATACCCAACTTCTTAAGTCGACGGAACATAACAGGTGCGAACACCCTCTTTCCATTCTTTATGGGCACCAGTCTCTTGTACAGCGGCCCATCCTTCTGGGTGTTTTCATGGAATATGCGAGTTTCGATGGCGGCAGCGAGAAGGTTGTTTGCAGCAGTAACGGCATGTATATCACCCGTTAAGTGCATGTTAAACTCATCCATGGGAATGACCTGACTGTAGCCGCCGCCTGCAGCGCCTCCTTTAATACCAAAGGTGGGACCCTGGCTGGGCTGACGTACGTTTGCGAAGGTTAGTCGGCCAAGGTGGGCGCCTAAAGCCTGTGCTAGGCCCATCGTTGTAGTGGACTTGCCCTCACCAAGAGGAGTAGGCGTAATGCCAGTGACGACAACATATCGACCGTTCTGGCGGTGTTCAAGACGCTTCAGAAGGCTCAAGTCGACCTTGGCTTTGTACGCGCCATATGGTTCAAGTTCGTGCGGCGCAATGCCGATTTCTTCTGCAACCCGAGTGATATGCTTCGGTGCTTGGGCCCTGGACACATCGATATCCGATGGGACTGGAGTTTGGAGCTTGAGAGGGAGGGGAACAATCCGCCTCTGCTTCTGGCGGTCAAAATACAGGGTCGTGGCGTCGATGACATTCTGTAGCAACATCGCAACTGTCATTGGGCCGACACCGCCTGGGACAGGGGTGATGTAGGAAGCGACCTGAGACGCTGACTCATAGTCTACATCGCCGACGAGACGTTGTCCCGATTTCTTGGATGCGTCCGGAATGTAGTTGGTTCCAACGTCAATCACAATGGCCCCTGGTTTCAGCCACTCTCCCTTTACGAAGTTGGGTTTCCCTATGGCAGCAACGACGATGTCGGCCACCTTCAACTTCTCCGCCAGACCTGTTGTCTTGGAGTGGCATATGGTAACGGTTGCATCAGCATTCTTGAGCAGGTAGCTGACGGGACTGCCAACGATGTCACTTCGGCCAAGAACCACAGCGTCCTTTCCCTTGAGATCAACGCCGGCATGCTCTAGCAATACCATGACACCTTTCGGCGTGCATGGGATAAAATAGGGGTGGCCACCTTTCTTGGCAAGTTCACCAATGTTGGTGGTGCCAAAGCCGTCAACATCCTTCTCATCAGCAACGAGCGAAGTCACAGTGTACTCGTTAATGTGCTTAGGAAGGGGTAGCTGAACCAGAATGCCCGTTACTTTAGCATCATTGTTCAAGATGTGTAGATTTGCCAAGAGTTCGGCTTCTGTGATAGACTCTGGATAGTGCAGGAGCTCGCAGCTGATATTGGCCTAAGTAAGTCACGATGGTTAGGTCCTCGTATACTTAGTTGAGTAGATCTCGGATGACCGTAGCTACTCACCTCTTCAGCAGCCTTTAATTTCATGCGAACATAGGTAGCTGCGGAAGCATTGAACAATTAGAGCGTCATTTATGAGCAGGATATCAGCCATCACATACAAGAATCGGATCGATCACCAACTAGAGGCGCGTTAGATCATGCATCACTTTCAACCTTAAAGAGGCCAGCGGCTGCGAACTAACCTTGGACAATCCTAAGAGAAGGCTGATATTGAGGGTTCAACTTCTGCTTTTCCACTACCTCCGCGGCGAGCTTCTCGCGGATGGCTTTTGCGATGGCTGTTCCATCAAGCTTTATGGCCGTCATGGTGGAGGGTCTTGTTGAGAAAGATCGTAGGGAGCCAGGCTGGCGAAAGAGTAATGGTTGAACCTGGAATGAGTTCAGGTTCTTGGAAGTGAACAAAGACGAGTTCGTGTTGAAGTTGCTCACACGAGCCGGGACAAAAACGTGGGGTTCCGTATCACGCGGGGTTAGCAGAGCAGGAGAGGATCGGGTGGTGGTGTAGTAATCGTAGGCTTGGGCCGAAAGAAGGGAGGGCCGAGTACGCCAGGGTATGCAGGGTTTTCGACTTCCAGATTGCGGAGCTGGACCCAGCGCCCGGCCTGTTCCTGCCGCTACTGCTGCTGCTGTTATTACTGCTGTTACTGCTGTTACTGTTGTTACTGCTGGTGAAGTGGTGTAACGAGACCCGAGGGGTGTCCAAGTGGGACTGAGACGGTGCAAGTGCCAGGCTAAGACAGTCGGAGGGGGAGCCGCTGTGCCCGTTGTTACCGCTACTGCGCTTGTGGCCGTAACTAGCCGCTGCCGCCGTAGACGCGCACTAGAGAGCAGTCTCACTCGCGGAAATAGCAAATTCTTCCTCGTGGGCGTTGAGCCAGGCGAGCCACGAAGAAATCCATTGCATAGGCCCATCTCTCACTCTCACGCGGCCGATCAGTCCTCCTCAATCCTCCTCAGTCCTTCTCCTCCTCCTCTTCCACTACCTATTATCCGGCCCGTAACGATGATGGACTGAGAAACCCCTTTTCTTTTTTTCTTTCTTTTTTCCCTCGCGTCTACTGACTCAACGATACACGTCCCCACAGGCGGTGTGGATCATATTTGGCTGTTGAGAGCAAGCTTCTAATCTATGTCGTCGTCATTCCGCTGAATAGAAATATAGCAAGAGTCAGTTATCAGTTTCCATTTTCACACAGGGATGGGAGAATGAAACTGCGGATGAGTCAATCACAGAGAAGAGGTCCCGTACTGGACAGGGGCATACCAAATGCGTATAAGAAGTTAACCTAGTTATCTGCAATCGTCTCTCGCGTGAGGTATGATACGACGAGGGATGAATCGACATGCAGACGCCTGCTTCGAATTGCGTCGATGAGTCTTACAATATAGTGTCATAAACATTGTGGGGATGGTTATCTTGAGGTTTATGGAAGAAGAAGAGTCAACTTTAGATACGTTGCAACTTCAACCTTTTTCTGGCCACATCTCACCCGGCCAATTGCGCTATTCCCGGAGAGAGAGTTAGCCTCTCGGGCTTTTTTCTGTTTCATCGCAGCAGAACGCGCATGTTGGGACGGACGAAATAGAGCCGCCTGTCCAATTAAGTAAATAAATACCTATCTAGAACCTAAGGTATTGAGTGCGTTAGAGAGAGGTAAGTAACGCTTGTACCGCCGCCCGTCGCTTCCTTCAGCCAGTCTCAGTGAAAGGTACCTACCACTTAACCTACATAGGTAGGTACATATAGGTGAGTCAGAGGTGTCATACCTCCCTAAGTACCTCCCTAATAGTACCTACCTGCCTACATGTAGGTATGTGACTGTCCCCAGCAGCACTTTGCCTCCCACGCGCTCCACCAAAGCAAGGCGGCAATTGTTTTTCTTGCTTATCGTCACGTGCACGCACAAACCCTTTCAAAAGCCCACTCAACCCCACGACCGCTGGTGACGATAGCCACCCGAGACGTCGACAACCCAAAACCGCCATCATGAGGCCTATTCTTCTTTCGGGCCACGTAAGTACCAACCGACCATCTATGCTCCAGGACATGGCGCACAGAGCGATGTTGCTAACTCACCACGTCTTTTCCAGGAACGTGCCCTTACGCAGATCAAGTACAGCAACACCACTACCCCGCGACCGGATATCCTTCTAACCAAGACCGCGTAGATTCAATCCCGACGGCGACCTCCTTTTCTCCGTGTCCAAGGACCAGCAGATCTGTGTCTGGTATGCACACAATGGCGAACGTCTCGGCACCTACAAGGGACACCAGGGCGCCATCTGGACCGTCGACGTCGATCCCACTTCCACCATAATCGCGAGTGGTAGCGCCGACAACACCATGCGACTCTGGGAAATCAAGACCGGCCGCCTGCTGAAGACCTGGGACTTCCCCACCGCAGTCAAGCGTGTCGAGTTCAGCCCCGACGGACAACAGATTCTGGCTGTTACCGAGAAGCGCATGGGTCATTTGGGTACGATCGTCGTTTTCCCCGTCGTTCTGGATGTCGACGCCGAGCAGAGCGACGAGCGGGATTTGACAATCGTGTGCGACGAGAGCAAGGCTACCGTTGCTGGCTGGAGCTACCTGTCCAAGTACATCATTGCCGGCCACGAGGATGGCTCCGTCTCTCAGTACGATGCTAAGGTATGATGAACGCCCGTGGCCGCCATCAGCCCTGTTCTATTCTGATAACATGGTCCGTGTACAGACCGGCGAACTGCTTGACAACATCCCCATCCACGAGCTCAACATGCAAGTCACAGACCTGCAGTGGTCATCGGACCGGACCTACTTCATCACAGCCTCGAAGGACAAGACAGCTAAGTTGATAGCTGCTCGGGATCTCGAGCTTCTCAAGACCTACACCTCCGACACGCCACTCAACAGTGCATGCATTACACCTAAGAAGGACTACGTAATTCTAGGTGGTGGCCAAGCGGCGATGGATGTCACAACCACTGCCGCGCGACAGGGTAAATTCGAGGCACGATTCTATCACAAAATCTTCGAGGATGAGATTGGTCGTGTAAGAGGTCACTTTGGACCCCTGGTAAGTAGATTCTACGCTCCAAACTCGCCCAGGTCGCGAAAGACTGACAACGACCCCAGAACACGGTAGCAGCAGACCCCAGGGGCAAGAGTTATGCGAGTGGCGGAGAAGACGGCTACGTGCGAGTACACCACTTCGACAAAGGGTACTTTGATTTCTTGTACGAAGTCGAGCGAGAGCAACAAAAGAGATTATAGACTAGGTTGTACTTCATTGTTGGTGGTGAAAGCTTGCTCGGCGTTCTCGTTTTCGCAGCATCGCATTTGACGGAGGCTTGGCGTTTGAGGATACTGGTTTGTTTCGGGGCACAAAAGAAGAAACGCCGTTTTGGGCGAAAGCAAGGTTTAGATAGGGACCTGGTTCGCTCCTCATGAAGATACCTAACTATCGCGCATTTCCGGACCCAAGCCGAGAGCTGTCCCACCAAGTATGAGGCCGTTGCTAACCGTTGCCATACGACAGCTAGGGATTTGCGGGATAAAGCTAATACCTTTGCGGTCTTTTTCTTCTGATTCTAAGTGCATTTTGTACGTCATTTTCTCAATACTCGTGAATCCTTAGCGTACATGCTATAAATGGAACAATCCAGAACGAGAGCGACAAATTCCCGCCTGCTCAATTCAGGTTAACGGAGTATCTATCTAACGACGCTAGATGGACACAAGAAGTTGATAGCCTGGCGAAGCTCTCCCCATGACGCGGGGACGTGCTGTAGCGTGGATTTCCATTTCGTCTTAGTTCTGGCCAACTTGATATCTTAGATGTAGTGGGTACCGAGATACTATAGGTATGTATGTATGGAGGCGAGACGGAGTATCTTTATGATGTACCTACTTGTTCCTAGAGAGCATCAGAACCCCGCAGATATTTCTCCAATTGAGGAGAACCCGAGGAGAACCTGCGATGCGGTCCAAGCGGGGAATATCCTGCGCATAATTGTTACCTAAACTTCCGTACAAAGCAGGATAGGTAAGGTAGGTAGGTATTTGGCCGTACCTGGGCACTGCAGGCATACCGTTCATTGTTCTTCTTCTCAATGCCTGCCTAGGTACGTATAGAAGGTTCGGAATTGCTGGGCAAAAGCCATCTACCAAGCAAATGAGTTGGCTGGTTGGCCGTTACCAGGTAGCCAACTACGCTAGGTAGATATCTTACAATTTGAAGATGGCGTTGTGGCGGCATCTGGACCGGAGGCTTCGGTATACCTATGCTGGCTCCGGCCTGGGGAGTTGTTGCAGCCAGTGAGATAGGATGACGATTACCGGGATGAACAGACAATGGCATTTTGTCATTTACCTGAGCCTACATAATCTATACTGGAGGTACTAGATAGTACGACGGAGATCTCTACATAACAGGCACCTACCGAACCTACATGTAGGCATGTCAATTTGGAGAATGATGTACCGATACGGGATGCCAAGTATCTCCGAGCCAGACGGAGTAGATCTAATGCGCGCCTTTATCTTTTGAGATCTTGTGGAGGATAATAGTGTATACAGTACCCAGTGACCTATGGTGGTGGAGAATGCGACGACATCTCCATCACGACGTCTCCATCACGCTATCATAGATGGTGCTTGGCGTCCCGGGCTTCCGAGAGTTTGGGGTTGTCATCGTTAGCTGTTCGCTCTCCAGCATTGAGGTTGCCCTTTTTTTTTCTGATCGATACCATACCTATTGAAATCAGGCAGGAGAGGACTGTAGGAGTCCTAGCGTTGACGCTAGTCGCGTAGGCATAATAGGGGTAGTCATGTTAGCCAGGTACGAAGTATCGTGAGTTTTACAATTCCACGCTCAAGCCAAAGGATTATCTAGTATATACCTACTGTAGCGTGCCAAGTATGCTAATTTATAACATAGCTTTTACCTAGGTACTGAACAGCAGTTACGGCGCAGCAGTTATCGTAAGTGATGCGCTAAGAAGTAGTGTATCTACCTAGCGGTCTTGAGAGAGGTAATTAATTGAAATGATGAGGAAACTTCGAGAATCTGGAATCCAGTCCTAGGTAGTTGTACCTAGCGTTCGGGCAGATATGAGGCGTTGAGCTTGCATAGGTAGTACTCGGTACTTAACATGTTGTCAGCTTCTAGAATTCCAGCGCCTCACACCGGCGACTAGGGTGTCGGGAACTTGTGCAGGGGCGGGAAAGGTAGGTACCTAAGGCATCACAGCATGCAGAAGATTACTTCAGTCGACGCCTTTTAGCGCTAGGATTGCACCTTCTCCGACTCTGTTGCCCAGCCCTCTATAGCCAAATGCCAAGCGACCGAGCCTCGAGACAACGTCATTAGCGCTTAGCTGACGCGAGCTTTCCCTGGTTTATACTCTCGTAGTGTACACTGCTCCGTACACTGGATTTCATCGTTCGAGGAGGGCAAAGGAAAGGAATAAGCCGGGTTGGTCGACGTCAGACAAAACGCCGCGAGTCGGTTATCTATCTAATGGGTAATATGATATTGTTGTTGTTATTGTCCTCCTTCGCCTGCTGAAAGGAATATCGCCAGCTCACGGCCGAGGCTTCTCATGCTGACTGTCCAGCCGCTTCACAATCTCGCGCGATAGTAAACACGGAAGAGGCCTCGGCGCCCATGAGGATATTTTCCGCGTTTCTGGAAAAAATTTGAAGCAGGGAACAGTATTTGATGGGGATTTGCGTCGTTATTTCCACTCATCCATCGATGTATGTAGCCACCTGCCTCTTTCATCCTAACAAGCCGTCCAGGCAGGGTCTTGATTCATGTGCCAAGAACTGCCCCTGGCCCTCTATCGTCCTCTCCGCCTCGCTTCGCAGCGGTGGAAGCTGTTCCCAGCTTCGCGGTACGAGGCCTGGGCAAGCCTGGGCAGGGCTGCATACCGATACAACGTAGCTACTGTATACTAACCATACAATAGCGGGTGGAATCACATCACATGGAACCATTCTGCACCGTATGGCATCAACCCAGGCTCTGAGCCGGGTACCTACCTACTTGCCTACCGCAAGTCCCGTACACTAGGTTAGGCAGCTCGCGTTGAGCATTGGAATCGGGGGTTGGGGATGGATGGACGAGTGCCCCACGCGAACGCGAGCGCCGTGCAGATGAGCTTTGCGGAGTACTGCCTTTCTTGGAGCTTGAATGCTGATCCTTGTTCAGCGTGAGAGCTTTATAAGGCGTCATCATTCCCCTGCTGCAGCTTGGTTCGCCCTGCCCTTCTTGGTAGGCTTTGCGCGACGTCTCATTGCTCACTCGTTGGTCAATTGAAGACGCCTCCTCAAGATGAAGTCGCAATCGTTGGTGGCGGCCGCTCTGGCGGTCTTGCCTCAAGCCCTGGCCATCACGCCGGAGCTCATGCTCTCTGCGAACCGGTACGGCGCGGCGCAACCGAACCCCTCAGGTGTGAGTAGCAGGCCCTTCGCCCATATCTAGAGAACGACCCCAAGACTAACAGCCCTCTAGGACTTCGCCATCTACACCGTGTCCAATTACTCCTTCGAGACAAAGGAACGGACTAGCTGGTGGAACAAGTTGGATCTGAAGACGGGCAAGATCTCCAAGTGGCACGAGGCCTCCGGCATTTCAGAGGTGGTCTTCGTCGGTCCCAAGGACACAAGCATCATCTATATCAATGGAACAAACGAGGAAGGAGATGGTGGCATTAGCCTGTACTCGGCCGATGCCAACAAACTCCAGGAGGCCAAGCTTATCGCTTCCTTGCCCGCTCCCTACTCGGGACTCAAGGCAGTCCAGACAAAGTCAGGCGATATCAACTTTCTCGTGTATACCAAGGCGTATCCCAACGGCACAGCGTATAACGAGAACTTGGCGGAGGCACCTGCCAGCTCCGCTAGGCTCTACGACTCGATCTACGTTCGCCACTGGGATACCTGGCTAACCAAGGAGAAGAACGCGGTCTTTGGCGGTGTTTTGAAGCGTAGCCACGGCTCCTACGTGTTCTCTGGTGAACTCACCAATTACGTTACCGGAATCTGCGATGTCACTTGTGCCGAGTCTCCTTACGACCAGAGCGACCAGAGCGACTACGACATTTCGCCTGATGGCACTGGCGTCGTCTTCCTGACCAAGGACACGTCTCTCCCCTTGGCCAACTACACGTCGGACGTGATCTATTATGTTCCCTTTCACGGCACCTCAAAAGATGTTGTGCCAATTCAGGCCCGTGGGACCACCAGGTACCCCGAGGCGCAGGGTGCTGCTGTTGTCCCTCGGTTCTCGCCCGACGGAAAGAAGATCGCCTATCTCCAGATGAACGGTATTGCGTACGAATCGGACCGCAGCATCCTCTACGTCGCCAATGTGAACAAGAAGAACTTCAACGTGAAGCGCCTTGCTGGTAACTGGGACCGGGCTCCGGATGGCCTAGCTTGGGCTCCGGACTCCGATACCATCTACGTCGCTGCTCCTGATCTAGGCCGCGAGCGCATCTTCCCTATCCCAGTCACTGCCGGTGATAATTACAAGCCCAAGAATATCACAAACGAGGGTGTACCAGCTGGCTTTGAAGTCCTTCCCAACGGTAACATACTTGTCTCCGACTCTAAAATCTGGACAAGCCGTGACATCTACACCGTCTCACCACACGGCAAGGTCGTGAAGACGTACTTCCAGGCCAACAAGGTGGACCCGGGTCTGAAGGGTCTCGGACCCGAGGACGTCTCCGAGTTTTACTACTCTACTAACACCTCGGAGATCGACCAGCAGGCGTGGATCATCTACCCCGAGGGTTTCTCCAAGCACAAGACATATCCCTTGGCGTTCATCTCCCACGGAGGTCCCCAGGGCGCTCACTTCAACTCTTGGAGTACAAGATGGAACTTCAAGGTCTGGGCCGATCAGGGCTACGTCGTCATCGCGCCCAACCCGACGGCCAGTTCCGGCTGGGGCCAGAACCTTACCGACGCGATCCAGGGACGCTGGGGTTCGTACCCGTACTGGGATCTGGTCCACGCCTGGAAGTATGTCAACAGCACGCTCAAGTACGTTGACACCTCGAGAGGTATTGAAGCCGGAGCTTCCTTTGGAGGATACATGACGAACTGGTAAGTCGAGAAACGGTTCCCCCAACCTCGCAGCGAAACGAGACAGTTTCTCTTCGGTGTAACCGATGCTAACACGCGAGGGAAATAGGATGCAAGGTCAAGAGATGGGCCGCTGGTTCAAGGCGCTTGTGACGCACGATGGCAGCACGTCGACGCTCAACCAATATGCCAGCGAGGAGCTGTGGTTCATGAACCACGACTTCGCCGGCCCGTTCAACCAGACTGGCTTCGACAAGACCTCGCCGTACTGGCAGTGGAACCCGCTGTTGTACGTCAACAACTGGGCGACACCCCACTTCGTGGTGCACAATGAGCAGGATTTCCGTCTGCCCATCAGCGAAGGTATCCTGCTCTTCAACATGCTCCAGACCAAGGGCGTGCCGTCCCGCCTGCTCAGCTTCCCCGACGAGAACCATTGGGTCCTGAACCAGGAGAACAGCTTGGTCTGGCACACGGAGATCTACAAGTGGATCAACTATTACAGCGGCATCAGCAAGGCTTCCTCGCCCTACTAAGCGTGAGCTTAGCTACCTTGCAATGTAGAATAGTCACGTCTCGTAAGTCCTTACTCATACGGGCTTGCGAGACGATGTGTCTCAAGTAGTATTATTACATAAATGATTAATTATCAATAAGCTCGTGGCTAATCTCTCATGTATTCCGTTGGTGATATGTCATGAGATACTTTGTAAGAGAGGTAGCATTAGCAGTTTCGGCTGCTAATCTTACAAGAGCGACACAGGGCGATATGGATGCATCGTCCATCACGATATGTGTTTGTACTTACTGATCAGCGATGGCCAATGGCTAGATGATGGCAATCGCAAGGCCACACATGTTTCAGAGCGAAACAACCCGGCAGAGGTTAGCAATGCGCGGGATGGATCCGAAATGGAGATCATCTCATCCAACCTAATTCTTTCCAGTTGATCGGCTCGCCAATGCCGATCTTCTTGCCAAGACCTGGAATAGGTCATCTCTCAGACTCTCTGTATTGCCAACTTTGCTGCAGTCATCGCTGTACGGCTCCCGTTGTAAATCTTATATCTTGTCTTTAAGTTGTTCCACGACATTGCGGTGCATCGGCGTTTGGCGTAACGTTATTCTATGTTGAAATGCAAGTAAGTAGGGTAGAGTAAGTCCTGCTGTAGCCCGACGCTCTTGTCCTAATTGCCTTATCTACACAGTACCAATCTTGATCTACCCATCCACTACAGTCCTAGTCCTACGGTATAGGGCCAATACCAATGGCCTGGCGTCGTTGAGTGAACCAGCATTGGCTACACTGCATTCTCACTGTTTCGAGAAACCGTTAGACAGGGGTTTTAGATGGAGATCAATGGAGTGTTTGCTCCAGCATTGGAAACACATGACTGCTATTTCCCCCCTGTGAATAGAAACAATTACAGTAGGTAGCCTATCTACCTACCTAGTTTAAGGGATATAGAACTAACCTGCGCATTAGATGGGCGGAATATCAAAATCACCCAGTACCGTACTTAGTAACTGACAAGGCTGCGCAGATATGAGCCCCTTAATTACCAGTAGGTAGGTTAGATAGGTATATCGTCATAGTGCAAACCAAAGCTGACGCGGCTGGGTACTCGGAATAGAAAATTTCTAGGTTAGGTAACTTAAGTATATAACAACGATGAAGGAGAAACGAGGCCAAGAAAGAAAGAAATGGCGCGGGCCAGTGCAGAGTAAAATCCCAACGGCTTCTGAAACGAAGGAGTGAAGATGAAAATACCTAATGGGGACTATTGCCTCGAAAGGACCCGGATTACATAAGTATCGGAAGACAGGACTGGTTATGACGATGAGCATGGTATGACTGTCGATCTCTCCCTATTTGCTCCTTGCGCGGCTAGGGTTGATTGATCTCGCTGGGTCGACCGCGCGTGATCTGCGAAGGGACAGCTCAGGAGTGCATTTTGGCCTAACAACTTTGATGATAAGGTGAGGGATAGCTGCGTATCTACATATGTAACGCAGGCTCTTACGAGAAGATATTAAGCTGTGGCTATCTGCTAAGCCTTTCCACCCTGTTCATCCTTGTACATATTTCACTTGACTCGTCAATATTTGATTTATCGTATGTTTTCACCTTCCATCATCGAGTACCCCCCCAACAAGCGACTCTTTTGCACATAAGCGTGTGACGGTATCGTGATGTGCGGTTGAGACCCTTTGTGCTGCGTACCCTGACTCAGGCGAAAGAGAAAAAAAAGACTCGGCGTATCCGATCCGGTAACCGTAACCGATGAGGAGATAACGCCAAACGCGCCCCCAAAAACCAAGCGATTTCTCTCTGCTCGGGAAGGATAAGTTTTTTTTTCGTCCGCTGGAACGGACGCAGACAGACGGGGCAGATCCCGTAGTTTATCCTTCAACAGCATGCTCCCGACGGGAGACGAGAAGTGTCGCCGCGCCCTCTTGATCGCAGACCTGCCGCCGCCCCTGAAACCAGACCCGCCGAGCGAGGGGAGCAACGCACGAAGTGACCGCTTTGGCGAGATATCGTGGGCCGCGACGATGAGGACGTACTCGAGCCTCGTCCTCAGGCGACTCGCCGTCGTTCTCCTGCCGAGCTTCACGCACCACCGGTTTTCACTGGCGCGCGAACGACGGAACGCCGTCGGCGGCGGCGGCGGCGGCGGCATCGACAACGGTGGTAATCGTGATGGCGGCGCGAGGGCGCTGAGCCCGACGGCCTATCTCGACGGCATGCGGGGCGTGGCCGCGCTCTTCGTCTTCTTCTGCCACTACTTCTACACGGCCTTCTTCCTCGCCGAGGGCTACAACCGGCAGCTTCCCCAGCTACCTCCCGGTTCCGACCCCGACGATGCTCCATCGTCGTCGTCGCCGTCGTCGTTATCGAAGTATACGTCTCTCTGGCGGCTGCCCTTCGTGCGGCTACTCTACAGCGGGCCGTCGATGGTGTGCGTCTTCTTCGTGATATCGGGGTACGCGCTCTCCCTGCGCCCGCTGCGGCTCGCGCGCAGGCGGAACCCCGAGGCCTTCGCCCGGACGACGTCCTCGCTCGTCTTCCGCCGCTTCTTCCGCCTGTACCTCCCGCCGCTGGCGTCCACGCTGGGCGTGGCGCTGCTGCTGCGCGCGGGCGCGCTCGAGGGGACGCGCGACTTCGTCGCGGACCGCCGGTTCGCCCGCAACATCGTCGAGCACCACCCCGCGCGCCTGGGCTCGCTGCCCGCGCAGCTCGCGCACTGGGCGCGCGAGATGTGGGCCTTCGTCCACGTCTGGAGCTGGGCCGACCACGCCGGCTCCACGCAGTACGACGTCCACCTGTGGACGATCCCGCTCGAGTTCCGGTGCTCGATGATGCTCTTCCTCGTCCTCGTCGGCACCGCCCGGCTGCGGGAGAACGTCAGGCTCGCCGTCGTGGGCCTGCTGGCGTGGTTCGTGCTGCGGAGCGACCGGTGGGACATGCTGCTCTTCCTCGCGGGCATGACCATCGCGGACCTCGACGTGAGGCGCAATGCGCATGGCGAGGGCGAATTCCGCGGGATGGGTACGACGTCGTCGTCGTCGTCGACACCCGCGCTGCTGCTTCCGCTCGGCGAGAAAACGGACCCGGACACGCCGCCGCCGCGTCGCCGGTTGACCGGGGATTCGTTTTGGACCCTCGTCTCCGTCTCGGCACTGTACCTGCTCTCCTGTCCCGATGCGGGCCCATGGGGCGTGCCAGGCTGGAGATACCTCGGCACCCTGATCCCGACGTGGTTCAGCGAGAAATACCGCTTCTGGCAGGTCATGGGCGCGTGCCTCTTCGTGTTCTGCGCGGCGCGCTCGCGGGGCTGGCAGCGCGTGTTCGAGTCCGCAGCTATCCAGTATCTGGGTCATCTCAGCTACGCGGTCTATCTGATGCACGGGCCCGTGATGCACGCCGTAGGATATCCCATCCAGCGCTGGGCCTGGGAAATCACGGGCATAGACGGCCCCGCGTACAGGAAGGGCGTGGTCCTCGCCGCCGTAATCAACATCCCCCTCGTCATTTGGGCCGCCGACATTTTCTGGCGTGTCGTCGACATACCGTCGGTGCGTTTTGCGAAATGGCTGGAATCTAAATTGAGCGTATGATCTATTTATATCTTGGACACGTCAGCGTGGAATTGTAAGGAGCTATAGGTTTCCTAGACACCAGTTTACAAGGAGGTGCGTGCTGGAAGGGGAGAGCAGCGATACCACAATGCAACGAGATATTCTATACCAGGATAGGGGGTCTAAAGACTACAATATCCCTTTGAGAAATAATTTTGATCAATTGGGCAATGACTATTGTCTTTGGTTTTCATGTTAAGAGACATCGTGTTCGATTCATACCGCATACTTGATGACCAGATACCCAGGTAGCTATGGTGCTTCACCTAAACCTTTAATAAGTCAACGTCAACAACTGTTCGTCGCCCCAGAAATTCGACAACCAGATACTAGAGATATTCAGCGCACACGAGGGATTGATTGTGCTCGATCCGTAAAACTCGTGTCGCAAACAGAGCAGGGGGGGCAGCGGCGGTTGCAGTCCATCGGATTTGTCCCTCACCGGCCATTCTAGAACCGTTCTACTTGTAAGTAGCGATAACGTAGAAAGCCGACGACAATTCGCGAATTTTTCCTTCATCTCCTCGTGTGTATAGTATATTATATTATGAAATGGTATCTTAGAACAGCCCTCTTGAGCCGTTCACCTGCCTGTCCTCTATGGTATCTGGTCAACCTTGGAACGCCACCATTGACCCATCCACCCATAGTATGGTAGGTATGATCCCGGTTACCCTAATATGATACCCGCTCTTAAAAACACATGTGTGACAATCCTTGATGCAATGCATATTCGTAACTCATGCGATCGTTCCTTCGCCAACGGTCGTTCTGCCAAAACTTGTGGCTGTAAATCAGCCTTTCCTCCACCAAGCGCCTATAGTAACGACATATTATGTGGAGGTGATACCGAGTCTCTTGGCCTCGGGCTGATCTACATTGGCACTGCCTGGCCCTTCATCTATGGACCGCTTATGACCAGCGATCTGATCCACAACCCCAGCACTTGGTGGTGCAGGACCAGACATATTATGGAGGGGTGCTGGCGCCTTTGAAGCTGTTGGTTCATGGTGCGCCGTCGCGGCAACCATGCCAGAATTGCTCTTCTCATTTTCTAGCCGCTTCCTTACACTGTCTTCAACAGTTTTATTATTCTGCACGCCCGCGGTTCCACCATCGTGGCTAACATTGGTGCTGGTTGGTACACCGGTACTGTTGCTTGTAGTGCTACCTTGAACATGTCCGAGATTAAGGTGTGGGTTGGCGGCCGATGTGCTCCCTGCATGATTGGTGACCTTGGCGGTATGGTTCACGATCTCGGTTGTAGCAGGCTTGGGAATGCTACCGCTGTCACAGTTTCCCGTGGTACTGCTCGCGATGTGGCTGGCAGTAGAGATCGGCGTGCCACCACCACTTATATCGCTAGCGGCATTACTCTTGGTGACGATAACGTTGCTCGTACTTGGGATAGTGCTGGTGTGGTTACTCATTGTATTGCTTGAAATATTGCCTGTTGCACTGCTTTTTGAGATGATACCTGGTGTGTTCACCACTGGGAAACTTGAAGCAATGCTCGATGCGTTGTTCATGAAGGTGCTTGCTTGGTTGCTTGCCCTGTTGATTGATGAAATATTCGTCGGGTTATACACCAAACTACCAGAAGTACTAACTGGCGTGTTACTTATCGAACTTGTTACCGCTTTGAATGCCGGCGTACTTGTTGCGTTGCTCGCCGTGCTACTTGTCACTGTGCTCGGTGGGGCATTATTTACGGCGGACGAGCTGTTGGCTGTACTAACAAGGGAAGTTTTTGCGGTATTGACAAAGGGAGCAGTAGTACTGTTGATGCCCTGGTTCTTATAGAAAGGATCGTCTATAAACCTCTTGTGGCTGGTGATCTGGTCGAGAACGCCGGCGCTCGGGGGGGCAGGACTCGAAACATTGGGCCGTGGAACTGCAGGTGCGGTGGAAGTCGCCATCACAGGTGCTGCTGCTGAGGACTCTTTATTAAAAACTGTTGGACGGGCCATCGGACCTGTTGTTGGAGGCCGCGTAAGGGCGACGGGAGTATGCCGTTGAAGGGGCACGGTGGGCCGAGCTATAGAGGAGGAATTGAAATTCGGGGCGCTTGAAACTGACAGATGTGCGCTTGAAGTGAAAGGAGCAGTGGGCATTCCATTGCTGGGAGGCAGGTGTGGTACTATAGTCGTACTAGGGGGCTGGGCTGAGGCCGGGGAAGCAGAAGGTTCTGTGCGGGGATCGGGTTGTGATGGTTGCGAGACTGGGCCTCGACTTTGGTTTGTCGGCGCTGGTGAGGCATTTTGGAGCTTGAGGTTATGAGCGCTGCGAGCTTCAGCGATTATTTGCGTGACGGACTTAACCATCAGATTGTCTGCCTCCTCCCAGCCGGGAATCTTGCCAGCGTGCGGCAAGCCTCGGGCCCTATTGATCGCAGAGTCCACGATGATTTCCGCCTTGTCTGTCTTTGTCTTAAGCGCCGCAACCATGCTATCCCGGAAATTTCTCAGTCGTCGCTGTATCTCAGCTTCAACAGTGTTGGGTGGTGCAGGGCTTGGTGTTGAACTGGCCTGCGCAGGAGCACTAGGAACAGGAGCTGGAGATGCTGATGTAGTGTGATGCTTTTGCTTCATGTCTCTAATCATTCCTTGCATTGCATTGATGAGAGTGGTCTCAACCGAATCGAAACCTGGGACCCTATTTTGTACCGGCAGCCCTCGAACTCGGTTGGCAGCAGCCTCGATGATACTTGCGGCATGTGGCGTCTGTTTAGATATAACATTCAACATGTTCGCACTGAATTGCATAATTGCCCTCTCGATCTCAGGAGACAGCTGCTCTTTTGGTCCTATATTAGGAGGAGTAGGTTTCGTTTGGTGCTGCTGCGCAGGACCTGCGGACTGTGGAATCGATGATGGGGCAGGGGTTTGGCCGTTTGCCTGGTTTATTTCTGTCTTGACTGGTGGATTAGATGGAGGCGGGGGCGGGCGGGCGTATGGAGAGCTGTAAGTGCTTTGCTGAGGCGTATTTGACGGCCGTGGTAAGGCCAAGCTGCCGTAGCCAGCAGGTAGTTGTGCTGGCGCCGGTACATGTGCCCCATATACTGACTGTGTGGCAGGTTGCGACGGAGTGGCATGGAGTTGAGCGTTTTGCCCAGTAGAAGTATGGACAGGCTGGGTGTGTTTCTGCTCAGTAGAATAATTCGGGAGGCCGTGGGGATATGCGACACTGCCGGCATTCGCGTAGGGGCTATTCTGATAGTACGGTGGGTTTGATAGATGTGAATGAAGGTGTGATGGTCCAAGGTGACGATCTGGTGAGTTGGCCTTACGCTTCTTGCCGGCATCTAATTCCACGCCTGGCACACGAGACCAAAGGCCGGTCTCTTCATTTTTCTTGAAAGCCTCATTACCAATTAGGTTATGGCGGACACTACTCTCCCACCCCTTCGTCTCTGCACTGAAGAAAAACCAGGGATATCTTGCAGTAATCCTTTTATAGATCTGTTTGAGTGTCAACCCATCCGTTGGGCCATTGGTAAGCGCTTCATCGATCAAAACACCGTAGTTCTTGGTCGGTTTCTGGAGTTGTTCTTGGGTATAATCCTCTATCCGAAGATCCAAGGGTGGCGACTTCGGCCGAAATTTTTTATCTTTCTTCTCCTTACTCCGCTTCTCTATGTCAGACAGCTCTTCGCCATCTTCTCTCTTCTTCTTGTTATATTTGCGCTTTTCGGGTCGCTCGCCTTCCTCTGGCATAGGATTCTTTCGAGGGCGACCAACAGGACGCTTGGCCTTCTCCTCCTGTGGATCTTGCGGTAGGGTTTTCTTCGAAGTCTCCTGCATTTGTTTCTTGAGCTCCCTGCGCTCTCTCTTCGACATGATGCCATCCTTGGGGGGGCGACCCGGTCCTCGGCGCTTAGGTATTTCCGGCATGGCGAATTCAGATGGAATCTCATCGAGCATATTAAGCTGAGGTTTGACTATTTCGGTGAGACGGCGTTCTTCTATATCAACAGGCTGAGCACCGGCAACTTCCGGCTCCGGCTCCGGCGCCGATCTTGGGCCTGTCGCTGCCGCTGATGCCGATGTTGGTAACGGCTTTCGTCCAGGTTCAGGCTCGTCGGGTTCAGACTCAACGACTGGAGTATCAATATTTTCTATGTCAGACAGCTCCTCACTGGTGTCCCTGAAATTCTCATGGTCGGAGTGTTCGAAATCGAGACTCATCTCCTTGCCACCGACCGACATGCGCTTGCTTGATCCAGCGTCTTCTTCCTCTCCTCCAGACATTCCATTCTGGACGCCATTGATGACGAAGAAGAATTCGACGTCTTTAATTTGTAACCTGTCGCCGCTTCTCAATGTTGCGGGTTGGTCCAGCCCGTATAAGACGTCTTCACAGAAAAACCCATTCTTGTGCAAGGCGATTCCTTCAAAGACACCCCTCTTCTTATTGAACTGAATTTTGAGATGTTGCCTCGAGATACCGCGTGTTTTGCTGGCAATGTCTGGGCCGGGTGAGTGTATACCTATGAATGGTATGTGCCCTGGAGAGGGTTGCAAGGCCCCCAGATCTACGGCAGCGGCTCCCGGCGTATGCGACACGTACTGGCGGTTCGATTGCGCATGGCCACCCGGGGCATTCTCTTCGCCACCGGCGGACAGAGCGGCCGAGCTGGGACGCCGTCTCTTGACAGGCCTGACATCCTCGCCATCCGAATGTTCAGGCCCAAGCATACCGCCCTCCTCGCTGACATAGGATTTACTAAATTTGCCTCTGTCCTGCATTATGGGTGTGGGCGGAGGCAACCCGTTTCTTTCATTCTCATCGCATCTACGTCTGTAAGCTGCTTCTCTCTTCTCATCAGCTCTCGCCTGTTCCATGGCTTGCTTGTCGCGACCGATAATAACGGTGTACGTGGTCATTTGGAAGGTGCTATCGGCGAATTCTATTTTGGCAAAAGATTCCAGCTTCTGGCTGTCATTTGTAGACGAAGGCTCTGCACTTCCCGTGAGCACATCGCTCTCCTGGGTCAATGAATGCAAGGACACCGCAGAGGGGTGGATGGCGGGAGGGCCGTGTTCTTGAAAAAGAGTGGCTTGAGCGGCCAGGTTCATGATGTAGGCGCTCGGGTCTATGCTCCCCTGGGAGAGCCGCATGCCGGAGAGTATGCCGTGTGCATAGTCGGCGCCGTGTGGATCAGGGTCTGTAGTCGCAATGGCTTCGAACTGGCTGCGTTGGTGGTAGCTTGTGTGGTCCGGCGCGAAGGGGTCGTCAAGCTCCATGGCGTCTGGGGCGGACAGAGCCCTGTGGTTCCCAGACTGCGGGAGGCCAAAGACGCCGCCACGAAAAACCGAAGTATCTCGGGCCAGAGAGAGAGGTGGGAGATCGGAAATCAACTTGGCCACGGCGTCATCGGGAAAGCAGTCATCGATGTTGGTATTGGTGGCCGCGGGGGTTGACAAGGGCGAGACGGTAGGGGGAGAGGGGATGGGAACATCGGTGCTGGATTCGTTCGAGAGCGGATCGGGCCGTGGCTGGTCGGAGAGGTCTGCGGCGGGATAGGTCTGCGCAGCGGCAGCCTGTGGCTCGTCGGTCGTGTCTGGAGGTATTATAGTTGGAGGAGGCGCATCTACGTTGACGTCGGAGCTCTCGTTGGGCGCGCTCGAAGTCGTGTCGACGGTGACGCCGGTGACCCCAGGGGCATCTCCAGCGCCAGCTCCAACGCCGTCTCGATCCCGGTCTCGGTCTCGATCTCTATGATCTTCGTCTCCCTCTCCCTCTCCGCCTGCATCGCCGTCTCCGTCTCCATCTCCGTCGGTGCGCGGGCGTGGACTCGGACTTGGGGGGCTTCTCGTGGCGGGCGGCGGGGATGATGATGCTACGGCGGCAGCTGCGCGACCTTCATCGGTCAGGGCAGCATTGGACGAAGTCATCGCTGGCCGGTGAGAGACAGCTCGTTCGTCTCAGCGACGTGCCAGGAAGAGGAGATGTGTGAGAGGTGTGGCTGCTGGCAGGGAGGAGTTCAAAGATTGTACTTGCAGACATGGCAGAGTAGGGTAGGTACCTATAATGCGCGATGCGACTAGAGAGATGGACCCGGCAATTGGCAGTTCGAACGGCGGAAGAGAGAGGTAGAATTGTCACCGCCTGCCCATGCTTGTTCAATCGGGGACATGATAAGGGAAAGCGGACCGGCTGTCATTGGCCGCCAATGGCCGTCATCGGCCGTCATCAGCCGACGGAGCCACATATTCTGATTACGCTAGCCATTTATAGCAAGGTTCGCTTTCATCCCCCTCATCGGGGCAGTCCCGACTGGAGCTCTCTGATTGGCGGCTCCAAGCTGCAAACATTGAAGTCAACACACACCTACATGTACTAGGTACCTGTGAGGTTACATACATCTATCAGGCACGTATGTAGGTACCCAGCTTTGATGATGATGGGTGGTCAGGTAAAGATTGGGAGTTCTAGGTAGTCCACGAGTGGCAACCGGATTAGCATTCAACCTCAGTACATCGTCCGAAGTAAATCGCTTTGGGGATGTATCTATGCCTCATTCAGTCATGATTGTGTAACAGTACCGAATTCAGGACAACAAGTTATAATGCACGCCTTAACACATGTATATCTGTCTAAGTTTATTGACTTTACAGTCTTCATGAACTGTTAAATACAGGTACATGCAGTATTTGCTTGTTTCCAGACACTTTCCTTTTCTAAAGAAATTACTTGTTTTGAATCTGATTGGCTGGGGCAATACAACTCTTACTCTAACCTAAGTATGTACTGGGCAGTAGAACTGAGTACTTAATGCATAGAACTATTGTTGCAGACGTAAATATACTATTTCTGCCACGCCAATGTCTGGTCTTCCGAGCTTCTATCATATAGCATCCCTAAGGATGTAGCAGTGGCGTCCTCTCAGACGACGACCCGTGTCTACGTCCACGCCATCTACCCTCTGTCCACTCTATCGCTAGATAGGCGTAATGGCACATCATTCCAGCAACAAACCCGACGGCATCGTTCTTAAACGCCAATATACCCGCCGTGGTAATAAGCATGACATTCCATCTCTGCGCGCGCTCCTCATCGCTGATGCTGCGGGGGCGCTTCCCGCTGCTACCCCCCTCCACAGACTCCTCCCACAAATCCGAAGCACCGTGATTCAGACTCTGCCCTACTCTGGCAAGTTCTAAGCCGGCAGCGAGGACCATGATGCCCAACAGGCTTCGCGGGAACGTCTGCAGCAGATCAAGGAGTGATTCCCCAAAGACTATACCAAGGACGACCTTGAAGAACCCCAGAAACATGACGCTGGCTCCGCTGCGAGCCCCGAAACGGTACTGCGCGGCCAGCCCACCGGATCCGTGACATACAGGCATAGCGCCGAACCAGCAACCGGACAAGTTCATAGCTGCGACACTGATGCCAATGGACGTTACGCTAGGGGACGGCAAATTAGGCAGTAAGTCTGAGGCAAGCGCACTGACGGCAATGACGGAATTGAGGGTTGTGAGGGGGAGCTGTGCGATGCCCATACCGATGGCGTCGGGACTCCATTCCGGCAGGACGACATATGGGTTCCATGTATGTAGCCGCGGCATACTCATCTCCCGACTCACAGCGGTCCGGACTAGGGCCATGGCCACACCGGCTGCGACCATGATCAACGCGAAAGGGAAACGGGTGCGCCGTTGGGTGAGTATGAGAAGCAAGAAGGCGGCCAAAGCCCAGACGCGGTTGTCGAAAGGCTGCTCCCAGGCAGGCCGCAGCGTCTGCAGAAGAGATGAGCCGGCAGATATTACGAGGGAGAGGGCAGCTCCAAACTGGATGCCCTTGATGACTGGGATAGGAATGATTCTAGTGACAAGGCGGAGGAGACCAGTCAAGCTGAGCGCCAGTACCAGAATGGCCGTCACACTGCCGGCGGCCATAGTCTCGCGTTCAGACGTGTGTGAGGCGATCGCCGCCGCCGCGATAGCCTGAGGTGGGTGTCAGTGCCGTCCAGCTCATCTCGTCCCTGCGTGCGTAGTCCATCTCCTTCTTCGGGGGGTTTCGCAATGCACCAGGAATGTGATTCACTATACCTTCATAGGCTGCACAGGCAAGGGAATCCCAAACACCACGCCCGTTATGATATTGAAGAAGCCCGAGAAGACCAGCGTCGTCGAAAGAGAAATGGACCCGTTCACGGCGAGAGTGATCATAAGCGGGAGGAGCGTGCCCAGATCGCCGAGCGCCCCCGAGATCTCAGCCAGCGGGGCGCTTCGGATGGTAGCGACATTATTGCGGTGGAAACGCTTGACGTTCACGAAAAAATTCATAGCTACGACAGGGTTTTACCGTATCTGCAAGTATGGATTTGAGGACGAGGTTGTCGATGGGGTGGCGAATAGTGCCATAGTCGTGATGAGCTGCGGTTTTGAGGGTCGGTCTGAGGACCTACTTACTCAGGTTGGGATCTTATAAGTACGCGGAGGTCAGCTGCCAGCCGGTTTCAGAGGGTGTACTATGGTGCTGTGTCACGGTATTACGTACATATGTACTTCATAGATAAACCATAGACCTGCAATTCTAGAATGGTTTATTGAAATTGGTTGATGCTTGTCCAGAGCAGTACTGAGGTGCTAGGTAAATCGCCTAACAGCTATCGTTTCCAACTTGAACAATATTTTCTATTCAACACCGTAAATTTTTTGATCGTCTTGAGACGGTAATTGGCTGATGCTAGGTTCTGTGTGGCATACGAAGTACATATGTACCCTGACTTCCGTACCCTCAGGACATAACCTCCTCTGCGGTTAGTGGCTCACATGTTTGGTAGCATACTCCAAAGGCCAATTCAAGACTGACATGTGGAATGTGTCAGCTGTGCATAAACTATCTATCTAGAAGCTAAGGTGTTTGTCAGAGAGACGGTTTTATATTTACCTCGGGCAATCAGCCAGTTAATACCCAAAGCGAGGTGAAGAGCTCGTACAAGTGATGGAACATATCCTAAATCATACTTAATTAGCAGAGATGTTGCGGTGGAAAAAGTCCGCTACTATGAAGCTTTATCCTTACCTACCTAGGTATTTATTTACCGAATCCAGTTCTACAGCGATTAGGTATAAGTGGTCTCGTCAACAAGTTGCCGGGCTGTTCTACACTACCGGATCAAGGACTTAGTGATAAAGACTTAAGAACCTAACCAGATAATTTTAGGTAAGTGCGAAGAGGTAGGTACTTACGGGTTAGGTAGGTGACTACCAGACTTGGGCAAGCCTAGTAGTAGTGCCACGAGAAGCCAGGTAAGTTCCTGGGCTCGTCCTGATTAAGCAATCATCACACCTACGCGCCCGCCTTTCAAAGCTCTCCAAAAGCCCCAACGGGAAAACATAAACAATCAGAAAAGCTCCCGCCCCCAGCCCGTTCCCCCGTCCACACCACAAACACACGACCTGTCAAAACAAACCCACCACCAGCTCCCGACTCCCACTAAACATAACAGTCTACGAAGTACCTTACCATATCATCCAAAGTGCACCATCACCAGTCCAGTGCTCAGTATTCCCACGACCTCGAGAGCATTCCGATCGCAGACTTGACGCGACCAATTTGCTACCCATCAATCGCATCGCATCTTACAGCCTCAACCTTGGCTTCTGTCCCTTTTCTCATACCACCTTCACTCACCTATCTATACCAAGATGTCAGGCGCAAACAGTTGGCTACAGCGACAGCGCAAAACAGACCTCGCTGATCTGGCGCAGTATGCGGGCCTGAAGAAGTATGTGTCACAACCAGTTCGTGTTTACAACTTTTCCTTTTTCTCTTAAGAATGATCACGTAAACCTCTGGTTCTTGCCGTGGCGTCGATGCGCCTTCAAGAGATCGCAGATCCACTGCGGGTCGTGCGAGCGTCGACTATCGCGATTCTCTACGTGTCACTGCATCATCACCCGCAACCCCCCCATCTGAGTACCTACCAGGTAGTATGAGACATCACGGCATGCATGCATGTGGCTAACCTTCCACCCGCTGTGACAGCATCGACTCGCTCAAAAAGGTCGAGCTGGAACTCGCTCTCGATGAGTATCTCGCCGAGAACACGGCCACCTTCCAGTCAGATCCCAAGCTGGCCAACTACTACGCGAGCCGTGCGCGCACCATAGGCTCGCCCATCAAGAAGGATGTGGATGCCCCAGTCGAGAAGCCCAAGGCCTCGAGGCGTCGCGTGACCAAGGCCCCCGAAGAGATCGTACCGCCTGCTGAGTAGGTCCTTGTTCTCCTTCGCGATACCCCCGATCGCGCAGGTCGTTGCGCGTACCGCCTCACTAACAACAACAACCAACCGCGCAGGAGCTCCGAAGAAGAACCCAGCAGCACGTCGACAGCTATCGCGCGCACCCCCGCCCGCGCATTGTCGTTGGCAAGCCGCATTCCCCTGCCCGCGACGCCCGCCGACGTTGCCGAAGCCGTCGACCGCTCCACCATCGCCCTACGGACCCGCGTCGCGTCTGTTTACAAGGAGTCGGGCATCACCGAGGCCACGCACGCGACGCGCGAGACCCTGTCCAGCGTGAGCGCCGTGCTCCTCGCCATCTCCGCCTTCGAGCTCTACTTCTTGCGCCCCGAGATCCTGGCGGATCGATACGCTTTCACCATCCCGGCCATCTCCTTCCTCGGCACCAACGACTACGCCGTGTTCATCCCCGACATGTTCCTGCTGCTCACCGCCTCCTTCTGGTCCCCCGCTCTTCTCTGGGCTTTCACGAGCAGCATCCTCCCGAGCATCGCCGGGTACTTCATCAACATGACCACCGGCGCGCATCACGGTCGCGTCACGCGTCGCAGCGCCCCCGCCCTCGACGCCGTTGTTGACCCCTTGACCTTCAGCATCGTCAAGGCGCTCATCTCCTTCGTCGTATACGGGCAAGGGGTAACCTTTGGCGGATGGATCAACGCGGTTTCCATCGCACGGGTAAACTCCGCCGTATATGGGGGCTACAAGGGGATGCTGGCGGGCGCTGCCATCAGTGGCATCTTCAGCATATACGACGCGGTGCTGAAGAAGTGAGCAGGCGAGGCAGGCTCACCTTCGCAAAGCAAAGCCCTCAAGCAATTCTGGAAATCGAAGCCGCCGCAGCGAGCGAAGCCTTTGCGCAGCACATTGTCAAACTTCGATGATCCCCCCGCTCTCGCTGGTGGCAAAGCTCACCCCACATCCACATTGGCGGGCTTCCTTCCCCCTGCTGGTTCATGAATAACGACGATCTCTTAACCCGCCGATGAAAAAGAAAAGATGAAAAAAAATTCTCGCACATCGACGCAACCTCTCCAAGACGGCGTTCAACGGCGTTACCCGGCGTTCGGTGGGCATCTTCGCGCTTCTCGTTTCATCTGATACCTGCCTCTGGCGCCCCGTGATGCTCATCCACCCTTTCCGCATCTTCCCCACGCGCCCTTTTACCCCAAGAAACCCCTTATCCCTCTTCATGTGCTAGATGCTGGAATAGTGGCTTGAGAGTATGCTCGCTTGGTTCCTATTTTTTTATGCCACTGGTAGAGGGTTTCGAGGTTGGATGATTTGCTTGATTTCGTCGTTTGAGGGATCTATATTCTCGAACAACGGCCACGTTCCCTCGTTTGTCCCTGCCGCCGCGTTCACTCCGTCTATGGATAGGTAGCCAGGTTGGCCTGAGGGGCACGTCATTGACTAGCGAGGGGGGGAGGGAGGGGGTATTTGAAAAGGCGAATTGCAATTCTTGTTTATATATCATCTCTTGATTACTGCTTATTTATTTTTTCCCCTCATCGTTTCTCGGATCGGTGGGACGGAAGGAATGAAAGGGGGGCGGGAGGTCGGCGTGTGTTCAACGGAGTCGGACGGTGAGCCGACGAGAGAGAGGAATCGCTTCCGTATAGTATCCACGCATGCATGCATGCACTCGGGTTGCATGGAACGAATACCTGGTTTGGGGTCGGCTGCTCTTCTGATGGAGGGATGGATAGATCCCGTATCGAAACGAAGCTAGGATATATATATATACCATACTACATACATATATATACTCTTTTTAACAAGTGTGTGTAAATGCCCTCCCGTTTCCTCCTACCAGACGGGAAGGAAGAGATCATCTCCACCCCCTCGCAACGACAAAGGATCTCGAGTTTAGCCCCCCCTACCATAGCGCGCACGGCATAAATCAAACAAGAGGCGTTTCTTTGTCAATTGGTGTCGGGTAGACGGAATGAAGTAGATATGTATCTAGCTCGTCCTCTATTTCTTCCTGCCGGAAGCCTTGAAATCCACGACGCGTACCAAGTAAAACAAAACAGTTTGTATAGATGTAGTTGAGCAAGGAAGTAAAATGCAGGCGACTAAAGATAATACCTAAGACTCAAATGATATCGTGGATATGTGCGAGTACCTAACTGAAAATATGTTCTTGACCCGTAGATAAGACACCCTAGTCCTATCCGCAATATATCGCGTCTTGTAAAGTAGGCAAGTTATACGTGAGTACGAGCGCAGGAAAAGCAAGTAGCAAGCAGCGCGACCAACAACGTTCATCATTCTCCCCAAAAAGGTGTTCTGAGCGAGAGTTAAAAGGCTATGTTTGAATAGAAAACACGGCATATATACATGATTTGACATTGACTGATAGAGCAGGCAACATGAACGCAAACTTTTGCTGTCTCAGCGGTCTCTCTTTCTCCCTCTCCCTCTTTCTTATCCTCTTTTTCTTTATAACTCTGCGTAGCATGTTGCTTATCTCCGTGGAGAATCGCGTGTAGTAATTGATTAGATAATGCGTTCCGCATTCTGCTTCACATTCTACGCTCCTCGATTTCTCATTACCCCTTCACTCCATCGTGATCTAGGGCCGGTAGGGGAGAGGACCTAGTAGTGCTCAATAGGTCGCCTGCTATCAAAATGCGCATGACTTACGCGCTCGCCAGCCCGCCATCCCGCGGCGGGATGCAAAATACCAGGTGGAATCAATACACCTGACAAGGACAACTAAATTCAAAGCGAAATGCAAAGAACTTCCGAACGCCTCCTTGCTTGAACGCCGCCATATGTGCTGAGCTTGCGACGCTCTGTACTGGGTATGGGTATGATCATGGTGGCGATGATGCCAATTGCTAATGTTGATGACGATGACGGCGATGGTGTGCGTTGATTTCAAACCTGAAGCGCATATTGCACCGTCTGCCTGTAACCGCTCCTCCTATGACTCATTTAATCAAATGAATCGACTCCAGTGGAAATGTTTGTTTGCGATCCCGGTTCTCGCTTCCTCAATCTTCTTTCTCGGCCGGGTCTTCCCACTTGATAGGGTGTACTAGCATGCTTCGGAGGCAGAGCCGTCCGCTGTTGGCAGAATCTTGCTCTTCTTCTCGCCCACCACGCAAGACACCCTCTCCCGCCCGCCCACCGTTCTCGCCCCGACCATCCATCTGAGCATAGCCGAGCCATCGCCTCCACAGTAACCCGGCAAACTCGCTGTTATAATACCAACTGGTACCTTTGTGATTGTGCTCATTGTTCAGGTCAAATGGGGAACCATGGCCACTCGAAGTGTGGTCCTTACCGCCATTGAAAGCTTTATCGAGTTCCACCTGAGGCCAATCACGATCAACGAAAACAGGATGCGGCGCAAAAACGGCCTTCAAGCCATGGTGGAAAACCATGGTGGGCGGAAACATCTCGCTGAACATGCTGTGATGGAGGCGCCAAGTTTCTTCGTGCATTACTGAAAGTAGTCGACGAGAAAGACGAGAGGCCGTGACGATAGCGCACCTGCGCGGCGGTTTCGGTAATGCCGTCTGGTAACCAGTAACGTCTCCGGCAAAAACCCATCCAGACTCATGGGCGTCGAAGAGGGGGTTTAGGGTGATGAGGTCAGCCTCTTCGCCAACACCACACTGAGATAGCTCAGATCCGCTTGCACAGCTAGCAGGCATGAAGTCATCACCTTGGTTGAGAGTAACTTTACCAGCGAAATTCACCGGGCCAATCAATGGCCGCTTATTTGATTCCCGCATCTCGGCATCGACAAGCTCAGTGAAGTTTTCCCACGTACCGTGCAGACCGGGAATATAGTATTTTGCGGAGCGCTCCCAAGCACCGACTCTACTCTGTTTCGCACCCCATTTTCCGAGCCGATCGAAGAGTTCGTAGTACGATCCGGTCCACCGCATATCCATCTCCCAGTTCCAGAAATGCTCGTACTCTGGATGCATCATTGCGAAGTGTTGTAGGGGCATATGGGCAGATCGATAGACGCCGTGAATATCGCCATTGGACGGATTCTCATAAGTGTCGCCGAAATCACCGGGATAGAATAGCTTCATCTGTGCTTCTGACCATAGAGTGCATAGCCCATGGAACTCCGCTGGCACATGAGATTCGATTATTTTTTGTGCTGTCGCTGTATCGGCCCATATGGGAGCACTATTGTCTCGGATATGCAAGAGAAAATGCACATCGTACTCACCACCTGACTGTAGACTCAACTCGGAGATCATGGCGCGAAAGTTCAGTATCGCGTGGGCCGTCCACTTGAAGCCGATGTATGTGCGCACCACGATGGCCGTGCGGTGTATCTTCTTACGGCCAGTTGATGTGAGTTCCGCATCTTGTGACTGATTACCGGTGAAGAAGCGGTCTTGGTTCGAAATGAAACACTGGGCTTGTGCCTCGGCCCAATCTACCTCATTCCAGTTTATTTGGCCTGACTGCTCCCAGACAGTTTCGCTGCCTTCGTTCTCGATGTCCAAGGACTCGCTTACTCCTCCACGATCCAAGCTATAGCCCAGACCATAAGGGCCGTATCGGCCGAACCGGTCAAAACAAACATCATCTCGTAGCCCAAGAGCTTCATGCGATCCTATGGCCGCTTTGGGCTGGCCCTGGACAAGTCCGCTGTAGGCGTAGAGATCCGGAACCGGCACTGCCCTATCTCTGTCGATGTAGCAGGGGTTCACATGGACGTAGCTCTCCCGCCACTCGTTGGAGTTGTAGTCTGGGTGAGGGCGGTATATCGTCGGTGTTGGCATATCGGTATGATGGGGTGCTGGAATTGGTTCAGAGGGATTGGGTAGTAGTTGCTTTGGGTATTCAGGCTTGTACTCTGAAATTTGCACCAACGCTCTTAACCCTCGGTAGTAACCATCGAGGCTATTTAATTCGATTTAGTATTCATACTGTCTCGGTAGATAACTCCATTACGCTACTTACTGTTTGTATTCGAGCCACTTAGGCCCCTTCTTGTCCTCCTCATTCTGACCGGTGTCTTCTTCCTCTTGGCGAACCGCATCATCCTTGGGTATTTCGTCGAGGATGCCATCGGGTGCAGCTTTAGGTGCATCTTGAGGTGCCCCGTTGGCATTTTCGTTGATGTTGTCGTTGGGTGTATCGTTTGGCGTGTCATTTGGTGTGTCATTGGGGTTCTCATTGGGCGTATTATTGAGCGTGTCCTTGCCTTTGTTGTTGGGGACGTCATTTGGGTTATTCTTGATGACATTATTGGTGGTATCCTCCACTACCTCAACTTTCACCCCGAGCTTAACCTCATGAATGACTTCCTGCTTGAGAGCATTGACGGCTATACTGTCTTGATTCTGTAATAGAAGATTTTCAGGGCTGCTGGGGGCTTCTTTAACCAGGCTCTTGCTGCTATGCACGTAGTGCAGAACGTTTCGTGATTGCGTAGTGAGGCGTGGATCAAAAATGACAACTGTTAGAAGCACAAATGCAACGGTAGTCCAAATAACAACGCGGCGATAGAGACAGTGACCTAGCAGTGCCTTAACCTGAAATTTGGGTCGGGGCTTTGCATCAGTATGCATTGGTAAGGAGACGTCGCTTTTGCGGGCAATGACAGTCGAGAAGGAACCGGACGTCCGTGTCACAAAGTCTGATATTGTTTCCATTATGACTGTTGTTGGGGTATATGTAGACTTTGCGGGCTATTCTGGAGAACACGCAGCAGACGGGGCCATCCGTGGAAACCCTCAGTGCCTTAAGAGCATGAGGACCAATGCCCGCACGAGTGAGTAAGAAAAGAAAGCGGTTGTTGCGATTATGAGGCCACCGAGTCGTTGTTGGATCCAATGGACAAACAATACAACTACACTGGTTTATGGCGTCTAGTCAAGCCAGGTATTGAAGGTCAACAGGTGAAACACGGGTGGTGGTACAAAACGAGTGTGTAAATTACATAGACCGGAGTATGGGGAGGCAGTGTTACAAAAGAATTGCGCTCGGCGAGGGCGAGTCGAAGACGTCGTAGGAGACCAGGATAGGCCGCGGACAAGGACTACCAGAGTGCCCGGCAAAGCTGGATTATGCCGTGATGGCACTTGCGCGTCTGCGTACGTAGACTTCGCCTCTGCTGAAGGCTAGAAATAAGCGTAGCTTTGGCTTCGCCCAAAATTGTGGCTGTCGTCGCTTTGGCAGTGTGGATGGAACAAGGCACCTGGCCAATAAAGGAGGGATGGCCTGCGGTGTGAGCACTCTTGAAAAGATGAGCTTGGAAAGAAAGACGATATCTTGAGAGAAAAACGAGAAGATCAAGGAGCGTGAGGTCTTGGATATGACGCCAGAGTCTGTCAGTGATTAGACGAGAAGCGGGAGGGAAAGTCAAAAGTGATTGTTGCGAAGAATGAGCACAAGAAGGGAATGTAGGGAGAGGTAGTTGGATTGGAACCATTCGCTGATTTTGCGTGACGGGCTGTAGATCAGTATGTACATAGTAGCTCAGTACTCGGGTAGCAAGCATAGCATGTTTCTAACGGTACCTAACACTGGTATCCTGTTTGTTGTCACTCGCACAATTGGTAACTGCCTTCTGGTTGTTCTAACCTACCTAAGTTGCATGTGGTCTTGTTGGCTCTGATACTTGGCGAACAAGAGCAGGAGCGAAGTTGCACCTGTACAACATCCTATTAAGGTACTTAGTAGAGTGTGTTACATCATGTATGTACATATAATATTATGTAGGCCACCAGTAGTAGTTGTCACGGTGTATTCTGTACTGTTATATAATTGCACACTTGGGAGGAGAGGCACTACGATATATGAGCACACTCTAACGTGGATCAGAACAAAATGAGCCCACGAGGCAATTGTCGATCCCCAGAGTCTAGGATTTACCCCCAAGTCATGGGATCGCGCCCTTTTGTGGAGGGCCCCAATCTATGGCCCCCGAACAGATAATCATACCATGGACGCGCAATTGCATCCTGGAACTTCCATTGCATTGCATTAGAACTCTGTCGGCCCATCAGGGATATTTCACGACCCTCCATATATGGAGGCACTGCGGTATGTATATACTACATAAGACAGGTACTGTCATGTCCTGCCTTACACAATGCGGCTACACAGGTACAGAATCATACATCCAGAGTCCATAGTCCAAGGTACATGTACCTTATAGCAGAAGTGTTGCGTAAATTTAAGTATAGGTGTTGAGATGCCGTGGTACCTATTGAGGGAAGGGAAAAAATGAAGTTTCATGCTGTTTTCACAGACAGTATGTAGAATATGTACTCCTATAAACTAGAGATATTAAAAGTACCAAAAGGGGATGTTCTACGGCCAATGCTCTCTTTGTATTGGACAGCATGGGGCATGCCTAGAGCTGGTACTTGCCTCTACCTCTTTGAAAATGCCCATGTTTGCTGGTAGGTATGTACTACGTATATAACGGTTACTGTGCGGGGTTATACATACCACAGACATCATCATAGAGATACATGTGAGGTATTATAGTATCTTGTATCTTGGTAGGAGCTCATTGCTATATCTAGGTAATATACAAGGTGTATAGATATATATTATCACCTACTTACTACTTACTACCTTGGTAAGTAATCGTTAATTGTCTGCATTATTTTACTTGTGAAAAGATCTGCTTTTCCAAGTTGCTCAGGTATGAGTTTCTAGCACAAAAGAAGCCCTACATGATGTAAAAAGTATACAGTGTTACAGACTGACATACTACCTGTTGTAGTGTACATGATTAATGTTGTACCTTTGTGCCTGCTTTTACTGATCTGCGGATTTCTAGACAGGTCAATCTAACTATGGACTTGTTTCAGATTTCCCTAGCATACATTGCTGCAGCTACATACGTCATAGTTTCACTGACTACCTAGAGGTACTCTAGTGTATCAGTAGGTGAAGGAGAAGATTTAACCGCATATTTAACCTCGACAGTATTAATTAGCAGAGAACAATTGCCTCTGGAATCCCAAAGCTGTTGAACTTGCAAATTCAATCCCTCAAGAAATGCTCTAACATGCTGCTGAAAAGCGCAAGACAATTTCCTGAAGAGGATGTAAGTACAGTAGGTACCTATCGACCGAGCTCTGTGGACTTGGCATATAGGAAGCCCCACAAGCGGCTCCTGAGACCACAATAGCGGGGACTTAGGTACCTACCAAAACCCATGCCTACGGCTGCATATGGTATATCGGCAGTTTCTCTTACACCTCGGTCTGTGAGCAATTGAATATTGACTGATGTGGTGCATAGTTAGAAAACACAGCAGATGTTTAAGTCTTTTTATAATAAGTTTTAGCACCCGTTTATTGCTGTGAAACCTGAGGATCAAAGCTAGGGCACTTCATCTGTTTACGTAGGTAATACCCAATTACGATGAGCATGGCACCCATGTAGAAATGTGTGTATTCAGGCATGGCTCGCGATCTATAAATATGACAACACCGTGAAGTTATTCTGTACGCCGAGCTTATACTCCGTGTTAAGGCACGCACCGAGAAACATGCTACAACTACCCGCCCAAGCTTATTGCCCGCTTTGGGTAAGTAGGAGCGGTGCTTAAGAGGCCAGGCGGTGTTGGTAGACGAGGATTCCCGGTCTATCCAGATGCTCATGGCGCGCTTTGAAGTTCATACAGCTATCTGGGTGTGGTGGGCGGTGCTGTGGCCTATCGGTGGTCCAACCTGAAGCCCAAGCATAATTTATTCTGTTGATCTCTAGCAAGAACTGCGCCTCCGGAATTGGCCTGGGAAAATTCGGTACGGGGCCCCTCCCTGCCCCTTATCGAATTGTCAATCTCAGCGTCTGATCGCCAACCGATCAGCAAGTACCAGCAATACATGGTATATCTTGTTGACTACTGGTAATAATAAATTATGAATCAATACGAAGCATGGCTATGTATCGCATGGATGGAAAACTACATTGGACTAGAAAAATGAGGCTCGATTCAGATTGGAAATAAACAGCCCCCGAAGGGACCGCGTAACGGGGAGTGCACCGATCGTCATATTCGGGAGTGCGTCGGAATCTGGTCTGATGGCATGTGCAGATCCGGCCCGTCTATGTGAAACAAGACATTGCCTATTAGTGTACACTACCCGCGTATCTAAGCAGAATGCATCGATGCTAATACATACCAGATTAGGTACTAGTTAAGGTGTTATATACATACCTAGGCATGTATTCTCGATTTCTAGGTATCTCAATGTTGAAATAACCATGACCCCGAGACTACCTAGTTACATATTTCGGTAAGTATCCGTGATGGGGCCTGACGTCAACTCCGCCAAAATTATAGGTACATGTCTCAGATTGTATAAGTACCAGGTATCCTAGATCCTAGATGCAGTGGAGCTGCAATGTACCACACAAGTAAGTATTCATCAACAATACCAAGAATTTCGCGCCGGTCTTTAACGCGTCAGCATACCTTATCTAAAATGCCGCGATTCATCAGAGCTTGGTTACCGGAGATCGTAAGACTGGTCGTGGTGGCAGGTGGGCCAATATCAACACGTTGCCGACACAATTCACTTGAATTATATACCGATCGTACCTAACCTGGTAGGAAAACTCCATGGCGGAACAATGTGCGTCGCACAAGCCTTGAAAACGCACGCTGGCCTTCCCCGGACTTTGTACCTACTAGGTGTAAGTATCTACCTAGTATATGAAGAGGTACCTGGGGCCTATGTCGTAATACACGCCGTATTCATTCAGACAACTTGACATGCGGTGCGGCTTCTGATTTTGTGCTCGTATTGATAATCCTCTTGTATCTACCTGAGGTACAAATCAGAAATGCATCTGTCGATTCTTGTCCCGCTTACCTTACCGGACACGACGTAAAGCCCCGGGCCTTGCGGAACCCGGCGGTGGCCAGCATCAATTTACCTCGTAATACCTTTAGTCCAAGAGTTTATTATTGATTAATGGTATGGAGGGTACGTGGCCAGTCTGCCGGCAATGCGCATATTCAACCTTGCTATTCCACCGGGTATCCTAACCTCTCTCATCGTGCATATGGCATTCTATATATCTCCTCATTATAAAGTGTCGTCGTCATCACTGTTTGATTCCCCGACTTACCGCGCCCGCGCCACCGCCGCTGGCATGTTTACATCGGCCGGCATTGTTTGCTACAATTCCGACCTGTTCGCGACACCATTCTGATTCGGTGGACCATCGGCAGGAACAGGCGAATCGCGGTGATTCTTCTTCTCCAACTCCCGTAATTTCTTAGCCTTGTGCTTCGCGTCGATGGTGGCCCTCCACTGTTTCCCATACAGGATCGACAGATATGTGCACAATGTTCCCCCAAGCAAGAAAAAGGCGCTGATGGTCGAGAACCACCCCACGCCGATGGTTTCAATGGCCGGTAACACAACAGCTGTTGCTAAGCAGCCGAAAAGGTACCGCACTGCGTAGTTGCCAGCGATCACTTCGGCCCCACGCCCGCTCATTACATCGAGACAGTATGTATTCAGGGACGGGAAGCAGAAGAGCTGGGCGATGCCTTGCAGGAAGAGGACAATGACCGTCAATGGAATGCCACCGACGTTCTTCTCTACGCACCACCCGTAGATGATGACGCTTCCAGGTATCACAAGTCCCAGAAATGGTAGCGCCGAGTACAGACGGTCTTCGGGGATCCGAACACCGCGTTTGCGGATGTATAGCTTCACAACATAGTCTGCGTATCGCCCACCGACGAACGTGCCCGCGATATATCCGAATCCAGGTGCCAGGTAAAAGAGCCCTCCTTGTAATGGCGTCGTCAGGTGATATCGCGGATTTAAAACGTATCGGATAGGGGTCAAGATGCTGTACATATTCCATACTAGGGACGAACTGGCGAACCCCGTCAAGAGGAAATCTAGATGGAGGCTATGTTAGTAAATGCATGCGCGCCATTGAACCACGGTACATCCAAAACGCCCTCGGCTGTCTCAAGAATATCAATCCCGGCTCGGGCGTGTCAAATGAAGGTATTACCGAGCAACGGATGATACGTACTGGGATATTCCAATAGCTTTAACACCTTCCAGGGGTCCAGTAGGGAAACCAGGGCACGCCCCTTTTCACGTCCGCTATATCCCGCAAGGTCATCAATCTTCTTATGAAAGATTGTCTCCGGCATTAAGAAATAAATGCCGATAGTTGCAAGACTGGCAAGGCCCGTTTGTAGCCAAAAGATCACACGCCACGATGTATACGTCACGATCAGGCCACCAATGAAGGGTCCAAAAGCTGGGCCGATCAGCGTGCCTGACAGGAACCAACCTGTTGCTGTGCCGCGCTCTGTAGGGCGGTAGATATCACTACAGTGTGGAGATAAGTTAGCAAGGGGTTTTACATGAGTGGCTTCGTTATTGTTGGCGCGCGGTGCACGTTCACAGAGGAACATGGAGTGGTGAATTACGGCTTACCTGATAACAGCTGCTCCATTCAGTAAGAAGGACGTCCCCAAAAACGCCGTGAGCAGACGAAAGAAGAAAAAGGCTCCGAGATTTGGCGCAAGTGCCGTCGCGATGCTCGTAAGGACGAACCCAGCACCTGTAATTAGGGAGGTCTAAGTGACCTCCGGGTTAGCGTTTGCATTCCGACTGACTAGTAAATTAAGAACTCACTGGTCTGCGGCCGCTGTAATGCTTAGGGTTAGCGAGCGTCTTCTTATATCACATTGGCTTCAACTGTAATTTTCATGCTTTTGATGTGATAAGCCAGAAGGAAACAAATCAGAGAAATACTTACTATACTTGACTTAACGGCCCCCAGAAGATAGGCGATAAGCCCATGAACAAGAGGTAAAGTGCGTTCACGAGGTTTACGATCGAACCCGTCGTGTTATACTCCGCAGCGACTTCGGGTGTGGCCGCAAGCACCGATGTACTCGAAATTGGGGAGAGAAATGCGCTAAAGGATATAAGAGCGAGGATAATGACTATGAATTCAAGTTAGCAACTTTGGAATTTGGGGGAACATATGACAGCCAGGTTGATAGATCTGTCGATGTACCTACTCTTGCGGTGCCCCGGCAATTTATCATAGAACACATCTGGGATCTCGACGATGGAGCTAATCGGCTGAATCGGCGCATCACCCATCACCGAGCACCTTGTCGAGCACCGGTCAAGCCTTTCTTCCCGTTCTACGTTCTCTATATCATCGTCCTCGCCCGAGGAGGAGTGGGCGAAGTGGGATGGTATGCTATTGTGACTGCTGCTGGTGCTCTTGCGGGCCGCCTCGTCTACTTTGTCGTCCCCCAACGGCTCATGCGAGCTTTTGACGGCCGTGTTAGACTCAGGCATCTGGGATGATTGGTATGTATCGATTTTCTATTGAAGGTAATAATGTAGGTATTGTGGCGAGAACGACGGTGTCGAGTGTCATCATAGGTCAAGCACCAATAAGAGACCGGATATCTTCATCCGGAATAAAACAGATAAATAACAGACGAGCGACGATGTAAACATAAACAACGAAATTCCTTATTGTACCTGAATGCTGAATACACAAACTTAAATCTTAAAGAGCCGGCCTTGTTGAGTATAAGCTTTTGAGTATAAGTATAAGCTTTTAAGATGATGAGATGGGATGGCAATGGCTGGGCGTTTGCGTATCTGCGATAATAAACTCTCTGATGGAGAAATGCTGAAGCAATACGCTGCCCTGATGTAGATAGAATACGGGAGAAGTGGGACGGACATAGACGCATAGCCCTTTATACGTCAACCCAAACGAGCATCGCAGAACTTTTCCCTCTCCATCTAAGTCTGAGACGTCCCTATTCCTTCACTAATTAGTCTAATGACAAGTACTGAGATAGCGTAGTCAATCGACGGGAATAAGCCATCCGCAAATCTTTTTTTCCCCCGACCCTGGTCTGCTGCCGTCTTGCAACCTGACCTAGGCTGGAAACTCACTAGTCCAGCACCTACGACAAAAGCGAGAGAATCGGGGGCGAACAACAGGGCTGAGTGGTCCCCCGACGATAGCGTATTGGGCGCAAGAGCACGCGACGGGGGCAACCTGTCTATACACTACATGACACTACTTGGACAGGAAAAGCGGAGTCGTCTCTACGATGTGGGATCGGTCGCTCGGACGATCCCCGACTTTCAGCGCACCTAGATAGATAGATACCTAAATACCTACGTGGGCTGGACGGTTTTTATGTGCGTCGGCGCTGCGATCTCGTAATCGGGGGACCTGCGGTGGGTACGGCGCGCCGACCATCGGTGGGAATTTGGGGAGGCGTGGAGGTCCGCGGGATTGGTCTGTTCAGCTGCCGGCCAATCAGACGTCATTGAAAAATCTTCACTCTGGTAATTGATTATTGGGCCTTCGCTTTGTGATTTGCTTGTTCGTGCCGTTGGGTGGACAGGCATGCGTATCTGGATACTGCCGACCGGATCGTGAATGTGGCTTCGATGTGTGTCGATTGGTTCATGTATGTGCGTGCGTGTGTAGTGCCGGTGGAGAAGCGTAATCGAAGGAATGAAGCCGGATTTCGATATCCCATTGTGGGCTCGAGCTTGCTCTATCGCGATGCTGATTGGTGTGTCGTTTCTTCCTCGTGCCCAATCCGCACCCTACCCGTCCAGGAACCGTATCTAGGAACCGTACAAGGAGGTTTTCGGATGGCTAAGTGTGTGTTAGGTTAAAGCAGGTACCGTTGACGGAGCGGGAATTCGCCGTGCTGGGCAAAATTTTTCGGTCGGCCTCCGATGCTAATCAGTAGCAGGCATGATTGGAGTGGCTCCAGAGCGACGCCATGCGAAGTATGGTATTGTGTCAAACAGCGGATATGTAGTGCATTCGTATATGATTGGTGTTATAGCGGCGAGACCGCCCATTCAAGCTTCGGGAACGGCATCTTTTAGCTTATTGCACTTAGATAGATACCCCAAGAGCCAAGGCGGGAGGGAGCCATGGATGCCAAAAAAAGCTTTTCGGCAGAATGCCGCCGCTGGGCTCTCGTTGTGACTCTGGCCGATGCTTATTCCCGCCATGATCGCCTCTAGGCATTCGGGGCAGAATCGGCGCCTGCGAATTAAAACACCTCCGTTGCCGGCGATTAATCATTCTGTAGGTATGAACTGTGGCTTTCAGATAAGGCTTTCGGATAGAGAAGTTGATTGCTGGAACCACGTAACCAGATTTTTATGGCTACTATCCGAGTGTGCTGCCCGAATATCTGTCTTAGGTAGCTTCTATTGTGACTCGGGTGGAAGGGACGCATATTCTGCATATTCTCTGACGTTGTAGCTATCATGATGGGCCAGAACTTATATCACACCGCTCCTCCAAAGATCGATTGCTTGAAAATTCCGGGCAACTGTTTTCGCCATTCTTGTGAGCGTGCGCGAAACTCATCTGGAATCGAATGAATGAATGAATGAATGAATGCTTTCCCATGATGGAACTACGTCCTTGATATTGGTGCCATCTGGTTACTCTTAATCGAGTACCTAGATGTCGACTTCGACGCATATCGAATAGCTTGACAAGATCTTTTTCTTACCTGCAGATCTCAAGTCTCTTTTTCTCCTCTTAAACGAGCTAGTTTATTTTAGCCTAGCTAGATGTGTCAATGCCTCGTTCTAATGCGATATAATGGGTAGCAATAGAAATAAGGACTTCTAGAAGATGCGTTATTACTCCGCTCGAAATACCGAGTATAGCCAAATGGAACGTGTTACATGGTCGACATGCTGGCGTCTACTCGGTCGGAAATCCTAAAAGCCTTCGCCAAGAAGAACTGTTCTACCGCCACCGTACCTGCAACGCTCGGAGTCAGTTATCTCCATTTTCGAGTAAGTTGCAAGTGTTTCGAAAGAGATAAAACAATTGCTACGACATGGTTGTGTCTCAAGAACGGAGTCTGTTTACTCTTCAAGTGGCCGAAACACGAGGAAGACGGCTCTGGGAAATGCTCTACTCACCATAAATTGCCAACGCGAACGTCGAAGCCCTTTTCTTGGCCGACAGCCCATTCCCCGATAACCTCAGAGTCAGACCTTCCCCACACCTCCCTTTCCAGCCACTCGTTGATCTTATCAATGGCATCTACCCATCTTTTCCGCTGTTCCGGCGTAGAGTGGTCCTTATGGGAGAGGTATCGCCCCAAAGTGATATGAGCACTAGGCACGATGTAGCGCGAGTCGATTTCAATCTCGGTCTTCCTCGCCAAGTCCCACATATCTCTTCTGAGATGGTGGTATGAGTAGCTGTCTCCTTTTTTGATGATAGCTGCGCTATCGAGCGCCATGGGCGCCGGAGATACGGCCGGCTCGCCGGCCGCTGGAAGGAACGAGACGGCGAAAGCTGACAAGTCGTACGAAATCATGGGCTTGACAAGCCGTGCTCGGTGCTGGTGACTGTAGCTAGCTACGGTGGGTATCACAGGCCGTAGCGTTGTCTTTATTTCCTCGATTTCCTCTGGTGTGCGGCAAAATGCTACCTCTATTGTTGTCATATGCACTTCGACACTCAGTGTTAGCAATTACGTATTTAAAGGGAACCAAGCACCTCTGCTTGGAGGAAGATCGTCGCTAATGCTGATTGACATAGAAAAATAACAATAACATTGTTTTTACTTACTACGGTGTTGTGGCATGAGCCATATATCTGGATATTGCATTAGCTAAAACAATACCATCCGTCTTCTAAGATAGCTAGGAAATCCCGTCTGGCCAGATACCCCGGGCGCGGCAATGGCGCTGCTATCACAGCGCCTCTACATATCTGCTACGCAAGATGCTGTCGGGCATGGGTTTGTACTTGACTGACTTACCAGGCGCAACGTCTTTGAGCCTTTTTTGTATCGCACCTGCAAGTTCGAGGACGTGGATTGGCGGTCGGGCCCAGAAAGTCATACAGTATCTCGTATCCTTGAAGCCCGGTTCTATATGGGGGTTTTCAAGCCGAAGCAAGTAAGGATCAATGATTAACTCCTTGAAATTGGCATCCAAGAACTTGTCCTTTTGCTGCGCATTGCGCCGGACGCGATGGGCTGCGTACAATGCTTGAATCTCAGCCTGTCCCTTCTGTCAGATATGTATCCCTCTATGGAGTCTCCTATTCCGATCTAGCCGAAGGCTTTATCAAAACGTCTTTTCCTACCCCGCGTAGATCTTGAATACGGCCAAGGCGAAACGAGATAGGTGAGAAGGTAGGGCAGGGCTGACTCAACTGGATTGTCATGACAGGCATCAATCAAAGCATCGTATGGGTTCTCTCCTGGTTTCAACTCCACGCCAGATAGGTCTTCTAACTTGTTCTTTACGTCGGTTAACTCGAGAATTGATCCCATCGTGACTCTTAGGAATCGAAGCCGCCGGAAGCCGAAGAGACTCGCTATAGCGGAGTTGGAGTAGTTGGTTCGCTGGGGTCGTCGCCTGACTTGGAGAATGCCAGCTCTTGACTGCGGCTGAGATGCTTTTTCGATACCGGTACATACAGTAGGTACATGGTACTTACCTGTAACTCCCTGCTGTGCTGTACTAGATTAAGTTAGCAGAACGCTTAGACCACGTTAGAATCCGCTAATTTTAGGTGGTCATCTTGCTTGTTGACTCCCCTACTTCGATCATATTCATGATGCCATGCAACACTATCTCACCACATACCACATCAGATTAGGCACCAGGGCCAAACTGCCACCAACCCTAGCCATTTCCTTCCTCATATGAATCTTGTCAGCTGTGAGAAGGTATCAAGAAGCTGATCTATGAACTGATAGAATGTGTTGCGATTCCTCTCCTTGTGTTCGGATAGTTCTTCTCTGAAACAACAGCGACCTACCAGCTTCGAAGTCGAATTTAGGCCGCGGAACTCTCTAACGGTGAATCATGCGACGCTGGCCTTTCCCTTGGTGCTGTGAGCTTGGGTGCATGCTGGTTGAGGCACCTACCTTAGCTATCTGGCCGTGAGGTGACAGACTTGCAACATCCCTCACGTGATTGAATTAACCACATCAGGTCGGTGATGGGATCTTTGCTGGATGCCAGACCCAGCAAAGTGACAGCTATCTCTTATTTGTCAGCGATAGGCTTGTCTCTTTGTTGGGTCTTATATATCTGGTTCTTTTTATCCATGTCTGGTGTCAGGTCAATTCACTGGTGTGCTCTTTTTACTAGATGAATTGCAATCATGGGGTCGGCCGACGCTTGTTTATGCTTCTTTGAAGCTGTCTGGTTTAGTCTCGAACACGAATTTCTCTAACTATCACTTCTGCTGCATTCTAACCTCTACCTCAAATTTGTGCAGACGCCTCAAATATTTATCACTGGAGGCAGGTGTGAACCTGCTGATAAGGCGTCAGAAGCCGTTGGGTACTGGTGCCTAGTGGGACATTGTGAAATGGATAGAGCAGGAGACAATGTTCAGTTGCTCGTCAGCCAACTGACACTGAGGCTGGGAAATGAAGATGACCTATCGACCATTGCAGTGCCCTACTTACTAGCTGTGTTGCATAGTAGAGAACATGCCAGGCAGACGATATAGGTTTGTGGAAACCGAGCCCTCTCCAGGTGAGACAATGTTTTTCACCATCGCAGCGCGGGTTTTCCTTGGTTATATTTTTGGACAATGTTAAGCTAATTCGCTGCCATTCTAGAGTCCTTTGTTTCTATCTGGCAGAAGAGGTTCAGTAAGAGACGCATCATACTTACGGGCCTGCCTAGAAGACTCTCAGTTAGCTTCCCCGTCGAGGCGGCCCCTTTGACCTGTAATTTGAGGGGTGTATGCTGGCTTCTAGAGGGGGCTCGCCCCGGTTAGCTCCCTGCGCCCCTCGTTTCGAACAGCCAGGCCACCCAACGACGACATGGCTCTCGATGTTTACTGATCGGTCTGAAAGCGGAGACTAGGTTACGCGGTCCATGTAGGCCCTAGGTATAGCCTGGAAAATTCTTGTGTGTCACTGAAATTTATGGTCTTTAAAAAATTATCTCCCAATGTTTCCTTTAGATTCCTAACTCCCCCACCACCTTCCTCAATCACTCTTTGCACCTTGTGTTCTGCTTCATTCAAATATCGCTACTATAGCATATCTGCCACTTCCAGCTTGCAACATTTGCAAGACTCCTCCGGAATTCCTCATCATACCTTTCTGGGTTTCGCGTAGACTTGTGGTTTGCGCACCACCTAGGAAGCTATTACCTTGATCATCACCTTCTCATCGCCTCTGACCTTTTCTTCCATCTGCTCTTATTTTTCAAGCACACCCTTGGCCACATCCTAACGCGAGCCATCTCTTCACTCCTTGCTGCCCTAGGCGTCTATCATTCTGCATCATGGCCCCAGATGATCCTGACGATATAGCTGCCCCAGGAAAGAACCAGCTGAGACTTGACTTGAAGCCGATCACGAACGTGTACCAAGCTTTCAAGGACATGCTATCTAAATGCCAGTCAGACATCATCACCATCGCAAAAGATGGGGGGTTTCAACTACGGGTTGGCACGATGTGTTCGGGAACTGAAGCCCCAGTTTTCGCACTCAAACTCATCAAGGAGATTTCCCAGATACTCACCAATGGTCCGATGTTCGTGGAGTTTGACCATCTATTTAGTGTGGAGAATGAGCCTTTCAAGCAAGCCTATATATCTCGAAATGCGCCCGGCAGTATTGTATTCTGCGATGTAGTAGATTTGACCGACCCTGAGGCCACTTCCGCGTGAGTTTTATTTTATTGCTTTTTCACTACCTTCCAGCCCTATAGCCTGTTGTGTATGTGGGTGTATCAGCATTTGGTCGCTGCGTGCTGACAATAGATAGTCCTACTATTCTAGGAGATCATCGCGATATCCCCTTTGACATCGACATTCTCATTGCCGGCACATCCTGTGTTGACTTTTCAACCCTAAACCCCAGGAAAAGGAACAATATGCAACTCCTGAGTACGGGCTCAAAGTTGGCCGACGAATGGAAAAATCCTTCCAACCACCCTCTTCGGGACGGCTTCTACGATGAAGTCCGTCTCTGGCTTAATGGAATCACCCCGGCAGAGATTCAAACGGCCGCAAAGTCGATTGGAGACTCAAGCTACACGTTCTTATCTACTGTGTGTTACATCACCAGGCACCGTCCTAAGATGGTTGTCTTGGAGAATGTGAGTGGCGCGCCTTGGGATGCCATGTGTGATTTCTTTCTCGAAGGTGCTGGTTACGCGGCAACACACATCCTCATGGATACTAAGGACTACTATATTCCCCAGACACGCCAGCGTGGTTATGTAGTTGCTGTGGATCGGCATGTCTTTGGCGTCTCTGCGGACCAGATAATTGCCGAGTGGGGTCCTCAAGTCAGCAGTTTGAAACGGAGTGCGTCGACCCCCATGCAGGACTGGTTGCTTTCATCTCACGATCCGCTCGCCATGAGAGCACGCCAAGACGACTCTGAGAAGGTCGCAGCCGGCGGGTTAAATTCTGGCAGGGGCTCTCAGTGGAATCGAAGCAAGTTGAGACATGATCGTGTTCGCCGCCAGTATAGGCTAGGCCCCGACCGTCCTTTGACAGCGTGGGGACTCGGTGGAATCGACCAACCTTATGACAGATTGGACAAGCTTGTCATCAAGGGTCAAAACGACCGCGCACTAGATTGTGTGGACATCTATTACTTGCGATGCCTGCATGCCGGAGCCGAGACTGTCACCGACACCAATACAGTGAGGAACTCTCATGCCGGGCCATTGCAATATGACATTAGGTTCAAATCTCAGATCTTCGATCTTAGCCAGAACATCGATCGAGGTCAAATTTCCCGTAGCTTTGGCATCGCCGGGTGCTTGACACCTCGTGGTATCAACCTCATAACCGACCAAGGTAGACTGGCGTCAGGATTCGAAGCTCTTAATCTACAGGGCTTACCCTTGCGGGACCTAGACCTCACTGGGGAGTCTCAGGATGAGCTTCGTGACTTGGCTGGAAATGCTATGACTACCACTGTTGTTGGAGCTGCAATGCTCTCTTTACTCATCGCTATTCATCGGCATAGTAGCATAGTCCGAACCCCGCTACTCAGAAAGATCGCCATCCAGGAGCGGAATCTTGCGCCTTACCAGCCCCTGTATCGACCTTCATTGATGGACCCCATATCAGAAGAAACTTGGAGCACTGTGCTGGGACCTTTCTGTAATGTGCAGGAAATCATTGATTTGTCGAAACGTTGCCGTCGCTATTGTTACTGCAATGGCGGCGCTAAGTACAGCACCAACGAACTACGACGTTGTCAGCTGTGTGATATTACTCGCTGCAAAAATTGCGCGGGTAACCCGAAGCACCAATTTGGTTCTTCAATGTCTATCGAGGACCCAATCATGAACGATACCACACCTCAAGAAATGATGACTCGTTTCCCGACAGCTTTGACTAACATCATTAGTAACGCTATTGATCATATCCCGTTTCGCCCGTATTTCCCAGAGCCCGCATTGCAAAGCCGCCTCCTCAACTCCCTGCGATCGGCTACCTTTTACTACACCCGAGTGATTATATCGGAAACTGTGACGATATGTTACTCAGCGACGGACGATGACTTTGCTTTTCATCTTCAAGCTGTCATTTCGGATAGATGGATCACGTGGTACTTATATATAGATCCATGGTCTCATTGCAGCAAGCCGTTGAGAAAGGAGTTGGACATGCCAGCAGCGAGCTTATTACGCCCCTTTGGTCGTGTACGAATCTCCCCGCAGGCGTTTACTTTCATGCCAAATCAAGATGCATGGGAATTTTGGGTCTTCACTGAAATCTTTTTCGACATCGGCATCACCAAACCCCACCCTGGCTCCATCGAGATTACAAGCATCGCTCTTGGAGATCTCCCTTCTGCAACCCATACCGATCTTCAGTCTATTATAGGCACCTATATCCATCATCCTGAGTGCGACTCAGCCGAAGATAGCCTTCACGTCTGTATCCAGACCCCTAAACGGTTTCTCTTCAAGGATCCGACCAGGGTAGGCCCGACTCACGAGGACTGCTACATCATCTCAGATGAGTGTAGATATTTGGAGAATTGTGAGTTCCGTGATTTTCGTGTAAAGTTTTTACCTACCTGGACACCACAGGTAGCAGAGACCCGAGCGACAGCATCCATCCAGGGTTACTGGAAAAAGGTGGCGACAAACACTACAAGCGACCAAGCCACTCTCCAAAGCAATCTCCCAAGCTATATGAGACAAGTTGGCTCTCGATCTATCCCAGACGATTTAGAGTTGCAGCCTAATGGTGAGGGTCACAGGATACGGACCTTGGCTAGTGTTCGTATTCATTCGAATATGCTTGCCGATGCATATATGGCCTTGCTGAAGTATGAACGGGTGGATCCCGGTTCTTGGGCCATCGTGTCACGATCGGATTACTCTGCTCTTTTTGACCTTTTGGCTCCAGTCAACGTCAACCTTAGTGGTGTCGAATCTACACTCCGTTCAACCGACACGAAGAGCTGCAAAATTTGCTGCCCAAATCTACCTCGTGTTCACTGGATGGAGAAGACGGCGGATGCGACAAAGAAGTTTGCTCGTGAGCCGTACCGCCTCTCTCATGAAATGCACGTATATGAACAGGAGCTTCGGCGATGTAACGAGCCCCTCCGAGTCGCTGTAAAGATCAATGAGAGCAACAATGGGAAGGCCTGGAAAGAAGTAACCGCGAACTACGAAGTGAATATCGATATGCTTGTGCATCGAGCTGTGAATCACCTGCTTATGACCAAAGATGATCCTGGTGTTCTTCAACTTAGAACTTTCGCGGATATCAAGAAGGGATCTTTACACATCCCAAATATGAGATTTGAGTCTTTCCGAAGATCCCTGCAGCGTCTACCAGGAAACGGCTCCCAGAAGAGTCCCGAATGGCAGGAGGTATTCATTGATGGGTATGCCCTCAGTCAGCAACAAGAAGTTTCCCTAAATTGGATGCTGGAAAGAGAGCTCAGTCCCCCGCCGTTCACTGAGCGTGAGATTGAGGAATGCAGGGTTGATCCCCTCAACTTACGCGTACTTGCTGTTGCAGAACACGATAATTCACAACCCGGTGGTATTCTAGCTGACGATGTCGGCTTTGGAAAAACAGTCGTTACTCTCGCTCTCATAGGCGTCCAACGGTCTTTTGACCAGGGCGAGTCTCTACGGGAACGGTGTGGCAATAAAGACAACACGTCGGCCTTAGCTGCGTCCCTTGTATTCGTGCCGAAGCATCTGGTCAACCAATGGCGTGACGAGGCAGCGAAGTTCCTTGGTTGGAAAGGCGCTGATGTTTTAGTCATCAAATCTTCTAATGACCTACAAGGCTGGCTCAACACCACAGAATCCGATGCTGGGACATCCCTACATCGTGTGAAACGACCGAGAACGGGCAAGTCCACGACGTTGCTCGATGAAATCCGGGCGGCCAAGCTTATCATCGTGAGCACGACGGTATTTGATGCTAAATATTACAACTGGCTCGGAAAATATGCAGGTTCACTAGCTCCCCCTCGCGTCATTCCCAGGACCAATAGCACGAAAGATACTACAGATCCTAATGTCCTTGGCGCTTTCCAAGATTGGTACGAAGACGTGATACCGCACGCTCGGGCGCATCTTTCCGGATTTGACCCTACTGTTTTTGCGCCAAGCCAACTCGAAAAAATTGAGCGCCGCCAGCAGAGCCTCCAGGATGCCTGGAAAGGCGTTGTGGCCGATCGCTATGATGTCTCGACACGCCTCGGCTTGCAGACTGCCCGCAATGATAAAATAGGGAAATCTGTCAAAGGAAAAGGAAAAGGTGAAGCTGAAACTGCATGCAAAGAATACGGCGATAGAGCCAGAGAAGACTCATTAACGGAACAAGACTTCCAGAAGGCTAAGTTTCTCCATGTCCTTGAAGCTTTTAGCTTTGCACGAGTTGTTTACGATGAGTTCTCGTATGAGAACTTTTGTGTTGCACAATTCGTCAAGAACGCCAAGACTCGTGCGAAATGGGTTCTCTCGGCGACACCCCCGACGGGAAATGTCAAAGCTGTATGTGATATTGGAGAGCTGTTAAGCATTCACGTCGCCAGGCCCGTCAAATTACGTCCGGGGCTGCCACTCATCACAGAAGGCCCAATTGTCCGGTGTCAAGCCTCCATAGAGAAACAGCTGTCGTATGGTAAGCTGTATACGGACAAGAGTGTACATGAACGGGTGGAACAAGCCCATAACTTCCTTCAACATTTTGCCAGCGCCAACCCGTACGACGAGCAAGGATTGGGCCAAATCAAGGTGTTTGAGAATGCTATCTGCTCATATATGACTCGTCGTGAGCTCATCAAGTACCTTGACATCCAGCGAGACCTCCGGAGTTGTGGCTTGGATGTTTCCTACATGCTTGAACGTCATAAACTCGTCGCCGATACCAACTTAGGGCTTGATTCAGGGAGAAAGCTTTGTGCTGGCTTGACCTTAGCGTATGTTGCATCGGTAGACTGCACGGACGACGACAATGATGGAGATGCTACCAATCTACTCGCAAATCGGCGGCGAGAATTAGAAGCTGCACAGCAGAAACTGAAGAATATTACTCACGTGGCAATTTGGCTTATTCTCCGAAGATGTGAAGAATCCCTCCCGAAGAAGAATGCATCTGCGACAAGTATTGTTGAGGATATAACCTGGCACTTTGAGTCTATTCTTGAAGGAAACGCGGATTCTTTTGGCGGCGTAGAGGCCCTGGCGGCAATTACAAAAGCCACCTTTGACAAAAACGAGTTTGCAAAATGTTCGGAATGGCTGGAAGCGTTCGGCTCCAGAGAGAGACCTCCAGAAGATGTTTTCATGAGACTTTATACGCTACTCAACGAAAAAATGGCAGCGCCTGCATGGGCGACTTATTTTCGACTTCCAGCAGAATTCATTCCTGGCCTCGAGGATTCAGAAGTATTTGCATTTCTACAGGTGCTTGACAAGGAAGATTTTGGTGTTACAACACCTGTCCAAGCTCGACAGCGCTTGCGAGAACTCGTCGCGAACAAGCAGTCCGATGAAGGCGCAGAGGGCGAAGATAGCTGCAAATCACCCACCTTTCCGCGGATTGGCGGCCGAACGAGGACCCGCGGCGGTAACTATAGTGAAACGGAATCGGAGCTGACCGACATTATGCTGGAATTTACCGAAGCTAAAGAAGAAGTCATAGCTCGAATGAAGCAGGTCATAACCGCTTCGAATCTCCTCTGTCCGGACTCTTTACGCTTATGCAGCGCATGCGGACAGCGTTGCGACGATATGCGATTCCTCCCGGAATGTGGGCATTTTATATGTTCAAGCCACCTGGGTGGCGTTAGATATTGTGGCCAAATCAAATCCGACAAGTATCCCAGCGGCAGCGGATGTTCTGTTCTCATCCATAAGCGCTCAATCCCCGTGAGACAGATCGACTGTTGCAAGATGCACGTCGGTGCCTCGCCTATGGAAACCGTTGCCGGAAAGAAACCCCCCAAAGTTAGCTCCAAGTCATGGAGCATTCTTCACACAATCAACTCCGTCCTCGACCACAGAAACGAGAGGGTACTGGTATTCTACCAGTTTGAAAAGCAGCGGCAAGAAATCTGTCAACTGCTGGAATATCATGGGATTGTGTTCGAAAATCAGCCAGGCAATAGAGCGGCGGGCTCCATCGCATCTCAAAACCCAGACGCAGAACGAATCCGCATCCTGAGAATCAGCAGTGAAGAGGCCGCCGGCTCTAACTTTCAAGATGCAAATCACGTCATGTTCATCAGCACCCCTGTTTTCGCAAAACAAGAAGAGTTTGAAAAATACGTGAAACAGGCCAAGGGACGTGCGGTCCGTCACGGACAGCCCAGAGACGTGCGCGTCTACTATTTTATCACAGCAAACACCTTTGAGGTTGACCTGCTTCAGCTACGAACGAGGTCTCACATCCGACTTGAAAAGGGAGACGTGGCCCAGTTCGTTCCCATGGCCGGAGATACTCGTCGCGATGCCAATTCCGAGGGAGATACAGAGACGACAGGCGCACAAGGAACAAGCTCTTAGGAACGGCTTACGTCCAGTCTGTCCGATGACGAGGTCTGGAAGCTCACGGACGAGACCGATTGGTTGGTCCAGCAAAATCGGGAGTGTTAGACCACGCTTCGGCTTTGACCTGCACTCCGCTCCCTATACGACGGCATCACCAAAGCCAGCTGCTCGATGATGACTTCAAGTTTGGGCGCCCGGCTCCTCCTTGTTCTTAGGCGAGGTGTCCGAGTATTGACGATATTGTTCGTGTTATTGAAGTTGAGGCAGCCACTGGGGATGACTTAGATACAGTCAAATCCGAGGTGGTAGAATTCATGTGTTTTCGGTTCAGCTAAGATCCTTCAATGTTGGCGGAGAGGGGAGGTTGAGGCGACGCTGAACAGCAGAAATGGGGGGGTAATGAGTCTTTAGTGCGTATCGCGCCAAGGATAGGACACGTCGGAAAATAAGAAAATAAGGAAGAAAAAGAGAGTAGGTTGAGACTAATTTGTTTGTACGGAATAGTAGTCGTCGCGTGTAAGACCTCATAGAACTCTTCAGGTAGGAGGCAGCCCTATTATTAATTGAGCTTGAGATCTCACACGTGGTACACTCGCGGACCAGATGAAGGTTAAATTTGTGTTAGTCCTTGTCGATGACATGACATCGAAGGGTAGTCCCACAGAAAAGACACATGAAAGAGAATGAATCTGCAGAATTGAAGTCAACTAACATAGTATGCCAGAGTCTGAAGGTCATTGCAAGTTCCGTGTTGAAAATATGATAATAATCTGGTGGTGGAATTGAAGGTGAAGCGAACGCCAAGACCGAGGCCGGATATACGAGGCCAATTGACGTACAGGTTTTATACCTATGCCTCAGCTGGTACCTACCTACATACCTGTAGTTGTAGTTGGGGTCAGCAGACCCCCGTTAACAATTTCATTCCGAGTTAAGCCCATTCAATTTTACATACTAGCTATCCCACCTAAATAAGTATACTTACCAAAGAAACGTACCCAAGCTAAGCCAAAGCTTACATCTCCATGCTCGTGCGGAGAATACAGCTCGCGGAGCCCCTCGCGATCTCAGCGGTGCCGCTCGCGAGGGACGCCTTCGCGCCCTTCGGCGACGTGGTCGCGAACCCGCGGCCAGAGTCTACACCGTCTAGCACGGCGCCCGAGGCCATCGCCCGCGGCGAACTACCCTTTGGCGCCGTCTCGGCCAATCAGGGGACGGCGATCCAGTACAAGGGGCTTGCGTCCATGCGGGACCTGTACGGCACGGCGCCCAGTCGGAAGGCTGGCAGCCCGAGGATGACGATGTATGTCTGCGGTGCGCGGACGCTCGTGGCCAGGGGCGGAGATACGGAGGCGGAGGCGGAGGCGGAAGCGGAGGCGGATGAGATCGAAATCAGGGTCCTTGAGCGACACCCGTTCACAACGCAGACTTTCATCCCCCTCACGGCCGACAGGACGAAGCGGTATCTTGTCGTCGTGGCGCCAACACTGGGCGCAGCGAGGGAAGACGAGGATCTACCTGTGCCAGATAGGGACGACACTGCCGGGTTGCCGGGCCCGGGTCTCCCCGACCTGACGAGGTTGACGGCCTTTGTGGCGACGGGTGAGCAGGCCGTCACGTACGGCGCGGGGACCTGGCATGCGCCCATGATCGCGCTCGGGCCGCCGGACTCGACGGTCGATTTCGTGGTCGTGCAGTTCGCCAACGACGTCCCCGTGGAAGATTGTCAGGAGGTCGCGATCGAGGGAGGGGGTGCCGAGGGCGGAGCAGAGGCGGCGAGAATCTGGGTGCGGGTTCCGGAGGGGAAGAGGGAGCAGGCGGATTTGTGAAGATGAGATCTAGCTATCATCTACTTGATTACGCCTACCTAGTTAGGTAGTTCCGGCAATGTCGTCTGTGTCTTGTATAACGATCTCACAGCTTTTCAGATCCCTCTTTGCGAAATAGCGTCCGCAGTGACAATTTCAGGTCTCACATAATAAAGAAAGATGAGAATGATAAAGCCAATGGACCTAAAATCGAACAAATTTGTGGAAGGCTATCAGTTCTTATTTTATCTTGACTAGAGTCGTTATTTGGTTTAACATTAATTGACATATTTGCGCTAATAGTGGCCACTAGGAAGACGATGAGGTTGTCGGTAGAGTGGTGCGCCACCAATGTGGCAGACGCTGTAGACGTCGTGAGGCCATTTCTGTATCGCAAACGTCAATCCTTTAGACCTGGCTCTTCAATTCTCAAGTCCTATCATGCCATCCCTTTCCCCCCGGATCCAAGTATTTGAGAAAACTTGGCCCTGTTACCGATATGTCGATTCATTTTCCCTGACAGTTTTTGCGGATTAAAAGCCCGTCTTCAACTTGACAGTTCCAGTATCGGAGCTATCGCGGCTGCCTTCTATTACCTCGATGGATGCAACCCACAAGACCGTCAGCTTCCTGAGAAGGTAAGCATCACGCTGATGGATAATCAGAGGTGTGATCCTCCTATCGATATTCTCGTTCGAGCGCATAAACTCTTTTAAATCCGAGCCACTTATTTGGTCGCCGCCAGCGGCTACCTAACTACCAGCTGGTTACCCGGCACTGCGCCTCTTGACCTCGGGCCTCCGCTTCTCCGCTTCTCCGCGGTTCTCGCTGTCCTCGTGTCCTTCGCGTTCGGGAAAGTTTAGACGCTTTGACGCTGGCACTTAGGGGCGATTGCAGCTAGTTCGCGCATGACTTTGGCTCGCTGCTACGATTGGATATACCTAGCTTAGGTGCTCGATAGAGGACGGTTAACGAGAGGGGAACTGTAGCGAATTAACCATAGCTGCGCTATCTAAGCTGCCTGATTCCCGATACTATGCTGTAGTCCTGGGCATCTCAGTCAGCGAACCTAGTAGGCACCAGTACGCACGACGAATCAAGTAGCTATGTATAATTATCCAATCTATCGTTAGTTAGCGACCCAGTAGTGGTGAGAGTGGATATGAGGTAAATTGAACTGCATATTGCATTGGAAGACTGATTAGATATCTCATGGATCTCTCACGTGAATTAGCATCGAGGCATCTCTGATTTGACTATCTGGATATAATGTTAAGCTCCCAGGTTAGTTCGCTCCATAAAATACTCCAGAACACCTAGCTTTTCACTGCATTCCTACTATCGCCCGTTATACCCCCGGGCCATGTCGACGACCAAGCCGAGAGTGCTACCGGAGACGAAGACGGCTTCTAGAATAGCAGTCTGTAGCCCGCTGTCTTGAGCTCAAGTGATTACGAAACGAAAGAAGACTCAGCTCATTTCTAGCACAAACTAATGGCACCTCAACGTAATGCCGATGAACCGTATTATCATAACAAGTCCTATAATCTGAATAGTAGCTCTGCGATAATATGCGGGTATAGCTTCAGGACTGACCTGTCCAAAACGGCGACGGAAAGAACGTGATAGGTCGACTTACGATATTCCAGCTCTCACCTGAAAGAAACTCCAACGCCACCAGGCAGCCTTTGAAACGCTCTCAGCCAAGATCATCCTGCTCGCTAGGTATCATACGATCTACCGAAGAAATTGAGATGTAGCGCATTCGTAGTTGCGTTCTAGTTCTCGCTGTGACGCGAGCCTTCTCTGGACCAAACCACTAGTCGCCGGTCGTCAGCTACACCGTCGATGACAGGTTCCCCAGCTACGCTACCCAGAAGAACACCCACGCCGCCGTTCATTTCCCACTCATTCTATAAGACTGCGTCATGCGGTGCGGAACACACCACTAGTCCTGAGCCCTTTGTGAGTGAACGCCCAAAGCGTCGCAGCCACTAACTCCTCGGAGGGAAATGAAATACGACAGGGAGACCGCGAACATGGCCGTCGCTGGGAAATGGAGATGTCGATAACCCGAACTGAGTAGTAGAGAGTACATGCGTTCCACTGCAGGTGTCAGATAGTTAATCTCCATACCCTAGCCAGGCCAAACAGTACAAGCAACCAGCCGCCTAAGAGGCGAAGACCATGTCGAAGCAGTTCCTGCATGTTCACCGGGAGGTTACAGATCGAGAAGGTCGTATCGAAGCTTGAAGAGCTGATGGGGCCTGTGTCTAACAGCCTTAACTCCTACGCCATCTCTCGTCGTCGCGTGTGTGAGCCACAATGGGGGACGTGAACGACGAAAGCGTATGCTTGACTAAACTTTCTCTTTGGTTATTGGTTATTGTGGCGGCTGCAGTGATTGTCAAGATTATCGATGCACCATTCATCCCTCCTGACGGTATCTTCGCAGTCCACTCTCCAACTCACTCAGAGCTCGAGCGAGTTGGTACGACCGGCATAGAGACATCTGACCCTGGAGCAGTATAGTCGAGTATTCGCCAGCTTGGGACTGGCTGGCAAGGGATGTTGAGGAGCATACTAAGCTGGCGCGTTGTCGCAAGATGAAGACAAAGGCTGGAGGAGATGATTGCCGTGCAACGTTGCAACGAACAAACAATACCCGCCGTCGCCTACCCGGTTCAGGCAAGGTATCCATAGATAAGTCGTCGTCATCGCTAATTATGATATAGCGGCCTCATATGGCGACCTCTGTGAGATTAAGCGAGTACGTGCATTACCCACCTAGGTATAGTTAATCCTACCTACAGTAAATGAGGATTCGTCGAATCTGCTCCTCGTCCGCTCGTAAACAATTCGCGGGCTTAGGAATCGAAGCGCATACCGAACGGACCCCTCGGCGGGACAGAGGAAAGACGAGAGACGGGAAAAGAGGAAGCGAATGAAGACGAGGAAAGAGATAGGTAGACCAACGCGGATACATCCGGGCGGGTCAGCTCACTATGTAGCTACTGCAGGTACCTGATGGGACGGGCTGTCAAGAAGGCTTGATCTGAAAATAACCGCAAAATACAGGCCTAGCTGCGTCCTGCCAGTACAGTAAGTTAAGAGGTAAGGCGATGCCGTGGCGACTCGGAATAAAGGGCACTACAGGCAGGTGAGTGCAGGTATCATACATATCATGTCATGTCATGTATCTGTCATGTAGGTTGTGTCGGGTACCTGACCTAAGACAGCGGCTAACAGTGGGATCACCTCTAGGACAGGGATTGGAGCTGACATGTAAATAAGCAGATCTATGCGTGTATGCGGATGATCCTCACACATCCATCGCTCCGTTGATCCATGTGGTGGTGGTGGTTTTGGCGTACCCCTGAAACGACGTGGCGTGATCTAGATTTGAGGTCACCATCTTTTAATCTTGTTGACATTTTTCTTTCTTTCTTTTCTTGGCCCCCTTTCGCACACTTCACAGACACAATCCGAAGGATTGAGACGCGCAGGCGAGATTGACAACTCCATCAAAGGCCCGGTACTAGGCCGCCGGAATGGGCTTCATTCAAGGCGCTAGGGATCTGTTGATAGGTTTGTTTTTGGTTGGTGCGAGTTACTTGCTCACTTCTTCCTGTTTCATCCTTAGTAACGCGTCTGGCTGGCTTCATTAGTGTAGAGTGGATGTTTAGCAGGATGTTTAGCAAGCCACCATCATCATCGTGGTTCGACCTGCAGGGCGCATTGACTTTAGCTTGCCAGGTACCTATACCGCTCAGACTTATTGCATACCCCATATGTAGTGTATAGGAGAAAGTGTGGGTTTTATAGTACGGTAAGGGGACCTTCAGTCGGCCGCCGGGTACTCCCTCCCGCCCCGTCTCCTTGCAGGAGGCGCAGGTACCGTTGTAGATTGCATAGGTACGCTCTTCATGTTAAGGGACGGGACGCAAAACCGATGACCCTAGGCCAGCAGGTTAGTAAGTATGCCCCGAAGATAGGCGTTAGATATATAAAGTACCGTATAGATACGCGACAAGGTACGGCACTATAGCCATGTTCAAACAGGTAGCGATGGTGTAGTGTAATCGTACTGTATGCGCAGTCTCGGAATGCGGACAGTCGTTCTCGCTCCATCGCTTCATCACGATAGCGATTTTGCCATAGTCGCCGGTAGAGATAGAGGAAAGAGAGAGGAATTCCTAGCGGGTCGCCCTTGTTCTGCTCTTACGATTTCGAGATGGCCGTAGAGGTACTTTGCGGGTTTGTAGCGCATCCACAGCACGCAGACTACGTAGGTAGAGACCTACATAGCATGTCGATTCACGATGGAACCATGCGGCGGACGTCGGTGCACGCTTTTTGCGGCATATCTGGGGCCCCGTAATAAGCGAGGATCCTGTCTCTCGATCACGTTTTTGCCCCGACCGGAGTGAGTGGCGCCGGGAACAACCACGGGTTTTAGGGAGGTATTCCATCAGCACAATGATATTCTCCGAAGTACTCGATTGTCCCGTGTTGTCATGAGCCTAGACCTCTCCGGACCATTTGACTACACTAGCCGGGGGGGAGTATCATCTTGCGTCCGGCGGAGTATGTCGACAGGGTCTAATTCAGAGTATTAGGTAAATTCGAACGTCTGCCTCAGTACTACCATGTTCCCCAGAGCGGCTCGTTCTCGGACTGGCTGGCGTACCTACCTACTATCCTTCCACCTCAAATGTACGAAGTACGTCTCGGCCACGGGATCTCGTAATATATGGTCGTGAAATCGCAAACGCGACATGGCTCGTGAGATGAAATCATGAGATAGAATCATGCGATGGAAGTAAGGCATGTAGGTTGGTCTTCTTAGCAGAGAGAAGGCAAACAATAGTTTCAGATAGCATACTCTGAGGGTGTACTTTGTAACGTGACCAAATTACCTACCATGGCATTAATCCACGTGATTCCGTAGATCGCCTCCGATTTGCAGCACCTAGTGTAGTGTACAGTACCCTTTTGGTCGTGACACCGTCACCCGGACGAACATAAACGTGTGTCACTGTGACTGGCAACCAGCCGGGCTTGCTTAGTTCATCATGATTGGGCTCATTGCATGATGACATATGAAGTAGTTTAGGTAACTAGCCGGCATGCGGGGTCCAGAACAAATCTCGAAGGTCCTGATGATCCAATGTGACACCATGGGCGGAGCAGGTGATGAAGAGAGGGTGAACCGTGAGAGCCGCGAGAGCCTCTTTACAGGGAGTGAGGGAAACCTCGAGCATGATGCTGTGCTGCATCACATTGCGCGTCGGCAATTCGGTACCAGGGCGATCAATTGCCGTCGGGCAAGAGACCAATTCCATTCGTATAAAGTACCTAGACAGTGGTCTTGCCGAGATGGTGGCCGGCGAGAGGTATCCTCATCCTATTCCCGGATATCCACTGGTCAAGGAAGGTTATACGGAAAATGAAATCATTGGGCGAAGCGACTGTAAATCCGGGCGAATATAAGCTTTGGGGGTAGCGTATTTGACAGCCGGTAATCACATGCCCTGATTTCTCTTCTCCCGTCCGGCACCCCGTCGTCGTGCTCTACCATCCAGCGGTATCCATTTTGGCTGCTACAGGGTCGCCGTGGCGCCCGGGAAACTTGGGGGTGTCTTCCCAGTACTCTCTATCTTTCTTTCGGTATAGTATAATTAGTCATACAATTTTCTCTATATATATCTAAGAGTATCGAGGGGTCCGTGATGGGCTCTGGGGCTAGTAGTTGCCGCGTAGGTAATAAAAGTAGTTAGTTGCCTTGTGGCGGTGCCACCTGAGACAACTGCAGCTGCACACTAAGTAATCTACTTCGTACTTACAGTAGTAGATAGCGTAGATTGCGTGTTGTCGTGTCTTATGTAACAGAAAATTCCTACGAAGTACATACTTAAGGTATTACACAGTAGCGTATACTTAGGAGAACAGATTGTCGGGACAAGGACTGTGGTAGCATCTATGATGTACTAAGTACCTACACTACTGTAGTATGTCGATAGTGTAGTCCTAACTTTCTGCACGGCCATTTTGAATCCCGAAGACCTGGGCGAGCGCGGGTGAGTGCGTATCATTTCCCCATCCGTTGACATACTCGAGGGCGGGAAGGCGTGGAACCACGCACAGAGAGCACAGTAGGCATATAATACCAGGTGTAATATAGCTGGGTCGGGTGATAGTGACGTACACGTGACTACAGACAGATGCAATTGGCAAAAATGAATGCTTTAGGTAACTTGGTCTGTTCAATGATGCATGGAAATGCCACGCCACGCCCTGTTTCGATTGGCGAGTGTAATTGGGCGGGCTTGGTCAAAGATATGAGCCAATAGCCCACGGCGAATCCCATGCGGGAGATATCCCTACCTGGGTTAGGTACATGTGCACGTGTATCGGAAGAAGATAGACTTGCCTAAAAGGGATAGTCAGTCCGCAACCATCCAATAAGATGTGCAGTAGTGTTAGCTTGGCACCGCAAAAGCTCAAGTCTTGCATTTCTTGTCTGATTTACGAAGTACTTCGTACGTCAATACCTAGCAGCATGTGTAAAGCGCTAGCGAGAAATTCGATGGGCTATTGGTGCTTTGCTTAGCTGGCTTCAATTAAGAGTAGATAGAGAAGCAAATTCGAGCTGTATCTCCGTGAGCTAGCATGGGTATAGATAGTAGATCTGCGTCTCAGATCGTCAAGCACGTCGTCGCAGAATGATGTGAGTGCGCACCAAATAAAGACCCTGTAGTTGTAGTGTACACGCTAGTGCCTACTACACTATACCTGTTACCATACCTATTTTATAACAACCCCAGAAGACTTCTCACTCTGTACGTAAATAGTAATTGTCTCGAAGGCTACTGTCGTTGGCAAGCACTAGTACAATACTAGCACAGGAGTAGCGTACACTACGGTGCTGTACTTACCTAGTGTATACTATGTCTCTTTTACCTCTTTTACATGATACACTCCATCTGTGTAAGTGTACCATGATGCGTCAAGGGCGTAGGTAGCCAGATACTTCGTAGAGTGGAGTTACTTACTTGTCCTTACCTAAGTATGTACACTGCACGGGCGGCCCAAATGAGCACCAATGGTCTTTCACTTGTTTTACTGCGGTTAAACCCGTTGTAGTGAACCCTAATAGTGTAATAAGGTAATACAGTAGGTACACTACATATGTACCTAGGTATTATCATGAGAGGTACCTGGTGTGGCCCTGGCCCTGGCCCTGGTCCTGGTCCTCATCGATCGATCCATAAGTACCTATCTACATATCACCAGAGAGGGCAAAAAACGAGAGTTCTTCCAACTACCTAGGCTCGCAAAGTCCAGCAAAGTCGACTAGAAGCCAACCCTCTTTCATATGCATCCCCTATTCGCTCTTCTGTGGGCAGCATGCCGAACATGAAAGATTCGGTGTCAGCGTACTTTAGTAAGTATGCCACACTCGTAGGACGCAGGTACACTTGACTCCAAAAGAGCAGCTGCGCCACTTCCGGCACTCGGTTCTTGCGAGCCAACGAGATATCGTACCATTGCAGTGTAATTGCGTGCACATCCACCACGTAGGGACACTACTGTAAGTATGAAAATCCCCAATGTCGAACCAAGCATGCGTGCGGCGTAGCAACTCTGGCGCAAAAGGGGGGGGAGGGGCACGGGAGGGGCTGCCGTCTCTATCTTAAAAAGACATCTCCGAAAAAGACGATCGGCCCACTTGCCCGATACGGATATCCAGCCCTTCTCTGATTGGAAGGCATCCCGGCGTCGACCCCACTAAACCGGGCCAAACCGGGCTCCCCTGTGTCGATAGTCTCTTCACACTGATTTGGAAGATTTGCGGCCTCTCGCGCGTTTCCCCCCCGCAGTCAGTCAACCATCCAAACCTGAGGGAATCACGATGTGCCAAGTGCTGTCATGTTAAAGTGTCGTGCATCTGCAGCTCACACTACATTTCCACGCGACGAATACTACTGTACATACTCCGTACACTACATTACAATTACATATGTTGTACTCGTGGTGGGTAGGTACTCGATTCAGCAGGAACAAAACCACGGTTGATCATTTCGGAACTGCAACTTCGCTGCCGTTGGACTGCACAATGACATTACGCTCAGTACAACGGCCAGCACACTACGGCCAGTACCTAGGTACCCTGCACTAGATAAAGCGGTGGATTGCGAGAGAGGGACAGATCTCAGGCTCATTCATCCATGGTTCCCCTCCTCCTTCTCCTGCTTCCTCCCTGATCGATTAGTACTAGGTATGTATCCTGTACCGTGGCCTTTGAGAGGCTCATGTACAAGTGGGCCAGCCAAGCTTCCCGGCATCGCCAGGAATAAAGTCTGCAGTAGTCGCGTTATAGTATACAATAATGAAACTTTTGCGTGGTCTTAGCCGTGGCAGCCCCTCTTGGTCTGCCAGTAAAATAAGAGGCCCGGTCCCGAGCAGAAGCTGTCGATCAGAGAGAAAAAGAACTATTTTTCTAAGCCAGGGAATAGTTTATATACCTATCAAGTCTGCCAACACTCCACGAAGACAGCCCAAAATTGCCAATGCACTAGGTTACGTGTATCTACCTAGCTAAGTACGGAGTACCCCCATGTCTCCCATGTCCCATGTACAGCAGTTATACCAAGTCTCATTTCTGCGGCCCACAATTACCTAGGTATTATTCTGCAACGTTTTATTACTTATATTAGTGGGCCGCTTTGTCTCCTTGCACATAATGCTAGCATGCCCCTATATAGTGTACTACAATCCTGGCGGAAATCTGGATGAAATCTGAAGTTGGCCCGCAACGGGCCTGTTCTCTTATTAGATAGCCACCTATATTACCAAACCTAGCGCGGTGTAGGTACCTTGCCCACTGAGAAAGTTGGTAAAACAGGCCTGGCTGACAGTCTCGACAGGGAAGATGCCTTTCGGGGCCACCCGTAGAGATAGCGTGTACACGACGTGAGCTAGTCGAACCACAGATGAGAAGGGAGTGGCACGACCGACTGGGAAATTATGTCGTACCTGGGGGCCATATCGATGAGAAAGGAAACTCCTGTTGTTCCACGGCTAGAAACACGACCAGAAACACGACCGCCGCGGAGACGGAGTCCTCGGTGGGTGTCCCGATGAGGAATCTTCCGTCTGCCGAAAGCCTCAAATAATCAAGCTATCTCCAGATCGTCAGGCAAAATGCCGCAAGAGAGATTGGTACTACCTATACAAATACTTACAGTTGGTACGAAGTAGACACAAACCTATTAGCTCTTAGGCAATGGCAACTCTTCGTCTAGTGTAGTCTATTGTAACATAGTGTAGCGTAGCAAATGTAGCCTACACTACGTAGCTGAGCAATCATCGCACAAGACCCTCCGCTACCGTCACTGGCTCAAGAGAGCGAGAAGCCGAACGGTATATGTTACCAGTTTCCTCTGTTCATCAGCATAGGTACCAGCAGGTCATATTCTGCCCGGATTAGCCGAGGAAGCAAAACAGTCCACCTACCTAGTTTACACACCTTGTATAGACTACATGACGGAAGACAAGTCAAGGATTACCAAAGCCAACAAGGGGTTCGCAAGCATCGGTGGACTCCAGCGGTGAGATGATTAAACAACCCCCCAACGCCTCTGGTTGGTGGTATTCGTGGCAATGGTATGATGTACCGGTGCAAATTTGTCGCAGAAAGGCCCATTCACAGAGGAGTAGAATTGACGATCAGAAAGAAGATGGGGTCAGGCAGGGGGGGGGATGATGGGGGCCAAAGTGGGAGGGGAGAGAAGGGGTTAAGGAACAAAAAAAAACAAGAAAACAGGGCCATTGAAAACAGACGAAGCCAACCAACCACGCCGCTATATCCCATAGGTACCTTGCACGTTGTCGTCGGCACAAATTTCAAGATGGAAATGCAGCTGGAAGACCTAGCTCGACCCACCCACGCGCTGATTCTAATAACTCTAAGTACCTAGGCATGTGCATTAATGTGGTGTAGTAACCAATGACCCTGTCGGTATATGTATCATTCCTGTTAGTCTCTCGAACTGAGGACTTGCATAAGTTTAGGTGGTACTAAATTAGGCATTACAAGTAGTGGCAAGACACAAGAGCTACGCCAAGGGAACCACATATATACCAGAAGAGCCACGGCCAGGCTCGTTCAGTATCTATCTAGGAAGTTCCCGCAATGTCAACGACCCTTGATGTCATAATAATAATAATAAGACTCCGAAGACGCGGAGATCCCTTCCACCTTCTTATGTGAGCTGATATTGGTACTACCAGCCAGGGAGCCAAGGACGAACCCGACATCAGCAACAACAGCAACAACAGCAACAGCAACTAATACTACTGCTATTCATCAGCCAACTAAGCGCGCTGTCTCTCTCTCTCTCTCTCTCTCTCTCGGCTTTCCGCACCGTCTTCGAACACCGGATTATCTGGTTTTGTTTGACAGGTAACCATGGTGGGCACAGATGCCGGTGGCCTCGACCGAGATGCGCAGGCACCCTTACTCGAGAAATCTCCTCAGCCCTGTCTCGGGACGAGCGAGTTCGGGTCTAAGAGTCTCGTCGGAAAGATTGCCTACATCCCTAAATTCATATGGATATTTACCGAGAGCAATTTCGACACCTTCGTCATCCCCAACACGGCCTTTGGGGTGCTGGGAGCCTTTGCCGCCTCGGTTTTAACCGAGGGACACCAAAAACTACCTACGACGCTCGATATTCTCTGGCGTTTCCCCATCGTCTTAGCCTTCAACTGGTACAGCGTCTTCATTTTCGATCTCGCCAACCAGCGATCGCCTGAGTCCATCGAGGAAGATAAACTAAACAAGCCGTGGCGTCCCATCCCCACCGGCAAGGTCTCTGCGACAGAGGCTCGCCGCGCCCTGCTTGCGGCAATCCCGCTAGTCCTACTATTCAACTATCTACTCGGCGTCTGGAGGCAAGGGTTTCTCATTCTCATCCTCACCTGGATGTACAATGATATTCGGGGTGGCGACGAAGTAGTCCGCGACCTGATCATCTCGGTGGCCTACGGCATGTTTAACAGCGCCTCGCTGGAGATCGCCGTCGGGGGCGGCGAGTACACAGACATCAACATCAGCCGCGGGGGCTTGATCTGGACGACCATGGTCAGTGCCGTGATCCTGACGACGATGCAGGTGCAGGACCTGAAGGACCAGGCGGGAGACCGGACGCGCGGGCGCCAGACTATTGCGCTCTGGATAGGGGATCGGTTCTCACGTATCTCGATCGCCGTCTTCGTCGTCTTTTGGTCGGCTGCCTGCCTCTTCTTCTGGGACCTCAAGCCGTGGGGATACGTGGCCCCGGCAGCGACCGGAGCCATAACGGCGTACCGGGTGCTCGTCAAGCAGACGCCTAAAGATGACGCCACTACCTGGCGGTGGTGGTGTGGTTGGACGATTACGCTCTATCTCTTACCAATCACCAGTCTCATATGACATTCGAAACAGGCTTCGCGATACAGCGTTGCGTCAGGGGCCCTGAGAACGGGAGCGGGGAACGGAAGGCAAGGGGAAAATGGGGAATGTGTAGGACAGGTCGCATCCATGCATGAGATTCGGGAGCGTGGCGCAGGAGGCAATATCTGTGTTTTTATATGTGTTCAGCGTTCACTGATGCCCGACTTACGGATTTACGCATTCTATGTCGGATGGCTCACATGGACGACGCGATCACGACCACGGCGTTTTCGGTGTTATATACCAAGCAGTTGTTCATTAATTTTGATTTATCTTGTTATCATGCTGGATTTGATCGCAATACCCCGTTTTCAACCTTTGTCTCGCCTCACAAAGACTAGGATAATTAATTCAACATGACGATAAAGACAGATCTCGTCCCGTGCCCTTTGCTGTGCAGCGAAAGGCGAATCTTGTAAGCCTATCATCCTAAAAATTTACGACTGCAGTTACACTACATAGGCCTCGTAGTAGATATAGTAGTAGAGGGAAAGGGGGTTTTCGTCTGTGTGGACCTAGCCAAGGAAACTAACGAGGGCCTCCCAGAAAATTTCGCGCCCGTTGGGAATCTTACGGGACAGTCGGCGTGGCCCTGTGGGTGTGTTACATTGAATCCGCCGCATTGAATCCTCTCCATATCGATTTGCCTCCCCTTATAAGCGCTGCTCATCCCATTCGTTACCATCGGGCCCTGCCGTACCGTTCATACCAAGCAAGCAGTCCCAGACTTTCGGGGTCGTTCACAATTTGGAGATTCATCCGTACCCCAACCCGTGCTCTACGCTAGTCGCGACCACAATTTGTTTCTAGAACTTGAACTCGTAATCATGAATAATAACCATGCCCAACCCACCCTATGACTAGCCCCTCCAGCTAACTTAGTTTGTCCCATCTAGGTGGTCTACATATATAGTAAACCTTTCACCGCTATATTGCCCCCGAATACATTGCATAAAATCGTGCAGCACGCTTGTAATACACAAGTTATGCCAGGGGCTAGGATCAAGCCAAGTTACCCACTTCACCCGAGGCTCTTTCTTATGTTCTCCACCATGTGTGGGGTGGTTAGACGCAGGTCAGCATTCAAGTAAGTATTACCTCCGTACATGGTATCATCTAGATAATCAGACCTCTTTAGGTAGTGTGGACAACTAGATGGTGGGGACGACATTCGAACTTGTCCCCCCGGGACGCTTCCTCTCTTCCCTTACCCTTTCGACATGGTGATATTACTTACGGGGTCAAGAGAGCCGAATGTAGCTTAGCATTGAAAACCTGTTTCGATAGCTCGATAGCTATATCGGCGTACGAACTCAAGATCGGCTTTCTATCGCACCATCCATACCTACATCTATACTAACTAGGTACCCATCGTCTTATGAGAGATCTTTGTACCATCGAAGATGCGAAGACAGCGATTGGTTCCCACCGTATTCATCACGGCGATCCTCATCGACGCTAGTCGGGCTTGGCAACTGAGTTTGACAACAGTTTGGTTTTGTGTGCGTAGGTACAGGCGTGCCGCTGGCAGTTACGAATGTCGAGCATGAATCCTGCGACCGCTCGAGAATGCGAACTACCGGAATCGTCAGGGGCTGATCATGGATCCCTGAGGGCTGATACTTGACATTGTGTGTAGTGTAGGCGCTACCCCAGTGTGCAGCGCTTCAAGCCTCCTCCCCTTGCCCTCCTTGCCCTCCCCTTAGCCGTTCCGGGCGAGGCTGTCCGCATCGAGAAAGAAGCCTGCCGCACAATCGAGCGCAGGCAGCATGGAAGATCCCGAGCGCACTCGTAGTGCAGGTCGTCCGGACATCGGTCTTTCGCTTGCTCTCAATGGGGGTCATGCGGGGCCTGGACGGATGTTGTTCCTCAGCTACCTGCGTCTCTACCAAGCACGCCAACACAACTGACCGCCCTGGTGGCAAGTAACATTAACAGAGACAAGGAAGCGACACGTGTATACCTCGTTTTCCCGGCATGTCTTGCCGAAAAAATTAGGGGTCCCTACGAAGATAGCTAGCTGGCTTTGCGCCCACTTGAACCCAGACCACAGTGTTGGGGGCGATATCACGAGCTTAGTCATATGTAAACGGACATTATTGCGAACGACCAACTAACTTGCTTGCATCAATATTGTTTTCTTTGCTTTCAAGGGCGAGATAATGAACACACCTCTTATGATATAGTCAATCGATTTGTACAGCATGGCCCATCGAAAGAGCAGCCTTCCTCACTTCACTCGGGTATAAGCAAGTCATCCAGACGTCTTTGACAATTACGTAGAGAAAACGGCCCATCTCAATTTGCCAGCTATAGCCGCTCGCGGACTTTTAGCGTGCCGCATCATGCACGCGGGGATTTGACACGCGGCGTTTGACAAAGGTTCAAAATCATTACAAGACATAAATAGCACAACACTTGTGGCTGCAGGGCAAGAAGATCTATCTTCCCATGCATGTAATCCGCCATTGTGATCCTCGACTTATCGCCGTGCATAGACACCGGCCACCACGCGGCGTCAGCAATACTCTGTATTACTCATCGGCCGGCAATGGCCCCACCACGCGCGACGCCACCATGCCACTGCATCATGGTATCCACGACGGTCAACATCGTGAGTAACCAGAGCATGTTAGCAGCAGAGTTCTCAGTTAGATGGTGCGACCTAAACTTAGACAGATCGCGAACCTATATTCGGTCTATGGAGTTCCTAACGGAAAGGGGAATTGATCGATACAACAGATCTGCATTACGCCGCAAGCGGAAAGAAAGGATCATATATAGATAGATCGCGTGGTAGTTCCCGGCAGGCACTGTCTACCTAGGTTAGCAGCGGACGTTGAGCCCAGAGCCGAAAGATGTCGAGTCTCCCGGGATTTGCCCCGAGTCAAGCCGGAAAGTCAAAAGGGAGCGCGACCACGACATAAGACCGCAGGAACCTCTTATGCAAGTTACTCTTGCCACCGGGCGTAACTCATCGTCGAGGACGATGGGGGATGGATGATGCTTCCTGAAGCCACCGCCGATCGTGCTATCCTTTATTGTTATAATGTAGTACGTACGCATTGGTTTCCTGCTAGCTAGAGATTCGTCGTCGGAGCATCTCTGCTAGAAGAAGGTAAGTTCCCTTCCGACTGAAGAACACAACCCAAAATGAGCAAGTGGCTATTACTGAACATGGTGAATTTCTCATCGGCGCATCACTAATATAGTGTAGCATATCAGTAATAGACATTCAGTCTTACTTGTTCTTGCCCGATATGTGCTGCAGAAAGCTCTCTAGTTGGTTTATACAGACCTATAAAGAGCCCCATCATGACACGTTCATGCTAGAAGATTCTTATAGGGCTTCCTTGGTCGTGGCATGCATGACAGGCTAGCATCTACAGATTGGGATTAAGTGCACTTTGTATTACGGTCTAAATAGGTTGGGAGTCTGACCTTATGCTCTCACCCACGCTAGCTTTTGAATCGGGTCGCGCGTGGTCCGGCCCTCGGAGGTAAGGGTCATTACCTCGCGCAAATGAAGGTAGTGTTATTGTACTCGAGCACCTCCGCTGCGAGTTGTCATGTATTAGGTAGTAAAAGCAATTGAAACTATCAACTAGGCCATTATACAACGCTCCGCGGGCTAGGACGGCTGGGCGGGTGCGGAACAGGTGCGGAACGAAGTTGATAAGTAAATCACTGTGAATTTAAATAAGCAGTAACGTAGCTAATAGCTTCAAAAGATATCTGTGTTATTTCATATCTGTGTTAGGCAAGTAGCTTTCCAGGACGGTCCTGCCAGCTCTATTACAGGGCTACCATATTTTCCTACCACCCTATCTCCTACTACCTCTTGATTTATAAACAGCTTTCCTTTCCTGAGTTGCGTTAATAACATATTCAATTCCTATATGGCGATGTTGGGTGAGAAGGACGGGTTAATGGTAAAGATATTGTCCGCTTATGTACGACAATGAAGAGAACGTAGAGCATACAATCAATGTAACGCGAATCATGCCAGCGAGTGCTAGACAGAAATTATTCATATACATTTTTACTGAACGTCAGGATAAGTTCTGTGTTTATTTATATTACTGTTAGATCAAGCTAGGAGAGCTAGTATCGCGCAAGAGGGTGCTCTTGGGGATGTCACCCCCTTCCAAGCTTCATGAGACTGCTTTTATCAAGAAATTATAGAACTAAGTACAATAAATATAGACATACTCCCTCGGGTTTAGGAATCTCATGTCTATCTTAGAGAAATTGAATGATAGGTATACTATGGGAAGGTGTAAGGACTAATTAGTGTGTGCATTCGAGAACCCCTGGATCCTTTTCCTTTTCTTCGACTGTTCTTCCATATAGTCGCCTACACCTTGTCTTATTCATTCAGCCTAGCTACCCAAAGTTGCTTCTGCCGCGGATATAAACCAGTATTGCAGGTTCCGCAATAGCGCCGCTATTATGCGACAACTTACTAGCTGTCAGTTTTGTAGTCAGTCAGTAGTTGTTCACTGTTACATATACAATACTGTACTCATGGCTTTCCTTGAATCAAGATCTCATATATAACACCTACTATAATTACATATTATTACAAGGTGTTTACATTAGTGGTTATATGTATATATAACAGCTTTAGAACCGTCATTCTCTGTTGGGAATTCACGTGGGCGAGGTCTTGATTCATTCATTCAGCCCCAATATATCATGACCCTCCTCCCCTTTGTGTCGAGTGGTTAAGACCTATTCCCCTATTGAATCCGTGACAAATACAAAGGTAGAACTAATGAAACCATAAGTATGTCTTCCAAAGTAAAATTATTATTAAAGTAAACAGTAAAAGGGAGCGTGCCATACGCACTACCGCACTCTGGAGACCTACATAGGCACATCACAGAGATTGGAGAGAATAGTCAAATAGATCACGATGAAGGTATTCGCAAGGGGCAAAGAATCCATTCGCGAGGAGTAGCCGAAGGCCACCATGACTAGAAAATGGCTAATAATACAGAACCGAAGGGGATAGCTAAATACATAGAAAAACAACGCGAAAATCAAGGAATACCCCCTAGTTGTGACTAAGTCCTAGTCTCTAGTCAAGCCACAAGGTGGCTTGCTAATCACCATACTTCAACATATAGGGCGAGTAAGTAACCCAAAATATTATTCGGCGTGATCTGCTATCTCGCTACTGTAAATGTTCTGTTTGTTTCATGGCCTTTCATTCTCATTAGGCGCCTTACTTGTAATCGTTGTTTGATTCAGCCTGGCGCCCAACCGCAATCTATTTTTACATGCTTAATCGTGCGGGATCCGCCACATGTGTTGAAGTACGTAGTTCCACACTGATTTCTCATCATTTTCGCCTGACTCTTCCACACAAATTTGAAGTTCTCCTGAGAGGTAATTAATTACATGCCGGCATGACATCAGGAATGACATAGTTGCCTAGGTAGCTAACTCAGCGAGTTCCGTTTCCAACAGCACTAGCGGCCCTCGCCGGATAGCATATCTGGCACTATCCCCTCCAAAGAACAAAAAAAAACCTACAATGGCGTGAACCGTCGTCATTGCCACATGGTTTGAAGTAAGGGGAGCCCGGTTAGCCGGCGCTATGGGAGAGTGGGTAGGTTTGGTGGGCGCTACGAGAGCAAAATCTAGCATCGCCGTAGCTGGAGATAGGTGGAAATAATAATAATATACATTCTAGAGATGCGGATGCGGATGCGGCTGCGGCTGTGCGGACGCGTAATAGTGGATATGATAGAGTCAAGTTGTTAGCAACTAACATATGCCGGTTGCTCTGTTATCCGCTGCATACCGTGATCCGACCCCTTCACGCATCGGCTTCTCATCGAGACGTAGAGCTTGCTTGGACCTGAACTTTATCGGCAGCATTACCTTGCTAGGCACTTGGGATCGTTAACCTCGGGGTAAGATCGCAGGAGTCCTCATCTACTTCATGCCGAAAATGATTGATTCGAATGACGGGGAACCCTATCTCGCGTTTGGAACCTGCTCGAGTCATGGTCGGACTCTATAGTTACGCATGAGGCATATGCTTGTCATATATGTCATAAATACGTCATATGGACCTATAGTTTTTGATGCCACCGTGGATGACTATTGTTATGCGTTATGAATTTGGGTATCTGTACAAATGCAAACCATGCCGCCCATGCCGCCCATGCCGCCTGCGCAGCCCGTATCGTCTAATCTCTAGTGATGCTGATAATGATGACTATGCAAGCTTTGTCCCGAGGTGGAATTAGACTGGGGAACTCGTTGTAAACTTCGGCTCCTGTCATCTTCCACAACTATAGTCGTGACGACTTCCATCTGGATAGCGTTGCGTTCCATCGGAGTTAAAGACGTCTGGCTGAGGCTCTTCCCTAGCCTCGAATCCCCTTGCGATCGAAGCTCCGGATCGCCTAGTATTCGCCACCAGCCGCCAGTAGGCGGTTTCCGGGACTGCTCGTTTCGGCCGCCGCGTACCCATACCGTATTCCCGAAAGTGTTCGGCGTCCAGTGCATGAACGTAAATGTATCCACGCCTGTGTCTTCCTTCCCTAGATCATCTCCGTGTGCAAAGACAATCGATCGACGCGTCGTGGCGAAGAGAAGGACGTCTAGCCAACCATTGCTAGCTGTGAGTGCCCCCGCAAAGCAGAAATAGCCGAGCGGCGGTTCCGTACCCGCCATCGTCACCACACGACCGACGGCTAGGGGCAATATGCATATAATATAAATGACCGGGTAGACCAAGAACGCCGGGTGGTAGCCGCTGTTCTTAGCGCCGGCCAGGTCGCCTCGTTTTTGTTGACGACGTAGAGAAATATATACGGCCGTATAAAGCGTCCACGACAGGACGATGCCGATAAAGATAAATATGTAATGTGTGAGCAGACGGATATCGCCGTATTTCCCATTAACCCAGCACTGTTTCATAAGATGAGCAAGATACCTCCAATTTCTGGTCAAAGGGTTAAGACTTACCCAGGCCCCAGCGCGAACAAAGTAGCCGCCAGCATCAGCGCCGTTCCGAGTGCCGGCTAGCGGTAAGAGTGATATAAGATATATAAACACCCATAGGAGCATGATACCAAGGTAAAGCATTCTATGAGAAGGGCGACGTTTGAATACAATAGAGTAGAACGTATGAATCGCGATTGCCGACATGAAGCAACTGGACGCGAGATCGCCCGTCGAGACGAAGAGACCCTGGGCAAAGCAAGCCCCAGTCCCGGCTATAATACCATTTTTAGCAACCCACGTCGTAGATATAGCGAACGCGGTCGCTTGGTGTAGATCGGCGATAAGAAGATTGATGATGAGCACGATGAACTGATTTGGATAGCGGGCGCGCTCAGATGAGATAGACGGTGTTGCAAGTGACACTGAATCTGTCGTAGGATCTGATCCGGCCAGCTTCGCGACGTCGTGAGCAGGGCCGAATTCAGCTGGACCATTCGCGAAACGCAAGATGTGCTCCGGCCTCCTCTTGGAATAAGGCCTACTCGAGTCTTTCCCCGACTGCCATCGCATGACCCTGTACGTCAAGTGGAGTAAGAGTGCCAGCGCCGAGAAGAAGGAGGCGAGGGCGAAGATGCTGATGGCGATGGATCCCGAGCGTACTCCTGGCGGTAAGGGTGCGAGGGTGGCACTGTCATCGTCCTGCTCCATGACGAGACGGACTGGACGTCCGGATCTCACGTCGTCTCCTCCCTGATGTCGTCGTGGAAGGGTCCGGTCCGGTTCGATTCGGAGTACCAGCAGAAAACCGAAGACGGAGAGGATCCTATCTTATGTAGATGAAGAGATATCAACCCAGTCTCGAGGCAGCGATAATAATGTCCCGGGCGCATGGTTCACGGCCAGGTAGTTGCGATCCCTGGGCCGATGATGGAAGTGGCTTGTAAATTGACCGTTACGCCCTCGTCTCTCTCTCTCGGGCGTGAAGGACGTAGAGGGTCTGGATCGGGTTGGCCTTCTATATAATACCGGCATCATCGGCTCCAGACTAACCTCATTAGCATGGTTTCAAAAGCATTTAATCAACGTGGGTCAGGGTTGTCTTGGCGGCAGCTCAGCTTTGATGCACGAAATACCTTTGACACCACTTTACAGGGCTCCGGGTCAAGGGGGCAACCCATGATTTGTCGGCGCTACGTCCATCCGAGTTCTGGGCTGCGCATTTAGGGTTGGATCGGGTCTGGTACCTGCAGATTAGCCTTGGCCTCCTTCACCTTGACCGTATCTGCTCTGGTCTGAACTGCGGGGAGGATCCTCATGATTGGACAGGTCATGAACATGAGCATCATCGCCATCGCCATCGCCATCATCATCGTTCTATTGTCCCTGCGGAGGCACGTCGTCACGAGTCAGGTGGGTTAAAGGGGTATTATTTCCGCGCGCTGTGGCGGATATTCGTCAAACATCGTAATATGAACTGGCTTAGCTCACTCGCCATGTCATGGCACGGCCTTGACATGAATCGAGTGGTACCCGTCTTATCATAGGTGGCGGTTCGTAAGGCATGAGATGGTTAATACAGATGAGCACAGGGCTAGAGAAGGGACTTTTGTGTTGTGTTGTGTACTCTCAGGCTGACGACCCGCATATGTTCTACGATAAAAATACCTAATGCAGCTGGGGGTACCTATTCTGTGCTACCTGCACTAACCTAACCCTACCTACATACTTACATACAGTACCTAACGCTGACTGCTATCTGGGATCTCGGTATGCTTTGTCGGGACATGGAACTGCCTGAAATTCTCCGTGACAAGGGTCTACTGTGCCTACACTGTCTAGAGATGTACGTAGTATGTACTTCATAATAAGAAAACGCTGATTATGGTACGTTCAAGGCGTTTAACTTCAATAGTAGGTCCACCAGCTCCAAACCAGTAAAAACAAACGAGGTGAAGGAGATGCATAGACACTAGAGATAGTACTGCTAATATAAATACGCTGCTACTAGCTAAGAGTAGGTAGAAGGGGAACTTCTCATATCTACTTACCTACCTTAGTGTAGCTACACCAGCCGCACAGACAATCCTGCAGGCTTGGTAAAGTTAGCTTAAGTATGTACCTACCTTCGTACAGTCATGCACCTCTGTAGGCATTTGATCTGGTGGTGTTCCTCGTACCATTCGCACCTCGTAACCGGTTTGTGTATTACTGGGGCACGACGGGAGGAAATATGAAGTGAGAACCATCTAACAATGTAATAATGGGGGAGCACAACAGAACTACCTTAGCTGACGAGAAGAATGTTGCTTCGCCTCCACTACTGCTATCGCGGGAGGAAGACTCCGTAGGAAGTGTAACCTCAATGCCTTATATGCACGTATCGTGGGAAAAGACGGAAAGGAAAGCGACCGACACATTCTAGCGCTATCTACTTGTACTACGTGCGATTTCGATCGTAGTCTATGCTCTAACCTAGATGCTTCGGACTGCTCCGGAATACCTACTCCGAGTCGGTGGTTAGAGGCATACTAGTGGCGCTATGCTCTTATTTGTTTACTGATCTGTTCATACACGTACTCTGCACGTCCACTATAATCGCTCTAACAAAAGTTTAACATCGTTGATCCCAGCCAACCTTGTCACAAGATCAATTAGCCGCTGCAGATCGTTACTTTACATCGGTAGTAGTCGGCCAGGTTGTCGGCTTGGAACGCTGGCTTGGCACCATTACCGAGAAACCGTTTGTTCCCTGATCTATAATACCAGCGGTATACCTAGGCAGATCCATCTTGCTCCCTTTTTTTGCTCCCTGTCTAAAGTTCAAAACTTAAATCATTGTTGGAGGCCTTTAAGTGGTAGGCTATGATTTCTAAAATCGATACCAGACGAAAGAAAACTGAGACATATGGAAGAAAAGAAACGGTCACCCGCGATTCCCACGTGTTATTGAAACTAAAAATAAAGCGTTGGGGGATTCTTAGCTGAGATTAAGCGAATTTTATACTCCGAATATAGACGTGTTATGCTTACCCCTACATGTACCTACATGCATGTAGGTAGGTACGTAAAAAGCCACTTCCTATCCCGGAACCTCGAACAAACTTTTCTAGATATTCTAACTCCGACGCTACAATACAGTACCAGCATGAGTACCTAGTTAATTAAAAATTACAAACGTCTACGTCGGTCTGCGTCTACCTATGGTAGATATACTACAGGTTACCTCGGTGTCTCCATTCCATTACCTGGGACAGAGCGGGCTATACTACGGTACCCAGGTACTTACGCAGCAAACAAACATGTACATAATTTCAGGGATGAAGGTACGCTATAATTTGCCCCTGAAACCCCTTCCCCACGAAGTCTATCAATGGCGGTCCCGAAGGGCTGGGACCATTTTTTTTAATTTTTAATTTTTAATTTTTTTAGCATCCCTTCAAGAACACTAATTGTTCGCGCCACTCGCGATAATTATACTAGTATGACCTACATAGTACTTTGTAGCATTGTGTTCATTTGAAGATTTAGGACTAGACTAGAGGGCAAATTTACACCTACGTATGTACAAGTACCTAATATATATGGAGATTAGCCGATATCTTCATACTACCTACTAGTACTTCTAGCTTGACACGTGTAAGGAATCTGATAACAATCGACAGTTCCTAATGTCGCATTAGGTATCATCGGTCCTCGGCAGAGCGAAAACGTTCGAGAACTCCACGATGGAACACGAGCAGTGACTGCACTACCTAGGTACTCGAGGGTTGGGTAGTACCGTAGGAATATAGGTCTGCTTGCTAGCACACGCTTAGGGACCCTATGGCGTACAAAAGTACATCTAGCTGTATTTGGATTCCTTGCCCAGTCCAGACCCGATCCTTTGGGGAGGGTAGGGCTTGGCCCGGCAGTGATCCCAGCCTACCTATATTATCATCATACCTCCTTACCTTACACAGCCAAGTGAGTAGGTAAGTATTAGTAGTGCATCCCTATTATAGACTAGGCACCTACGCCGGTCGATGAAGCCTGTGCTGAGAACATTGGGCCGAAACTCTTCAAAATAGTGTAATTGTCTACCTACCTCGTACTTCGTAGTCAAAGGTAGCATTGCACTTCCACGTTGTCAGTCCGTATGTAATTACCTACATCTATGATCGCTCAGTGCATTATGCTTACTGTGGCGGACGATGCCAAGGGCCCAAGACTGCAAGCCAGGTACTATGCAAGAAACTAGCGCTGCTAGGGCTAGTTAGCCACAACCGTTGCAGAACAAAGTGTGGGTGCTGTTCCGGCAGTGAAGAACGATGATTCGCAGGTGGCGTTACTAGGCACTGCCGAAGCTCTGCTACCTGTACACTAACCTACTGTAGGTACCTACAGAATCAAAGTACCTGGAACGAATCCCAAGAAAGAAAGCATCGGCCTCAAACTTAGGTATACTAACTTCCATCGCAGCCTCGGCACCGTAACGCGATTAGTGACCAACGGACGTGTCGATGAAACACTCATCCCACAATGTGCGCTGTAATTCCGCACATATCTACACTACCTACTTGCCTACTTCCCACTTGTTATAGTATAATCTTTCTAGTGTACCCTCACCGCCGGTAACTAGTGTATAGTTCATTCAGGTCCCCTAGTAGACGCCGAAGGACCATCCTTCCTCCCTGGTAGACACCGAAAACCATTCCTCTTCCCGTTTAGTCCACGACTACCATACCTAGCCAATAAGCAACCCTGCACACTCATTCGTCTGCCCTGAGAACCCGGGACCATGGCTCGAAATATGAAGCATGTTGTGTCCCATGGTTACACAATCCAGACCGTTGGCCATACCTTGGCAGATCCCGAACCATCTCCATGCCAAGGCAGTTCGAGGCGCTCGCGCATCAGGAGACGTAGGCGAGTGGTGCAGGCTACCTAATCTTGGCGTAGTTGTGGTCGAGCACGAGATTTCAATCTCAAATGAACTTGACTTGGCCTGCGCCGCCGACGATTAGTGCGACCTACATGGCCTCCGGACGAGGACGGAGGCCAGCTTGCAGCCTACGTCGCGGTTAAGCTTCTGATGCTAGATCTGCTAGCTCTAACATCCATCTCATCCCGCCGGGTAGCCCGATCCAACCTAAATCGACCATCCGGCCGGAACGCCGTGCAACTCAAATACTCTCGGCTGGGTTCATCCTGGGGAATAACTATTAACTTCATGGTTAGCCACTTGATCGTTCGATTTTCGTCGAAGACCGGCTGAAAGAATAAGTCCTGTCTGCTCCTATGCTGGCTTGGCACTGCATGGTTGATGTAAAAGCCAATGGCTAATTATATACTGACTGCATGTGTACCTGGGGTACTTGCAGAAGCAATATGCATAACACCGTCCCATTCACCAGGTGCTGTTACGTACAAATGCAGGATTGCAGCCACAAGGAAACAGGCCGGGTGGCTTGCTGATACTAGGTAACGGTAGGACATTTTGATGCTTACCCCGACGGATTCAACGGAGGCCGAGACTGCGTTAAGCACATAGTGCAGCTCACATGAAACAAGGGCGAATATGGAACTACTACTCTGCATAGGCCCAGTATTAATTACTCCTAAGATGTAAATTGTACAGGTAGGAAATACAGCCTGCACCATACGCTTGCTTTCGATGTGTTCTTGCCTTGATTACTTGCAACTTGTGCGAAATCTGCCAAGCAGCCAGCATGATGTACCTAAGCACGTATGTGAGCCCCTGTCTCAGTGTCGACAAGGTAAGTAGGGTGTGCCGACCGGTAGTGCAACCTCATGGTCAAATCGTTTGATCGATCTTTTTAGAAAAAAACCGAGAAAAAAAAGAATTCTTTTGGAAGCGGAAGAAGAAGAAGGAGGAGAAGAAAGAATATCTCCTGGACGGAATAGTCACTAAGAAAAAAAGAGAGTCATTTGCTTAGCTCATTTCCCTTCGAGATCTTCGAGTACAAGGGCCCTCAAGGACGAAGATCAGAGGTCAGTTATGCATTAATTATCAGCACCAAGATCCCTCTCTAGGTAGTCATCAGTTGAAAAGAAAAGCAGAAACACTGGAACTCCTACTGAGTTCGCTCTTTTGTGCTGATATCAGCGTCACACATCCCCCGGCGTCACGTGTCTATTTCCCCCACTCCTTCCCCTTTTTCTTTCAATTCTTTCTTTTTCCTCTGTGTTGTTTTCTGTGTCTTCCGAAGTAACCGTTGTCGTTCACATGATGAGCCGACTAAAACCTAGCTGACATTATTACATCTGCTGTGCTACCGGCAAGGCAAGAGGATGATGTAATTAGGAACGGGCGAGCGATGAACTGCGAGACTCCTTTTCCTCCTCATCATTCCCCGACATCTGTGGGATGACTTGACGGACGAGGCATAGGAGGCGAACGCAGATTGATTTGAGCAGACCATGATATCCCCCCATCTGACCACCAACGTTTTCCTTCCACGTCTCCGACAGACGTGATCCCTCGCGTCGACGAAAAAGGAAAAGGGGGTTCCCCTGACTTAGGCGTGGTAGTAGATAGGTGCGCCAGCGGCGTAGTAGTACATGGGGGCAGGCGTCGGCGCTTGGTAATACATGGCCTGCGGCATGATGTACGCCGGCTCGACGGTGTAGACCTGGGGTGCCTGGGGCGGTGGGTTGGTGAGGTAGTGGGATGTGCCGCTCCACCAGGGCGAAGGGTTGGTGCAGGTCACTGGAGGTAGGAGGGAGATAGTTAGCGGGTTTTATTCCATAGGTGTTGGGACATTTTTGGAAAGACGTGTGTGACTATTTACGGAAGGCACGAGTTATGAAGTGAAGTGGGAAGAGGGAAAGGATATGTTGGGATCGAAAGAGGAAGGGTCAGGATATGATACGCCATTGGTATGCATTATGTATGTGTGCACTATTGGTTCGTCACATTGATTGGGGGTAGTTAAACATATGCAGACGGGAAACTTACCGGGGAGACCGCCAGCCGGATTGGCGGCAGGATAAGGGTAATAGTACCAATACTGCTGCTGTTGTTGCTGCTGCTGCTGCTGCTGCTGCTGCTGAGGCTGTTGCAGGTGCGGCGGTGGGCAGAAGAGAGATCTGTTGCGGAAAGAATTTAACTGGTGCCCACTGTTTGTGTTTGTGTGCGCTTATGTTTGGGATACTAAACACTTGTCGGGGAATGGGAACCGCATTCACTTACTGCGCCAGAGGCGACCATGCATTGGTAGCTGCCATATTAGTTGGAGGGCCCCCGAAGCCAAGATTCGGATGTGCGTTCGTAAGAAATCTAGACTGCGCAGGTTGAGTGTGAGGTTGTGCTGGGTGGTGTGACCAAGGTGCAGCGGTAAAGGAAGGTTGAGGTGCAGCTGAATTGAAACTTGTGTGTGGAAAATAAGCAGGTTGTCGTGATGGAATTGGGATGGTGGTGCCTGAATATGGGAAGCAAGTAGGCTGTGGTGGTAGTTGTGGTGGTGCGGATGAGATATTAGGAGGGAAACTTGGGAAGGTGGGGCCTGTGGTAGTCGTAGTTGAGCAATATGGTTGTTTGTTTGCCTGGCTCATAGTGCTCTCATTGGCAGCAGGACCAGCTGCCTGAGGAAGAAATGTGGCAGATGTCTGCTGGGAAGGCTCTGCGGTGGGAGGTAACGAGGGGTCTGTCACCACTGTGCAACGCAGGATGGGCGATTGATGCTGCTCTGTCTCAGATAGCTTCTGATGTTCCGGTTGTTGATATTCCTGACCTCGCCGGTGCTTCAACAGAGTTGGCAACTCCTCTGGAGTGGTGTGCAGAGGAGGCAGAGGAGGCCAAGGATTGAGTGGCTGGCGAGTTGTCAGAGTGTGAGGCGAGCTAGGTCTCGACTGTTGGCTGGTTTGACCGAGGGAAGATGCGCCGGATATGCCAATGGAACTTCCAGGGCTGTTGTCTCCAACTTCGTTCGCTTCTTGGTCTAGATGCTTCTCCATGGCTTAATCATGTCAGCAACAACATTGTACTGACCTGTGAGTCATCCATCCGCTAGAAAGCATATTATCTATTTGCATGCAATGATAGAGAAGAGTCAAAAGTGTAGCGACACATAGACCACATGATGATCTTGAAATGAGGGAATACGTAACTATGTACCTACGTACCTGGGCCAAGGTAACCTCGCTCGAAGAATTTGTTGTTGATAATAATGGAACTGAAGGAAGTCGCTTCACTGGTCGTAAAAATCTCGATATGCCCTGAGTAATTGCTTAAATTCCTAGAAGAAGAAGATGCTGCAGTGATGACTGACTGGTCTTTGTTCGAACTGGTAGATCACGCTTATGTAGTAATGTGCTGAACAGACCAGTACTTGTAGAGGTTTCACTGAGCAGATCGGGCACCTGATGCTGAAAAAATTGTGACAAGGCTGAGGAAGGACAACTGGTACCTTTTTAAGTAAGTGTGTATGGGCTTTTAAGGAAACGCGACAGAATTCCGATCCCGCTCCTTCCTTTTGCTTCCACAAGCTCACAGATACCTCAGATATGCACTATGATTGGCACGATCGTTCGTCCCAATATGTATAATTACAAGTCTTGTAATATTGACTAGGTCTCATATTGGCTTATGCCTTATAAATGTAAAGGCCTGTTTAATGACCTAAACATTATAGGCACAAGTTGTTTCTACCTATCAGTGTTGAATTCGAAGTCTTTGCAATATGAATTTGTGAGGGACATTTTATCTTTCCTTATTATACACAAAACCACAGTTCTCTTGAGCATGTCTGAAGTTAGCAATATATCTAACTTAATACAGAGGCATAACTCTACTTAAAACGAAAGGTCTTCTGTTATTTGAAAAAATCCGCCAGTAAACATACCGCAATGAGTTTATATTTAGAAGTTTTCATGCGTACTCGCACTCGTGTTAGCTCTACACCGACGAATAGCTGGGTCTGGAGGAGTGGTGGTGTTTTTCAATGCTTATTCTAAGCACTGTTGCTGATTTCTTATAATTGCTGCCCAAGGGAGCATTGGGAAAAGAGCAATACTAACTGTGAGCTGGCCGACCAACCTCTCGAATCCCCGCCGTCGGGTCCATCAATAGAGCCGCCCCGCCTTCCCAATGACTCTAAAGTTGCGTGCCAGATTCGGGGACAGACACCGCCATTAACAAAGCGAGGCGGGAGGATCTCTAAACGGAGTCCCGTCAGGCCCCCACCGCGAAGGAGCGCCAGGTTAAAGGCTATGAGCTGAACGAATTCCTGGCAAGGGCGTGGAGGCTAGTCAGTGTACAAGTCATGTCAACGATAACGGGTTGTTGCACGCGCCCTGGCCGACGAGAGTAGTTGTCTTGATATATCTCGAAGGTTCCATTGTAATGAACCGCACCTCGTCGACACCGGGAGCTGTGCTCCCTTCGCGTTTTGAATATCGGCCAAGATTCTGGAGGCACGATGACCTTAGCGGCCAGGTCATTTTTGCCGTATATTTTGAGTTGGGTTTTCATAACAATTTCGCTATTAAGCTGGGTAACTCTTGTCTTCGTGAAATATCTGTTCTCCGGGTTAACTGTTTCCGAAATCTGGGGCAGAGCACGCTCCCCCACCAAATGATGTCCTAGAGACAGAGGCCTGGCTTCTACAGACGACGCGGTTAAAGACTGGACGAGCATACCATGGAGAAGGATGCGTTGGACAACCCTCAACCGGCGGAGGGGTCCCAACTCGAGCGGCTTCATGCCACGCGCTGTATAGCGGAACTTGTCAGATGGGGACACTGGAAGCATGGGTCTAGAGAAACTGTGAGACAATTCTGGAAGACATATTCGTGTACAGTAAAACTAGCCTGGCACGCCCCATATGCCCTTCGGGAGGCTTGCTAGAGGCCACATAGATGGTCTAGCCTGGGCGTCGTAGACTACGACAACAACTGTTTCCGAGAAGAACGGGACACATAGGTCCCTGCTTAGGTAGTCTAGATTGTTTGGGTTGTTCTCATAGTAGATCGTAGCACTAGTAACAAGAAAGATTTCACCCCTCTGTAGACATGCGTTTGAGAATCTGGGGCAGGTAGTTTCCAGTAGCCTCTTAATCGATGACGATTGACCGAGGAAAGTGCTAGAGTCGCCGCACGAGTTAATATATGATAGTGTGCTTACGCACTTCAAAGATGCGCATTGCTTCAATCTGCTTCATACCAACTCCCAGTAGCGTGTCGAAAGCCGCTGGCCCAAACTGAACTGGGTCTATATATTCGCTCTGATTAAACTCGCTGACATCTAAATTCCAGACTTCCTTGCTTGAGACTCGAGATAACGTTCAAGGTCTTCGGTAAGCAACGAGGGGATGGAATCCAGGACCCTGTTGATCTCGACTTGGAGAACTTGCCCTTGAGAGCACGAATGAGCACGTCCGGACTCATATACTGAACTCTCCATCTTTACACTCTTCAAGTTGTCTAAAAGAACCGATACACTCCATGAGATCTCTGCCGGCTGCGGTATCGGCCAAAGCCCCACCCTATGCAGAGACTGGATACCTGTACCCAGCATCGAAGGAAGGCATTGCTTCCTCCTATCTTGTTTCTTACACAACGTTGTATTGTTCATGATTAGACCTTCGATCATGTTATGAAATGGGGCGAGAAGTGCCTTAATTGTATCCAAACGCGTTTGCTCTATGATATCTGCAGTAGAGTAGTTGAGCTTTCAAACACACCATGTAAAAAAGGTCGTAAGGATCCGACTAACCGTATATCTCTGGCGGTTCGAGAACCTCAGCGCACCGTAGGCTGTTTACATCACCTATCGAAGCACAAGAAGCCCAAAGCAATTTCTTTGCGATGTCTTCATAGGTAGCTCTGTCGCCCAGTGCCCATGAGATCCAAAGTTGTTCATGGCAATATTGCCCTCGCAGAGACTCGCCTATCAGCTCGGTTGAGCAGAGCGTAGGCCGCAACCAGCCTCTCGCCCAAGGTTGCAAGACATGAGCCATGTCATATTTATCGGTTATGATGGATACTTCATAGAGGTCCGGGATGCATAATAGGTCTTCGTAGCGAGGGACTACGTCGAATCTACCATGGACAATGCTAAGTAGTAACCCCATCGCCGTGGGCGAATCTTCGGGGAGTTTTACTGTCCACTCTAGATTGTCACCCTGCGAGCATAGCTTCTTACTTTCTTTAAACTCTCCATATAGCATCTTATCCCAGAAAGGCGAAGTCCTCGCTAAAGTCTTTGAGCATACTATGAAAGACTTCGCAGGGTACGGGCCGACGTTGATACATAAGTCGCCTTTCGGATCGAGACACGATCGGGGGGGTGGCGGTTGAAGGCGGTGCAAGATTCTCGGTGGTTGGAGGCCAACCTGAGGCGCTGTGCCATTGGTTTCGGGATCAGTGGCTTCAGACTCTGACGTCGACATCGAGTCTCCGGATATACTCATGGTGTCCAAATGCCTGAAGGGGTCAGGTTTAGGGGATTTATTACGAGGCAACGAGAGTCTAGCCCGTTGGGTTGGCCCAAGTGTCGGAAAATCTGGTAGTTGTTTTTGAGTCGAGTTTCTGTGTGAAATCACCACGCGTTGCGTCTGTGACTACAGTACAAATTCATATACGCGCACTGGCCGTGTTAAAATTAAGCGTTACCTAATCGGGAATAGCTAGTACGGTTGACAACATGTGTGAAATCATGTTGTTTTACCGTAGATTAACTACTTGGTACTTAATTTGCATGGTGATTTCTTAAGTATTTATCTAAACATCTCGAGATTTTTAAAAAATACAAGAAGCATTAGTTTAAATTAAGCCTAAGTGTTTTCATCAATAGCAACCTAACTTGTTAACGGTCTCTTACAAATATCTTCTAGGCACCCAATTTTTCCAATTTTATCTGCGTATGCAGAAAGCTATTGATAGTAACGAATTGGGGTCTGGGGTCTGGACCCGGTCTTAGTGTATTGTCACCTCAGGGGTTAGGAAACTGGAATTGTAGATCTAGATTAGATAAGATGAACATCGCCCCATATCATTCTGTATTGCTTGCTATGGTGTCACTTATCTACTTGATGTACCCCTTGTATCTGCTTATATGATGCCTACGTGTATGAAGATCGCTTTATTGATCAGCGAGCTGCTTGCTACATGTGAACTGAGCGATGGCAATAATTAGTACGATGTTGAAAGGTGCTTACAAGTTCAAAAGGCAGAACGTTCATTCAGCTCCACAGCGTTGCGATTGCGATTGCGATCGCCGCGTCCTGGGCTGCAATACCACCACACTTACACCTGCACGTGAACGGATAGGCCTCCTCAATATCCAAATGTAACCTACCTTGATTTGCTTTTGCTTGGTTCCTGCATTACTGCCTACACTATGCATAGCTTCCTGAAATGCTACTGCATGCGAGTTTTATTGCGACCGTAGCTGTAATTTGGTGTTTGTTGCGTTATCGTCACTCTGGCAACAAAGCATTTCACTTTTTCTTGTTGTAAGGAATCGGGCTGTAAGATATAGGACTTGCTATGCGAAAAGGTTGCTGGAGGGGTCTCGAATCCGTGACTACAAATCATGCGTTGCTCGTATCGAAATAGAAACCACGTTTCGAAATTTGTAAAAGCGGTGTTAATCGTCAGCTTTACAAATACCTACAATAGTCTAGGTACCCATAATCTTTTTTAAGAACGAACAAGACAGACCGGGGTTACCTTCCTAGCTGACCTATCCAGGTTACTGGTAGGCAGATAGCTGGGGTAGCCCTGATGCACTAGCCTAGGTACAGTATAAGTTGCTTGACCTAGATAAAGCTTGGCAAGACTGAAATCGTGGTAAAATTCAACATTGGCAAGGCAGTTAATAATCGAGACAGCTTGCGGAGTAATGTTTTTCTAAAGCAAGATGTAGGGAACAATATATGCTAGATATATATATCTAGATGGTCTACACTGGAGGTGCAGTGCTTTCAGTGACAGTTCTCTTACAGTGAATTGTGTGAGGCCTAATTACGCTATATTTAAGTAGAATGTACCCAAATCATCCAGGACTTGACCACCTAGGGATACTAAGGATAGTAGGTAGATTCCATGTTGTTGCTATCAATTACTATATACTTTAAGTACCTACCTATGTAGGTTAGGTAAGTAAGGTGGGTATAAACAATACAAATACCTACCTACTACGAAGTAACCTCATCATCCCACGTGCGTCCGGCTGACACTCGACACACGACTCTTGAAACTCATGTCTACTGCATGCCCTGACCATACAAGCTTTAGATGCAGATGTCAAATTTGCTAATTTGTCAACCCCAAGATAATCCCCCTGTCCAACCTGTCATCATCAATAACAGAACCAATCAAGCGATCGTGATCACCCACTCGCCCAACCTCCGACCTGCCTCGCCACTCTAGGCAGTGTGCTCTTTTTGTAGCGCGCAACACGATGAGAGGTGACAGGACAAGTCCTTCGATTCTACCCAGTATACCTACCTATACTGCTGTAATTATGGCACCGTTAAGAAGTCGTTGACTGGATGACGAGACATATCCCCTGTCTCTCACTGCTGACATGGGCTCCGACCGGGTTTCTTGACCATGTCTAGCTTGGCCAAGCTTCCAGATCAGTGATCGGCGGTAGTGCTCGGAAATACGATGCTAGTCACTGTAAGTCCCTGGTATATCAACGCTAGACCGGCTAAGCCAGGTCCTAGCAGGGACGGCCTCTGGCGCTCTGCCGCGCCTAGGACGAGACTAGGAACATAGGAGCTACGATCCTGCATGGTTCATGGAGGACATGGGACGTGGAAATACCTAAACTACTGTCTTTGCGGCCGCCGTCTTAGCCTCCCGTTCGCTTCCTTGCTAAACCTGCGCCTCTCCGTTAAAGTTGGTAGCTTCCCTCGACCTTGGCCCTGTATAACGTTGTCTCCATGTCTCTTCACAAGCAGAACAGGTGCATGAATGTGGTGACCTAAGATGGCAACGGTTGAACACTACGGCTTTGGATACGCAGCCGTCCTTCCTACTGTGCCCGAACGGGATAATTCAACCGCCGACATTCTCAACGAAAATCCCTATGCGTCTCATCAGGATACCACGGGATGGGGTTATCGGCATAGTTACGTGGCCGGCGCCTCGGCCCAGGCGACAAGATACGCTGTGGAGAGGCAACGGCAACAACAGGGACATGTGAATGGTACGGGATATCATCACTACGATCAAGCAGTGGACACCTCTGACCAAGTGGCCCAATTGAATTATCGGTATTATCGAGACCAACCCAACGGCGTCGCTGTGCCGCAGGCCGTCTACTATGGTGGAGAAGGGTGGGCACAGCATGGCAGCGGGACGCAATACTGCAACCATCACGGCGTTGAGCAGCCAATGAGTGAGGAGATATTTCCGGGGAGCACCTCGGGTAACTATATGAGACAGCAACACATTCAGCCAACCGCTCAAATACACGGTCGGGAAGGAAATCCCGGAGCCCTAGCCGCGCACCAACACTCTCCCCTGACGTCTGCCATGAAGGCGCCCGCTGGGCAATCTGATGGGTGGCAACACGGAAACGCACTGATAGACCCGATCGTGTCGGAGTCGCACCCAAGGCAGGATCTCGGAATCTGGAAATGGAGACTCATGCTCATCGCCAGCAATATCCTATCGCTCGTCAATGGTGAGTTATGATCATGTCGATTCACCGTCGAATGTCGTATTAACTGCTGTAGGCTATGATATTAGCAACGTCGCTAATATCCAAGGACCCATGTATGAGGCGTTCGGCAACCTTACTCTGCTCCCGTGGGTTGCTCTTAGCTACTCTCTGTGCAACGTCGTCACGACGCCGCTCGCTCGAAAGCTCTACAAATTTTACAACATCAAGGTCCTCACACTCAGCGGGCTCGCTATCCTCATCCTTGGCAATGCCTTGGCGGGGGCTGCACCGACTCTTGTCTTGTTCATTATCGGTCGCGCCATCATGGCGTTTGGAGCCAGCATTGTCTATCAGGGGTAATTTATATCCCCACCACGCCCCCCTTGCGGCCAACCAGCTAACGTGGAACGCAGTATCCTAAGCTTCAGTGTCATATTTTCCTATCCCGGCGAAATAGCCCTCGTACAAGCCTCTTTTGGTGCCTCTTTTTCCTTCGGTGTGCTTACCGGCCCTGTAATAGGTCAGTCGCCCTGTCTTTGCTTAGAATGATACTTGAGACTGACGGCTGTCTTAGGAGCTGGGTTCGCACAGAACGAGCACGCGACTTGGCGATGGTCTTTCTACTTTACTTTGCCCATCATAGTCATCGCTCTGTTGCTCTGCATTTTTACTCTGCCGAGTTACTCCGCTTCGACCGAGAAGTCGGTTTCTAGGCATTTCAAGGAAATTGACTGGGTCGGACACATCCTACATTCCAGTACATTCATCTCATTCGGTCTTGCGACCGTATTCTCAGGATCCGCATGGCCGTGGGGCTCTTCACCTCAACTCGCCAGCTGGGTCATATTTGTCGTGGCTGCTGTCGCATACATCGTGCAGCAAACGTTCTGTATCGGTATCAAACCCGAGCGGCGAATCCTCCCCATCCACCTTTTTAAAAAACGCGTCGTGGTGTTAACTTTTCTGTGCACGCTGGGCGCCGCTATAACCTACGGCGTGACGTTATACTACACGCCTCTTTTATACATATTTACTCATGAGATGGAGCCGCTCGAGGCCGGATTACGGCTGCTATCTTTCACAGCAGTCTTCATATTAGCCATTTTTATTTCTCACGCCACCCTCCCGTTGGCGAAATACTACATGCCCTTCTTTGTTTTCGGCGGTGCCTTACTTCTAGCGGGGGCGGGTTCATATCACACAATTACCAGTCACACCCCTCTGGCTACCGTTATGGCTTTCAGCGGCATACTCGGCGCCGGCGTGGGCGTTCTATGGAACTTGGCCATCCCGGTGTGCTCGGCCGTCCTAGAGACGCAAGAGGAACGCCTAGACCAGACGACCCTCCACAGCGTAGCGCAGCTAGGCGGCACTGCTATCTCCCTATCGATATCGGCCAGCATCTACAGGAACATCGGGCTAAAAATGGTGAAAGATGCTGCGGGGTTCACCGGCTTCACTGATAATGAGGTCCTCGCACTGCTGTCAGGTGTGAAGTCGACCATGCTCGACGCCTTTAGCCCCGAGGTGAGGGATCTGGTCATTGAGGCGATCGTTGCCACGATCCGCCAGATCTATTTTGTTATCATCGCCGGCGCGGCGCTATGCTTCGCCGCCTCGCTGTTTCTCAAGTTCGAGCCTCTGCAGTTCAAACGCTGGATCAGGACGAAACCCCCCGGGAAGGGGAGCCAGAAGGACGTCGAGACATCGGAAGATGCCATATACGAGCTCAGGTGATGAGAGGCCGCATGATAGAACGTTGTATATATACGATACATGGTATGACTAGCATTGATACCCCGCAGATTGAGTCTGCATAGATGAGATATGAAGCATTGCCTTTTTTCAGATCAACACTTCATCTTGTACTTGACAATTATTAGACAGCGAGTGTTACTCTCCGTGATATACAAAGCATGGTATATCACGGTCTGCTCGTGGTACTGGAATACCGTCTCACCAGCTTGCCCGCTGCCACCCTTCTCCCGGAATGCGACGCGGTAGCTCGTCTGTGATGATAAGATGCTCGTGGTACTTGACCTTCCCATGATAACTAAGGTGTATTTCCCCTGCCTCGACATTTGCTATTTAACACTTATTCCGCCGAACTGCCGTTGTAGATGAGGACAATACGTTGCCACAACCTCAACTTTTTGTATACAAATGTTGAAGTGTTGGTATTGAAACCTTAAGGACTGGAAATTCTGATATCCGGAAATAGAGACCCCTATTGATAGGAACACGAAGGGAGGTATCCTTGTGGCTTGGCATGGCTAAACCACACCCCTCTAGGTAGTTACACCTCGCCGCTAGTGCTGTAAGCCGACTCTCCACGATAGATTCATTCTGACGCATACACACAAGAGAAAAATCCTTCTGACGGAACACCTACACCCGCTGCTCTTGCCGCTGTACCTTCGAGCGTGTGTCTACTGACCTAATACTAAGTAACCTGGGCTTGTGCGATAAATGAGATGTGTGGCGATACAAATCCTTAGTTGCAGTCACACAATTGACCATGAAGAAAGTGGAAGTCATGCGTTTGCTCCATGTAGCCTAATTATTAAATAGTTATCATGTGATGATTACTCGACCATTCTGAATAGTGTTAAGAGAGGGTGCATGATGATGAACTACCATCGTATTTCTCTGCCTGTCATCGCGACCCTGGCATACTTCAAATTCCAACCCAGACCTCCAAGCGTAGTTTCGCTATGAATGGCCCTGAATGGGTCTTGGAAGATACGCTTCCTCCAGATATAGCTCTTCTGCCGTCGTGAGTACCTTTCCCCGCGCTGATAATGCCTCAAAGATACGCTCCTCAGAACTGAAGCCCAGAATGGGAGCTGTAACTCGTTTGCTGAGCCAGGCGAGACTCACATGACTCATGGGCCACCCTTTCTTGATCGCAACCTCTCTCACACGCTTGATGATCTCTGTCGAGTTTCCCTCATCCCCCGTATCATATATCGAGCCAGTCGAGCTGACTTCAGCTCTCTTGGAATTGATGCTTGCTAATGAAGCCGTTGGATCGCGGGCAAGCATTCCGGCCGCCAATGGTGCCCACTGACAAGGGTGTTAATAAACCGGCACGTCATGGCATATAATTTCCTTGGAGTGGCAACATACCGGCGTGAGGCCTACACCGTGCATCTTACAGAATGGATTCATCTCGCGCTCTTCCTCGCGATATATGAGATTGTAATGATTCTGCATCGAGATGAACTTGGTCCACCCATTCTTCTCAGCCACGCTCTGCAGTAGAGCAAACTGATACGCCCACATTGAGCTCGCTCCGATATAACGAACCACACCTGCCCTCAGGAGGTCGTCGAGGGCGCGCATAGTCTCCTCGGGGTTCACCGTCGCGTCAAAGCGATGGATTTGGAGGACATCAATGTAGCTGGTATTGAGACGCTTTAGAGAACCCTCTACAGCGCTGAAGATAGCGTTTCGTGAAAGACCTAGCCAGAACGTCAGAGTGAGCCGCGGATGGTAAACCTTGGTTCGTACATACCCCATTGGTTCACGTAATCTTTGCTTCGATCGGCCACTTCATGATGCATCGTCACCGTTGAGGCGTTGTCGTATCTCTCTGGATCACACATGACACGGAAACATTTGGTCATGAGAACGACCTTCTGTCTCGGAATGCTATACTTCTGTAGAGCTTTCCCTATGATTCTCTCCGACTCGCCGTTCGAGTAGACATTCGCCGTGTCCCACTGTAAGCGGGAAAGTCAGTTGGCACACGAGCAACATGAGCTTTGGCGACTGACCGTGTTTATCCCATTGTCGTACGCCGTCTTTAGGATTTTAAGAGCCTGGTGAAGAGGTTAGTAGATGCTAAGCGAATGCCGGCAGTAACTCCGTAGTTTTTCGGTATGCTATCTCTCAATACCTACTTACTTTGTCTTCGTCTTGAATCCATGGAAGCCAACGTGAGCTCCCCAGACTCAAACCGCCCAAAATAGGGTTGGACACTCTTAAGCCCGAGTTTCCAAGTCTCCGATATTCTGCCTTTGATAATGCTATAGACTCCCGTAAGGCCACGGGTATTGTGGCCAGAGTTTCGAGAACAACCCTCACCATATTGAACCCAGCGAGAAGATTAAATCGGTTCAATTTTTATCGTCTGAACACATTAGACACCTCATCAACAGGTTTGCTGATGCCTTCGCGGTTTAAAACAGAAGACATGTTCTGTTGTTATTGCCGCCGCCTGCCACTAATACTAATATGGAACAGTTGCCAGGATGGCAGCATAGCTATCGAAATCTCTACAAAGAAGATACTCTCAAGACAAGTACCATTCTGGTACCACGCTAGTTCATGAGATGGCGCCCAGAGCGGTTCCTTCAAAAGATCATGGCCGCGAGACCCGCTACACCGGATGGCAGGGGTCGGCATGTGGGTGCTACAGCGGTTATTGTGGCATAACGTGCAGTCGATCAATGTCGTATCTTCTCGGTTACCTGGATACGGTATCACACCACTCATATCCATGATATCATGTCAGCCTGGTTTGGTATAATTTCTTTTGCGGAAAATCTCAAATCAGGAAGGTCCCAGTACGTCCTACGCTAGTCTTGGTCTGTTATTGGTAGCTTGCCTCGCCGTAAGAATTTACAGTCGCCAAGCTCGCTGAATTCCCTGGATGCCAGGGTTTGATTGAACTGTGACAATATATCAAGTCAGATATTCCTAGCCCACCCGGGCCGGCCACAGCAAACGCATAAGGAGGCCACGGCTCCACTTAGTGCCTTCGTTTTTAGCGGAGGTACAACTACCGCTAAATCTCTACCAAGATACAAACTTGTCTGGGGAGATCTTAGGTAAGAGATGTAGTTTTAAAAGCAGTAATTGGCTAGAATAGGGGAGATCTATACTGTACAGGCCAGAATATCACGCTATGACGCGCATAACTGTGGAGGGATTTAAGCCTGATAGAGCCTTACCGCAGAAGTGAAAGGTTACCTATGGTCAGGGTTTTTTCTTTTTCTCTTTTTTGCTGTAGTTCCCTTATCGCCTAAATAGGAAAGCACTTTATTCTATTTAAGTTAGTATAAGCTTGCTAGTGTTTTGAGCATTATCGTTGCTAATAAAACTAAGTGAAGCTGTGGCCTCCTTACGTTTGCTGTTGTCAGACTTAGTAATTTCAGTGGTCCAATCGCAGTAGGTTGTGTATGTCTAAAGGGTTCGCTCGCACCCTTCCGTGGGTCTAAGTACTATACATACTTAAGTGGAAGCCGCGTTTAATCGTCACATGACTAGTCCAGCCTGTCAGATAGCCGCTGATAGCGCCGGTCCGGCTGCAAAGATACCAGATATTCCCCGGGCAATAGTCTCCTATCGCACCCCTGCAGAACCCCTGTAGCACCCCTGTCATAGGGCGAGTCGTGTATGATGTCAGATTTAACCACTGCGCCAAAAATATGTTGTAATATTTATAGTCTGACATATGATGCGGGGTAAGGTAAGCTCGCCGCCCCTCGCCCCTCGGGCCCATGTCCATGGTTCGCCGCGAACGGACAAGCTATGTTGACAAGGGTTTTCGCTAGATTCTCGCTAGAAAAAAAATAGTCTGCCACGAGCCCGGCCCGCGCTTCGCTCCGGCAAGGATAAGATGATCGGCAACAAGGGTCCAGCTATCCAAATTGGGGAGTCGAGGGTGGAGACGATTCGGACACAATCTTCATGCATGCCGACATGACTGTAAGGGACTTGGCCCGTATTGTCATGATTGCCGCGACAGAAAAGGCAAGAAGCAGAATGGCAGTACGTTCCTGAGTGTCACATCTCAGGACATACTCGGACAATGACTTAATGCCCGAACGTGCCATTTGCCTTGAATTTCATCGGTCGAGAGTTCATGGTAACGTAAGATGTATGTATACGTACATGAACGTACTTCAACGATAGTATGATTGACAGACTAGATCACAAACTTCTAACTGAGATAGCACCTAAGACAAAATAGGCAGTCATATAACTTGGCCTTGATCAACTGAGCCGCGAGTAGTATCCACAGAGTCTAATCCAACATGGCTGAGGCGGACATCCCCATGCTCGTGCAAAGCTTCTCCACGAGCCGCGCAAGATCATCCATCATCTTTTGGGCCGTCTCCGGACTCACGAGGTGAGTGTTGCCAAACAATTCAAAAGTAAACTGATCTCCTTTTGAGACGGAGACAATAAACAAAAAGGGAGGCATGACGGGGAAGTTCAAAGTTTGCACGCGAGTAACACCACCTCCTGGCATACGAACCTCGGGCTCCGTATCCACAACCCGATGATGTAGAATAGAGTCGTACTTGGCTTCGGCCGGCCAGTTCGTGCACTCTTTCAATATATCGAAGCAATTGAGCGTATCGGCATCACCCATCGTGAAGATCTGCTCCTGATTCTCACGCAACAGTTCCTCCGCTGTCGTGGACGACGAAAAGTCGACGCGGTCAGGGAGAATGTTAAGGCAGCAACCCACGATCTTTTCTACCTCGGGAAAATCGGCGTTACGACCGGCGACGACGTGCCCGAAGACGACATCGTTAGCACCAGTCAGACGTGCGACAACCGCGGCCCAAGCGACGCGAACGAGTGATGCGGGAGTGATCCTCGCGGGGCGATTTGGTAAGTGTACCTCGGACTGCGTAACGACCAAAGCGGGTGGCGAAGCGAGAGACTCGGGCGATAGAATCATGTGAGGCGCGAGAGGCGTAAAGTTGGAACCTTTCAACGCCTTCTTCCAATGCGTGATAGACTTGGAGCGCTGGTGGGAGATGTATGACAGAAAGCTAGGAAACCTCAGCTGACTCAGCGTATCTTTGCCCTCGTAGTCATCCATAACTGCTTGGAAGATGATCGGGATACTGAAAGCATCGTACTGCGCATGCGATGCTCGGAACAATAACTTTATGCTGCCGTTATCGTGTTCTACCAGTATCCACGCGGCAGTTGGGTGAGTCGTGAGAACGGTGCGTTGGTCATCGAGGCAGAACTCTCGGCAGGCATCCGGCGTCTCTGACGGGACACTGACCGTGCGAAATGCATCTGGGATTTTTTGCAAGACGACTTGCCAGAACTGGCCGCCGAGATTCAGCCAGCATGAACGAAGGATGGGGAGTTTCTGCATGATCCTGATGCAGCTAGCCTCTAACTTCTGTAGATCCAGGCCGTGGTAGTCAAGACCGAGTACGAAATAATCCACCATCTGGCTTGTGGCTACGGTAGCAGCAACGAGAAGTTCCTGTACCCCTGTGAGGGGATAGATATCCTCTACGTTCGAAGCGTCAACATCTGCGCCAGCCAAGTCCACTTTGTCGAGAGCCGACAAGGAAGATCCGTCAATAAGAACCTCATGTGATTTCTGGGAAGAGCTCGGAGGGTGGGCGAGTGCTTGATCTGCTAATTCCGCAATTGTATCCCTCTTGAAAAGGTCTTTCATGGTTAGAGTCATACCAGATTTTCGAGCCTCGGTGACAACTTTCATGGCGGAAACCGAATCACCCCCAAGTCGAAAGAAGCTGGTGTTGATCCCAATTGACCTCGGCTCCATCTTCAGTACTACAGACCAGATGGCCTGCAATTGGCGCTCAGTCTCTGTTGTTGGCTGTGAATTCTGGTCTCCCAACGCCGACTGGGATTTCTCCTGTTGCTCTGCGGCCATTGTGGCGCCCATCTCGCGTAGCCGTCTCCGGTCGAGCTTACCGGAGATTGTAAGTGGAAGAGCAGACGTCGGGAAAAATGACGACGGGACCATGTAAGACGGGAGGACGCCTTGGAGCCGACGGCGCATGGTAGTCACAATGTGATCTAGCGACTCTTCGCTTGCTTGCAGGACTATAAAGCACACTAATACGGAGTCACGACCGCCGACCGTCGCCATGTCAACTGCGACTTCTTTTAATCCCGGCGAAGTCAATCGTGCCTGATGTTCGATTTCGCCAAGTTCGACACGTTGACCCCGGATCTTCACTTGCGTGTCCTTCCGGCCTTGAAGCTCGAGAGACCCGTCACTTCGGAAAGTTGCGATATCGCCCGTTCGATAGAATCGGGACGACGACGCCGGAGTGCCGAAAGCCCTCCTCCAAAACGGCGTGCCGATGAAGGCTTGAGCTGTCTTTTCTGGATTGCCAATGTACCCGCGGCCAACTACCGGGCCTTCAAAGACAACTTCGCCGGGGGCGCCTATCGGGACAAGTTGATTGATGTCGGCCGGATGCGTAAGCCAGCATTTGGCCGTGGTCGGGATCCCGACATTGGTGACGGCAGCTGACGGATCTAGGTGCGAAGACCCCACAACGGCAGCAGTCTCCGCACTGCCATATGTCTGTCGCAAATGGACGCTCGGTGCCCATTCTTTGATTTGCGAGTGCCGTATGGCCTCACCGCCGACGCAGATGGTACGTAATGACGGCACTTCCCCCGGGCTGAGGAGCGCTAACACGGTTGAAGTGAGAAAAGCCCAATTGGCGTTCAGTCTCCCGATAGCTTGGGCCAGCGCGGTAGCGCGGTCTTCAGTCGATGGAATACAGACACAACCCCCGTGCATCAGCGTCATAAGTATCTCCATGATGGCGCCTGCGAAGTTATAAGAACCAAATTGAAGAGCGCGCGTTGCGGAGCTCATGCCGAGGATCTTGTCTTGTCCAAAGGCCGCTGAGCAATAAGATCTGTGCTCAACTAGGCAGCCCTTCGGTTCTCCAGTGCTGCCCGAGGTGAATATGATGTAAGCAGCGTTGCCGGGATGCACATCCGCGATAACTGCAGTTTTCGATTCCAGAGCTTCGGCAGTCTCTCGGCATAACGCGATGTTGTGCTGTGTGACCGAAGCCAACCGAGATTTGCAGAACACAGATGTTATCGAAGTCTCTGCCTTGACCTGCCGACATATTTTCTCAATTCGAATATTGGGCAGGCTTGGGTCGAGCAGCACAAACGCACCGCCTGCCTTGAGAACGGAGAGCATGGCCACAACTGTCCACATGGACTTTTCAAAGCAGAGAGGCACGATTTTCTCTGGGCCCACACCAAAGTCGATTAGTTGATGGGCGAGGTTGGTAGAGAGTTTGTCCAGCTGCTGATGTGTCAGCCCCCCATCCCAGGCACAGACGGCCGGGGAGTGAGGCATCGCGAGGACGTGCTCTTTGACGACATCGTGAATGCATCTTTCCACTGCCACCGGAACGGTGCTGTTCCATTCCTGAATGAGGCTCAATTCGCGTGGCGGGATCATCTGAAGGTCAGCCAGTGGTGTCTCTGGCTCAGCTTTGGCGAGCTGCTGCATGACGAATTCAAGACGGCAGAGCAGCTTGAAGGCAAGCTGTGGATCAACCATCCTCGGATCCAGCAACGCCGAAGCGTTGACATCACCGCCATTTTTCTCCAATTGAATTGCCAGGCCATATTTGCTAGACTGTAGCTTATCAAGAGCGAGGACGGTCTGAAACAAGCAAGCTTCAGCACAGTCAGGAGAGAGCTTAGATATTCCATCAAGGCCGAGTGATGAGAATTGAGCCACATTCGCTGCCTCTTGCTGCACCGTCTTCAGATACGTTGCGACAGTTTTGCTCTGTCCCAAGCGTATACGGAGTGGGACGACAGTAGATGCCTCGGATATAGGAACTCCGAAAATGATGTCTTCAGAATCAGTCATCCGTCCTGTGACTAATGCCCATGCAGCATAAACGAGTGACGATGTGGTCACATCTTTCATGCGATACTCCACCACCCTGGTAGCCTCTGCCTGGTTGACAAATGAAGGTAAGGGGGGATAAGGTGTGTGCTCGGAGTCGGCTAAGGCTTCTCGCCAATATGCATCAATTGCAAGCATTTTCCTCTTTTCTTTTGAGTTTTGGTTCGGGAAAAAATTCTTTAACTATTGACTAAACTTGGGGGAAAGGGGGTTGATAAGTGCGGTAGGATGGTCTGAGCCCAAGACTTGAAGAATGAACGATGCCGTGACAACTCAGTACAAAAGTATGCCGAGCCCAATATCAAGCTTGGTTTATCGCGATTGTGCATCCGTATATATGAATCCTGTATGACTCGGCTGTAACGCATACGTATAACTTGATAACATCAATTAGTCAAGCGAAAGTACACATTTGATCTGAACACTCGTTTTGAGATCAGGGCTTCAAGTCAGACTAACCGCTTCCGGGCATGTAATGAGTCTCGATACCGAGTGATCGTAACCCCGGAAAATGTGCTCAAGATCGTCAGAGACTGACTGCATGTTGCATGCTGCTCATCATTACTGCATGCAACACTGCACGGCTCTAACACTACGTTATCAACAATTCAAATTTGGCGCTCCCGGCGCTCACCCTCACCAGTCTGTCGGAAAATCTGACGTGAGTCTCAAGGTAACCATTACGTAGCATCGAGAGGTTTGGGACAAATGCCGAAAGCAAAGCCTGGAACACATCTTGTCATGCTCGCCATTCAACGTTTCTTTTGGACGCGTAAGACTTCTGTAGAAGCCTTTGCCAAGCCTTAGCTGATAATTCAATAGTTGGCCCTACTCTCTTAGCTCTCTGCCAAGCCAAAGCTATTCTGGCAATGATTGATTATGGCCTTATAACATTGACCCAAGACCAATGTACTCGCGCAAAGGCGATGCCAGTCATATAAACTATTTGCTTGCTCTGTAGCATCAAAGCTAGTTCAGTGGGTACCTATGCACCCTGAAGCATTTTCAAACTATCTAGATAGATCTGCTTCCTTGATTCTCGAGATTATGTCACAACAGACCCGGCAGAGCGGCCTGGCAATATCCTTTACGAGACTGGCCCACTCCGGAGATAACGAAACTATAATGTAAGCTTTTATAACCACCCTTTCGGGGTTGTTGTCATGTGACATGATGACAGGATTTATGGGGCAGTAATAATTAGTTTATCTCAGCCGCAACTTTCGCCGAACAAACCGAAGCCAGCGAATAACATTTTAGCTCAGCCGATGTTAGAGTTCTTCACATTTTACTGCTCTATGCAGAAAACATAGGGTGATATCCAATTCTCGTCACAGTCTTATGAGTGTTTGCAAAATCAAGTTTCGAGTTCAAGAAAGCTATTTGGGACTTAATTTACTTACGTTGACCCAGTTTGTTTAGACTTCGCAGATCTTGTCATGAGATCAGCGAATGTAAATAAAATCAGCCTCGTCTAAATAACGCGCAACCTTACAGACCCACGCGTGCCCCGGCACTCGCGTTTAGCTGATAAAATATATCCCTGCAAACCCTTGACGTCAAGGAATAATTTTTCAACACCAGATCAGCACCACCTGAACTATGTAGTAGTGTAGATCAACGCCTCGCAAAGCGAATCAAGAGCGATAGCTACGCTCGTGGTCGTGTAGCTCGGTATGTTAGTCGTCTTATTCTGGGAGGCTAATAAAATATACCCAATACACCCACTCGTCCACCGCCGTAAGCGCGAAGCGCCTCCGATTCCGGCTTCACGTGCCAGAAACCGGCAAAGACTATCACAAGGAGGAGAAGCTCAGCTTCATGTCACCATGTATGACACTCGTCACTGTCGACTAGGAGTTATTACTACATCAAGACATTTTCGCCGCTGTTGTATTCACTAACGTCGGCGCGGGGCACAGCAATAGCCTCTCCGCTGACCTCCCTGGGGGCACTAGCGACGTGGTAAGCTCTATCTACTCTATATTGTTACACAGTGCGTATACAGATATAAAAGATTCATGATAAGATGCCAGACCTGGCCTCGGTGGGCATCAACATCACAGTGATCGTGGTCCCAACGACCGGATCTTCCAAGCTGAGGGGTGATTCCGTCTGATGATCTGGGAAAGTGCTGGCTGGGCAGCGGTTGCGATTGGTTCGGGCTTCCGCCCTCCCCGTAGTGTGTCTTGGTGCCCGCCGGAGTAGACGATTGTGCGATATCGCTTGCATGGCAGGTTTTGTGGTTTTGAGGGTTTATAGTGTTTTTGGTGCTTTGGTGTGTAGGTCAGGGAGGTTGGCCCCTACGCATCAAGGCATTATGTGCAAGCAAATGGAACATTCATGGCGAAGTACCTACCTCAAAGCGGCCGCCTGACTTCATGATCACACCCACCGCTGTGTAGTCCTGTCGTTCTTATCGGAGTGACGCACATACGCGGCCGCAGATGGCAGGATAGAGCGAAGCTGAAGAGACTAGTTGTGAAAGTAGACACGAAGTAGACACAGATCTCCAGTCTCTTGATGACCAATACCTGCCTGGCCTTTTTTGTCCGTATGATAGTGCGAGGCCGAGCCATTTAGCAGCCGGCAGTCTCATTGGTCTAACGCCTAATGACTCCCTGAATATCTTCATGCCTCAAAGACTCAAAGACTCAACGATCTATCATTCTCAGTAACGACATAATATCTTCATCGTATTCTACTAGGAAAACCGATAAATTCTTCACATTCTCACGTTACAGGAACTCCTATAGAAGAAAGATGAGCCGGCCAACTCCCATAGCCGTAGTCGGCGTGGCCTTCCGTCTCCCAGGAGGTGCTACTAATCTTGAAAGTTTTCAGGACCTGGTCAATAATGGACAATCGGGCTTTGTGCCTGTCCCTGAGGACAGGTGGAATCGCGATGCATTCTTCAACGCACAACAGAATGCAAAGGGCGGGGTTCCCACGAAACATGGCTACTTCCTTGAGGAAGACATATCCAACTTTGACGCTCGCTTCTTCAATATATCGCCTCAAGAAGCTGCCACAATGGATCCGAAGCAACGAATACTACTTCAGACTACGTATGAGGCGCTCGAGAACGCTGGCATCTCCATGGAACACGTCAAGGGGAGCAATACCTCAGTATACGTGAGCACCTTCACTTACGACTTTGAACGCATGGGTTTTCGAGATATGCAGACCTTATCCGGATTTCATACGACGAGCGTTGGTCCTGCCATTCTGGCAAACCGCCTTTCTTACTTTTTCGACTTGAAAGGCCCATCATTCACACTCGACAGCGGCTGCGTAAGCGAAGCCTTTACTTTCGTGAGAGATTCTGATGCTGATTGGACCCATTAGTCGGGCGGCCTCGTAGCGCTCCATCAAGCATGTCAGAGTTTGAGACTTGGCGAGTCAGACCTTGCAATTGTGGGGGGAGCCCAGCTTTTGATCGATCCTGATCAATCGACAAATATGTCGACGTTAGGGTGAGTCGATTGGAACTGTTTCACCTCATCTAATCTCAGGATACTAACATTATGTAGCATGCTCAATGCAGATGGACATTGCTACGCATTTGACTCGCGCGGAAGTGGTTATGGTCGCGGCGAGGGAGTAGCAACGTTCATCTTAAAGCGCCTAGATGAAGCGCTTGCCGATGGAGACTCAATCCAGACCGTCATTGTGAATTCGGGCCTCAATCAAGACGGCAGATCGGCAGGGAGTCTCATGTCTCCGAGCGGAGAAGCACAACGAGATCTGATGCGATCCGTGTATGCTCAAGTCGGGTTGGACCCTAGTGAAACGCCATACGTCGAGGCACATGGCACAGTGAGTATTTTCGTGTTGCTTATTACACACCATCTTACAGACACGGCTAACAGAAGCGTATAGGGAACTAAAGCCGGTGAGTTGACTACTGCACGATATTAGCACTGTCCAATACTGATATGCGTTTCCAAAGGCGACACAAACGAGGTATCGTCGATATACCAAGTCTTCTGTGAAGGCAAGCAAAGGCAAAATGACATTGTGGTAGGGTCAGTCAAGGCAAATATCGGACATCTTGAAGCCGTCGCTGGGCTTGCAGGATTGGCGAAATCCATCAATGTCCTGAATTCCAAACTCATGCCGCCCCAACTGAATTTTCTTGAGCCCAAACCGACTTTGAAGCTCGAGGAGAGGCGCATCAGAGTAAGTGCAGTGCCATCGTTCTCGGTGTAAGCCGCTTACCAAGGTCCAGATTCCCACACAACTATCGCCGTTGCCACCCGGGCCTTGCCGAGCTTCCGTAAACAGCTTTGGCTACGGTGGTACCAACGCCCACGTCATTATTGAGTCGTTGTCCTCATTTTTGGAGAACAGCCATAAGTTGACGAGCGAGATATCTTTGTCTAACGGCAGGACCAACGGGCATCACTTCAGCACAAATGGCACGCACTTGAAGCCCATAAACGACTTGAACGGTGACGATGGCGCAAATGGCGTCGTCAATGGCTCCAACGGAGCCCACAGCGCCAATGGAGTCAACGGTGTCAATTGTGCAAATGGCGTGGATAAGCATACCGCTGACGATACTCCCATTCGGCTTTTTCTCATGAGCGCCAATAGCGAGGCCTCGTTGCAAGCATACGGGCAGAAGTTATCAGCGTGGGCGCTGAAGCACAAGCCTTGCGCCGACAAGATGGCTGATCTCTCACATACGCTGCTGACACGGAGATCACTTCTGCCATGGCGATACGCTATCGCAGCTTCGGACTACTATGACCTGAATGACAAGCTAAGTAGTATCCGTGCTGTCCGGACATCAACATCCAATCGGCTTGCATTCGTGTTTACTGGCCAGGGAGCGCAATGGCAAGGCATGGGCCATGAACTGATCCGGTATCCAGCTTTTGAGAGGTCCATTGCGAAATCGGAGAATCTGCTCTTACAAATGGGCTGCGACTGGAGTCTGACGTCTGAGATACTTACGGACGAGGCTTCATCAAGGCTCGGGGAGGCTGAAGTCGCTCAACCGACGACTACGGCACTCCAAATCGCCCTGACCGATCTCTTATCGAGTCTAGGGGTGTTCCCGAGCTATGTGGTCGGACACAGCTCAGGAGAAATAGGTGCCGCCTATGCTTCAGGAGCTTTGTCTCACGAATCCACAATGAAGGCGTAAGTTTCTTTTTTCTCGATTCGCTTTCTGAACCTTGCTCTTCATGTCGCGGGTCGTTACGCTGTGATCTGACATAGTAATAGGGCATATTGGCGTGGCGTGTACTCTGGTGAGGCCAAACGCAAAAATAGACTTCCTGGATCTATGATGGCGGTTGGGCTTGGCGAACAACTAGTCAGGCCTTACATCAAGAAGGTGAAAAACGGCAGACTGTGTGTTGCCTGCGTGAACAGTCCCGAAAGCACGACGATATCAGGAGATGTTGGGGCCCTTGACGAGCTGAAGCAGATGCTCGACGCCGAGTCCATTTTCGCCCGGAGATTGAGGGTTGATACTGCATATCATTCACATCACATGCAGACAATTGCCGATGAGTACCTGGAGTCGCTCCGTGACATTGTCACAGGCTCGACACGCCAAGGGGTAACCTTCTGTTCTACTGTCGTAGGATCCCCCAAGCAAGACGGCTTCACGGCGGACTATTGGGTACGGAACCTCGTGTCGCAAGTCCAGTTCGTCGAAGGTCTTCAACTTGTAGCGAAGAAGATGAGCGAGTCCCTGCCCCATGGTGACCCTCAGTTTACTTTCATCGAGATCGGTCCGACAGGAGCTCTCGCCGGGCCAGCGAAACAGACGCTTTCGGATATCGAGTTCAAGCACACCTACCTATCAGTACTGAACAGAAAGACAAACGCCTCAAAGACACTTTTGACCATGATCGGACAGCTCATTGACTTGGGTCATGGCTGTGACTTAAAGTCAATTGCGAGCATCGCACCACCCTCGACCTCCCGTGATGCAGAGGTTCTTCGGGATCTACCAGGCTATGCATTCGATGAATCATCGTATTGGACAGAACATCGCATTAGCGCCGCGCACCGGTTCCGGAAGTTCCCTTACAATGACTTGTGCGGCATTCTAGACCCTGCGAGCAGTTGGTACGAACCGCGGTGGAGGCACACTCTCAATCTCGATGCCTTGCCTTGGCTGAAAGATCATGCAATAGACGGAGATGCTGTGTTTCCTGCCTCAGGCTACGTCGCGATGGTAGTAGAGGCGATGAAACAGCTTGTGCAAGTTCAAGAGATCAAAGGAACGATCAAAAACTTTTTGATCAACGACATGACACTCGCCCAAGCCGTGACAGTCTCGCACGAAGGAGAGAACGCCGAGGTTGAATTGCAGCTTACTATGAGCCCTAGTAAAGCGGGTTCGAGATGGCATGAGTTCAAAATCTTCTCATATGACAAACAAGGGAAACGTTGGGTTGAAAACTGCTACGGTCTTGTGGCAACGGAAACTCGAGTCGAGAATAACGATGTCGAAGAAAATTTGGAAGATGCTATGCGAGTTGAAGGACAACTCAGCTTATTTCAGAAAATTCGGTCTAATTCAGCGGAACTTTTAGAAAGGGATGCCTTCTATCATCAACTCGAAGCCTCAGGAAATCGCTACGGCAGTTCATTCGCTCTCCTTGGGGACGTCCACAAAGATCGAGATCACGGCTGGTGCTCGTTTGTCGTCCCAGACTATTCCGTGTCACTTCATGGGCATCACATGCAGCCTCATCTTGTGCACCCTAGTCTACTCGACTCTTTTAGTCACATTGGGGCGCTTCTTGCAAAGAAGCCTTGCCGGGGTGCCTCCATTGTCGTCGGAAAGATCAACGAGATGACCATCTCTGCTGATTTCGCGCAAACCGCCGGGGTCGGGTTATATCTGGCAACAACGCAGCAGCCGCAAGATATCCGCACAGTGAATTCGCAGTCTATCGTCTTTCAGACAAACGCAGACGGTCAAATCGTCCCCACACTCGCTGCTTCGTACACATACCGGGCTTTCAGTGTGACTTCGGACAACGACGAGGGAGGCCCGTTCTCACAGAAGAAGGTTTATTCGCTTGTTCGCCAGCCAGATATTGATTTCCTCAGCTCCGAATACTTCTCGAGCGAAAAATCAAAAAGTGTCGTGGATGTTTTGACGGAATACTTGGATGTTATGGCATTTAAGCGACCCCAACTCAAGATACTCGATATTGGTTGTTCCACGGAAAGAGTTACAGCGCGTTTACTCTCCTCCCTGATTAGAGATGGAAGCGAGTCGTGGGCTGGCCACTATGACATCGTAAGTCATTACACAGAGCCCGCGGGACAACTCGAGCTATGGCGTGAGCACGTCAACTTGCGACAACTTGATATTACAAAAGACCTTCCTTCTGAAGCACTGGATACCAAATACGACGTCATAATAGCCGCCGATATCGTTGATGCTCTAGCAAACGCTAGCACGGCACTGATCAATATCCATAACTTGTTACGCGATGGCGGTAAGCTGGTCCTTGTTGGATCGAACCGTCCAGATCTTCAAACCAAGGAGGCTCGGGAAGTTTTGCAGAGAAACTCGTACAGCGGTGTCGACATCCTAGCTGAGACGACGGAACCCAAGTCATTCATCCTTATTACTTCCACCATCGCCAATGTGGCAACAGAGAGCGCGAGACCCTCCGCCGTAAATATTGTTTACGGGTCGAACTCTGTAGCATCGCGGATGATCGCATGGGGCTTATCAGAATTCGCTTCTCGAAGTGAGCACCCTTGGAAATTCTCCCACGGCACGTTGGACGAAATTACTATCTCTCAGAACGCGACTTACATCGTTTTGGACACCGCGGAGAAAGCCCTACTTCTGAATCAGGATCCTAAATCGTTTATCAAGATTAGGGAGTTGTTAAATGCGACCACAAACATCTTCTGGGTCTCCCTGCAAGATACAATGACACCTACGGCTTCGTCGATGAAATCGATGATGCAAGGAGCCTCCAGAGTTATCCGCCGAGAGAATGAAGGCACTACATCACTTACGCTTTTCGAAGTCGACGATCAAGTAACGCGGGCTAGTGCTCTAGACATTTGCCAGCAGCTCTTGAAGACCGTTTCTGGAGCTGGCGGTTCATTTGAGCATGAATATGTCTATCGCAATGGCCACTTAATGATCCCTCGTCTCAAGCTAGATCAAAAGTTCCTTCGTGGCGTTGGGAGTCGCTTCAGCGGGCAGCACAGCCTCGTCGAAGTTCCCTATCATAATGTGAACCGCCCTCTTCGCCTTGAGGTTGAGATCCCCGGTCTTCTCAACAGTCTTAGGTTCGTTGATGATAAGCTGCCTCAAGACTTGAATCCATGTGACATCCAGCTATCATCTCGCGCACACGGCATCAATTTCAAAGATGTCTTCATAGCTCTAGGACAAATGCCCCCCTCTGTCACTATGGTTGGAGAGATAAGTGGTGTCGTAACAGCAATTGGGCGGGACATGGCCAACAGATACAACATCGGTGATCACGTCATGGGTTTCTTCGCCAACCCGTTTGCCAGCAATCCTCACATCAACGGGAACTTCGCACACGTCGTGCCAAAGAACATGGAATTCAGCATTGCAGCCACAATCCCGTGTGTCTACACGACAGCGTACCACTGCCTCTTCGAAGTCGCGCGTCTGCGAAAGGGCCAGTCGGTTCTTATAACGTCGGCTTCTGGTGGCGTTGGCCAAGCGGCTATTCAACTAGCTCAGCATGCGGGAGTGAGAGAGATATTCGTCACGCTCGGCTCAAAATCAAAGAAGCAGCTCGTCATGGAAGAATACGGCATTCCTGCCAGTCACGTATTCTCGTCGCGGAAGCTTGATTTCAAGCAGGGTATCCTCCGCATGACCGGGGGCCGAGGTGTCGACGTCGTGCTGAACTCATCGACTGGCGATATGCTCACTGACGCCTTTGACTGCGTTGCGAAGCTGGGGACCTTCTGTGAAATCGGAAAGGGCGATATCTACAAGGGCAATCACTTGCGTCTCAATTCCTTCAACCGCAGCGTCACTTTTGCCTCAGTCGATCTCGTCGTAGTCGCGCAGGAGCGTCCTGATATCGTGTACTCTCATCTCGAAAGCATCGTCGAGTTGTTCGAGAAGCGCCGACTTCGTCCTTTGAGGCCAATCAATACATACCCGATCGGGCAGATCGAGGAAGCTTTTCGATTGATTTCGGGACGAAAGCACACCGGCAAGATTGTCTTGGAATCTCCAGAGACTTCAATGGTCAAAGCGACGCCTCCCCAGCCAAAGAAACTTGTCTTACCAGGACACGCAGCATACGTCATTGCTGGCGGTCTTGGGGATATTGGCAGGAGACTCGCTGTCCTCTTGTCGTCACGCGGCGCCAAACATATCGTGCTTTTATCTCGCCGTCCACTACTGTCAGGAGTCAAGAAGGAGCTCGATGATAGTGTCGCCCAGCACGGTAGTACTATCCACGTTGTAAGATGTGATATCACCATTGAATCAGACGTTGCCGAATGTGCCGACTACTGCCGAAGGAATCGGCTTATCGTCAAAGGCGTTATTCACAGTGCCATGGTTTTGAGAGATCGTCCGTTTTCCAACATGACTCACGACGAATTCTGTGCTCCTCTCGGGCCCAAGGTTTACGGTACGATCAACTTGGACAAGGCCTTCGCATCTTCGGAGCTTGATTCTTTCATTATGCTCTCATCGTCGGCTACAGTCATTGGTAACGGAAGCCAAGCAAATTATGCAGCAGGCAATGCGTTCCAGGACGCCTTTGCCAATTCCCACGCCGGCAGTCACACTACCTACGTTGCTCTCAACTTGGGCGCCGTTGAAGGCTCTCGTGCTGTTGCGGAGACCTCGGAAGCTCAGAACAACCGCCTCAAGAGTATCTCTATCACTATGGACGAGTTACTGTTGGGTATCGAATACGCCATGGGCTTGCAAGCTCACGAGGACAAGCTGTCGATTGCCATCATGGGCATTTCTAGGCAAGGACTTGCCGATGCAGATGACCAGAACTCTCTCAACAACCCCCTATTCAGCCATCTCCCAGCCGCGCAAGATGAAGACGGCGCAGCTAGCAAGGGTGGCAACAATATCGTTCATCTCCTCGCCGAAGCCTCGACGCTGGAAGAAGCCCAGGCTCTTATCACCGAAGCCGTCATAACGAAATGTGCCTCTTTTCTCGGCTGTGCGGTGGAAGAGGTGTCTCAAAACCAGCCACTATACGAGATTGGGTTCGATTCTCTTGTGTCTATTGAGCTGAAGAATTGGCTCTTGCGGACATTTGAGTCGCCCGTTCAGACAGCTGAGATCTCTGGCGCGTCGAGTATCATCGCTCTGGCCGCCATGACTACAAGTCGGTCCAAGTTAGTGAATACCCGCGAGGGATCGGCAAGAAATGTTGAGAGCCCCAAGACAAACGGGGTGGTGGTGAAGACCCGGGGTCACCACCAGCACCAGACTCACGGAACCCCAAAGACCAAGGACTTCGGCCTTCAGGATTTCAAGTGCTGCGTTACGTCGCCGCCTCTGAAGCTTCCCATGTTCGATCTCGAGGACTATCTTGATTGCTACAGAATAACCGTAGAGGAGTTCGCAAAGACCGAGGAGGAAAGAGACAGCATCGGCAAGGCCATAGCCGAATTCCGTAACCCCAGGAGTTTGGGTGCTCAAACTTATGCAGCATTGATCGAACGGGCAAACGATCCCAAGATCGAATGTTGGCTCGCAGACACAGAGACTAACAGTGTCTTTTTGCACTTCCGCCATCCGCTTGCGCCATGGAATTCCTTCATGCATACGCACCACGATGCTCAAATTCCCCATTCGCAGGCTGAGCGGGCCGCTGTCCTCACTACTGTGGCCTTCGGCTTCCTTCAGGGCATGGAGAGAAACGAGATCGAGAATGACTGGTTGGGACCACGCCCGCTTTGCTCGGACTACTGGAGGTGGATGTTCAATGCCGTCCGTCTGCCCGTCGTCCACTGCGATAAGATGAAGATCTTCTCTCAGAGTCGGTATGTTGCCGTGTTGAGAAAGGGACATCTCTTCAAAATTACACTGCAAAACGAGGAAGGCAATTTGCCACTTGAGCAGGCAGCGGCGATGTTTCAAAAGATTTTGGATGCAGACGTGGGAGAGAACTGCTGGGCTAGCATACTCACGTCGGATTTCCGTGACACCTGGGCCGTGGTGAGTTCCACCCAGAAGACCGCGTTTGTCTAATCCTCACTAATTCACACTGATAGAATCGAGAGGCGATCATCGCCATGAGCGAGTTGAACAGTGCTTACTTCCAGACAATAGAAGAAGCGACCTTCGTCGTCTGTCTCGACGAAGGTAAGCCCGAGACAAATGAGGCGACCATAGCACAGGGAATTGCCGGCGACGGCTTCAACCGTTGGTTTGATAAGACGATGCAGTTTGTCGTCTACGCGAATGGCCGTTCTGCCCACATCTCTGACCACACCATGATTGACGGCACGACACCTCTGCGCTTGACCGAGTTCATTCATGATGCCATTATCAGCCATCAACATTTTGTGTTGGGCGATGTAGAGTCAACAGCGGTCTCAACGCCCGAGTATTTTCCTCTGCAGACCACGTCGGACATGGACGAGTACATACAGCAAGTTCGCACGCGCTACCGACAGACAACCCTGACTCGTGGCTACCGATACATCAAGAGCTCGGCGCTGAGCCAGGGTCTCGCTGCCGGCACCGGTCTTTCATCGAAGCACTGTCTCGACTTTGCCATGCAACTCGCGGCGCGGCTGCATTTCGGCTATCTCCCTGCCGCATGGGAGCCCATCTCGGTTCAGCACTTCCACCGCGGGCGGCCCGATCCTCATCAGCCCGTATCATCGCATGTCGTCGCGTTCTGTGACGCCGCGCTGAACAAGAGCGTGCCACTCGCCGAGAAGAGGCGACTAATGGAGATCGCGGCCGCCGAGTGGGACAAGCAGACGAAGCGCACGCAAGAAGGATCTGGCTTCCTACGTCGTACTGAGGCGCTTCTCGGAATTCTTGCTAAGCTTGCGCCGCCGCCAAAGGATGACGCTCCCGTCGTGCGATACACCGAGGAGCAGCTCGCTAACTGGCGTTGGGCCGACTCACTTGCAAGCATTGTCGGCGAGGGCATGGTAATGCCCACACTGTTCACCAATGAAGTCTTCAATCGCGTATACCCGGGCAATATGGAGCAAGTGCGCAATGAGGGCGAGTTCGTTGACGCAGCGGGATACGTCATGAATGATAATTGCATTTGGATCAGTAACCGGGTTCGGGAGAATTAGTCAGTTTTCTTTCTTTCCTTTGCATATCAATTACCTCATCCGCTTTACGTTTTGAAGAGGACAATTACTGACAAATTTGTTTCAGTGTTGCGCTCTCCATTGTTGGCGATGCCGATAAGGTTGGGAATTACGAGGAATGCTTCCACCAAGCTGTGACTATAATCCGTTCCATCATGGCCGCAAAGTAAACAGCCTAGGTATAATGATGATGATTTTTCGAGTTTGGCACACCTGCCTATGTATATGGATCGCTGTTGGAGGCATTTGGATACATACTGAAATGGGAAATTAATATTTAAAAATATGTTAGTCGCATTTCGGCCGCGCAGTTAAAACAGAAGGCTTTCTTGCCCTGGGTAAAGGGGGTTACTGTCAGATTATATGGTTACCTTACCCAGTTGGGACTAGATATAGGGACTATCCCTTGAATGTCCTAGCGCTAGACTTTTGTACACATGTACAGTAGCAAAACGGAGGCTCAGCGCCCACAAGAAGAGGTCCTCAAAACGGAAAGAGCTCTCAAGAACTAGTCATAACAATGCATATATACCTAAGCTAAGAAATCTAGGAGAGTAAGAACGCGGCGTTATCCTGGGTAAGGTAAATAATATTGATGATAAATAGCGTGTATAAAGAGGCAATCTTTTTTTCTCTATTTATTTTCTGTCTTTTTATCGTTAGACAGAAAAGAAAAGGGGAGGGGACGACTCTAACAGCTAAACCGCACTTTCTTCTTCTCATTCACAACCGGCGCCGGCTCCTGCTCCTGCTCCTGCTCCTCAAGGAACTCCTCGAGCCTCAGCGCGTCAAGCGCAGCAACAATGTGTTCGCCGTTATAAACGTCAAGCACGACGCCTCCGCGCTTTCTTTCTTGCTCACTCCCACTCCCACTTGAACTCGCACTTGCACTTGCACTTACACTCGCGGTCGAGCTCCCGTCATCGCTCCTCCTTCGCTCGTAAGATTTATGCTCAAAGGTCGCGGCGCGCGCCGTCAGCTCCCGTACCGCCCGGCCGCATAGCAAGTGATACGTGTTGCAGGCTTGTAGGAGATGTGCTGCGAAGGGGTCGGCGGGATATGCGGCCGCGCGTTCGGCGTATTCTTCCACGAGGGAGAGAACCCGGCCGTAGGCGTAGAGTGAGGGGACGGCTAGAAGGTTCGCCACTTTTCGGCGAAGGTCTTGGAGGTCTTGGGCGGACATGGCTGGTGATTGAGTGATGGGAGTACTTTAAGTGTTTGTTTGGGAGGGGGAATAGGGGATGGAATACTTGCTCTGCTTCCTTTGGAATACACGCGGTTCTCTGATCTCTTAGTACAAGTGAACTGATCCGGTTCGTGCCGCTTCTTGCTTATGAACAATTGGGACTGGTCTTGGATCCGTCCAGGGATGGGAGATGGGAGATGAGAGGCTTGGAGAAGAATAATTAGTTGGATGAGGCTGGTGAGAGGGACTGAGTAATTTATATAGAGTGGATTGACCGATAACTTTTGTTCGCCGTGTAGGAAAGGAGATTGGCGGGAATAATGGGATTGTTATGCGTCAAAGGAACTTGGCAAGACGGCGTCAAAGAACCATTGATAATTCCTGGATCACTTGGCCAAGAAGCTGGATTGGAAACTTCTTTGTCGAATAAAGGGATTGTATCGCGATAAGTAGACGAGGCTCTGAAGGATGTCGTGCCTTTGAGGAGAGGCATTGTAATTGTTCTCTGCACGGGAGGGGGGTCTCTTCAATGTTTCAAGTGGCTTGGTTCTGTCTGTGTTGCTTTCACCCAAGGGAACGGCTAACTGGAACAGGAGCATAACCCGCACATCTAACAGGAAACGAATCATGCAAATTGCGTGGGAGGCTAAGGATGCTACGAAAATGAAGCATCATCGAGTCTAGTAGACGTGAGAAGGAACTCTTCGATCGCAAGGCTTCATGGTAGCTGTGTCCCCTAGGGGAAATGGTAGATGTGACGCCACCCGCTGATTGATGAACTCGAGAGACCTGCTGCCCAAAAAGCAATAAGCAAGTGCTTGAAGATGAAGCGTCGTAGATTTGTTAGTAATCGCCCGCAGACATATGAACCCCTAGAAGCCTGGGTTGTGATTCTCCGAAATTGTCTAGGCAACCCGATACCCGTGTCCCAGCTCTGAAAATCCCTACATTGTCGTAGTTCACTGATGGAATACCAAGAAGAATGAATTGGAAGCAGCATTAACGTAGCTAAATATCAGGACCATGCAACCTCTCGATCACATCTCTCAGCGCAGCACAACCCAATCGCACGCAACGCCCCAGCGCCCAAGGCCATCCAAGACGACCTCCCACGTGGGCCGCGCGATGCCGAGTACCACGCCCGGCCTCACATCATTCCCGACACCAAGACCACTGAGCCGCCCTAGGCCTGCCAGTATCAGCTTGACGGTGTTCGTCCCCAGAGCGTCCCCTCTCTCCTCGCTACCGTCGGCGCCAGCGGCGTTATTATTTATCCCGTCGAAGACTTGCCTGCCTAGCACAAGCGTCATACCTCGTGCGCTTCCATTCCCGCCTCGCAGGCTATCGACCCGGATTCTCGCGACCCATTCCTCATCACGCTTGGTGCCAGGCGCCGTCGTCGAACCTGAGCCAGGACCAGAGCCCGAGCCAGAGCCGATACCGGCCTCGACGTCGACGAGCCAATCGCGGAGTTCAGCCGCCAGGCCTCCTTGGACATACTTTGCGCCCTTGCGTCGCGGCGAGAAGACATCGGGCAAGGGCTCGGGACGCGGCGCGCCTTCTGGGACCTCGGCGGGCTTGAAGCGCGGGGCTCTCTGGAACGTCGGCTGATGTGTTTTTGGGGTCCGGTTCTCTTGATGGGGGAGAGGAGGAGGTGAGGAATATCCTCCCATATTCTCAGTGTAATCCTCGGGGGTTTCTTTACCCGACTCCGAGTCGTCTTCTGCGATTGACGGCTCAGAGAACGAGGTCTCGGGGTCTAGTAGGGGGTCGCCCATCTCAACATCCATTTCGCGCCCAATCTCGGTAAGGGGGGACGGGTCCTCGATCCCGACGCTAAACGGAGATACGGAGATACGTCTGCGTTTGGCGCGTCTTCCGCCGCTCCTATTTTGGCCTTCGCCATCGCTCCCTGCCCCCTGGCTGGGCGAGGACTCCTCCTGCACCAGGCCACCTTCGTCGACTGCAGAGTCCTCCTGCTCATCGTTCATGCGGCTTCCCGAGTACTCTTCGTTTACTATGGCATCGTCATTGGCGTAGTTTCCGTCGTCGTATTCGTTGAAATAACCTGCTGTTGGTAAAGGGGGCGGCGAGCTATCAATCAAGAGATCACGTCCCGTGCCGCGATGGCGGAACGGCGTCAGAGATGACGATGGTCCCGTGCCCGTGCCCGTGCTAGTGCCCGTGGCTGTCCCCGGCCGTGGCGTCGAGTGCAGCGAGAACCGCGGCGTGGCATGGAACTGCTGGCCGCTGGACTGGAAGGCTGGCTTGGGCGTCTCGCTGCGGGGCTGAGACCGCTTCGGCACGAGAAAGCGGTGCGGTGTTGGGGTCTGGCGATGGCATGAGCAAGCAATGTCCCTGGACGCTGGGGCAGAAGAAGGTGGAACTCACGGCCGGCGGCGGTGCCATGCTGCTCACATGGCATCGCAAAGGTTCAGAGCCCGGGGTTTGCGATGGTCCTGATGGGGGAAGCCAGATGACGAGGGCGCGACGAGGGCGTCATGGACGTGGATGGACGCATCTCAGGCTGGGATACTTCCATACTCGGCCATCGTGTCCCTTTGTCAAGTAAGGTAGGTATTTGTGTAGTTGGTCTGCTGGATGTCTCGGTAACTCGTACGGTTGTGTCGCACACTAGGTGAAGTGCTGTCTGTTAGGTTGTTACCTGTCGACGTCGTAGCGCTTCCATTCCACTGACTTATCGGTAAAACCTCGGTGGGTCACTCACTGCCTGCAGCTGTAGATCAGATCAGATGCTCTCTTTTTCATTATAGTTTAGTTATACGAAGTGACTTATTAAGACAACCGCCACCGTTGACTTGAATTGCATAAACCGGAGAATGCTGATTTAATCTCTACGAACCTACATATAGGTAGTTATCAAGCACCTATCACAATTATAAAGTTCAAAAAATGGAGATTCAAGAGTTGAGGTGCAAATTCACAGTCGAACGTAATAGACATCCACTAATGAGGTACCCAACCTATGTATCTGATTACGAGGTATCTATCTATCATTTTGTCTCTTTGTTCATTTCGGGTATTCGTTGCAATTCAGGTCAGGTCTAGTTTGGAAAGTTGCCAGTGAAAATACCCCCCCCAAAGACAAACAACCACACCAACGCCAACGCCAACGCCAAACGACTCTCAGAACACATTCATAATACCCAGCCTATAAAGCACCTAAGACCGCGCACCTTTCCCAGTAGAAAATCAAACACCACAGTAATGTTGAAGTTTGGGGGAGGACGCTACTCGAATGCGCCGCTCCCAAACAGACCACCAACAATCTTGCTTCTCCCCTCGGCGCCCTTCCACTTCTTCGCCTCGCGCCTCTTCTCCGCCTCGGCCACCTTCGCCCTGCGCTCGTTCTCGTGGGCGAAGTAGTTGATTCCCGACCGTTTCCCCGCGTTCTTCTTGAGTCTGCCGTCGTCGCCGAAGCTGGCGGACTTGTTCAGGGAGCCCGAGCTCCCGCTGGTGGAGGCGTGGCTGCTGTGGCCGCTGGTCGTCGAAGAGGCGAGGGGATTCGAGTTGGAAACCAGCTTGGTCGAGTTTGTCGTCGCCCGACGCAGTAGCGCCGGCACCTTGAACCCACTGCCGGTAGTGGAGGGCGCCGTGAAGGCAAGTTTGGCAGTGGTGCTTGTGGTGCTCGTGGAGAGTGACGACGAGTTGCGCTTCAATGTGATTCGGTCGACGACAGCAACGTTGACACGGCCGCCGAGACGACGATTCTCCTTATTGGAGCGTGACGTGGATGGACGCTCCGCTTCTTCGTCGCTATCAGATCCAATCTCGGTAGCAGGGATAATGGATCCTGTCGAGGCATTAGGCTCGTCAAGCAGAGTCGACAGAGACCTTCGAACCTCCGCGATCGATGCCGGACGGGCGTTGTCTCTGACGCGGCGCTCGTTGGGACCAGGCCGGGGAGCGTGATCATCTGTGCGAGAGCGTTTACGACCCGTTGTGGGGGGCTGGCTGTCGGGTATGGCCTTATCAGCTTGACCGACATTTTGGGACTGGCTGTCATCGCCGCTGGTGGATATGCTGTCGGCCAAATTTTCACCGAAATCCCACTCATCGTCGTCTTTCATATCCTCAATACTCTTAAGGAACGCTGCATTTCGGGGATTCTCCGCGATCTTGCTAATACGCTCATCTGCGAACAATGCCTTTTGCATCTTGGCAAATTGCCGGCGTTTCATCCGACGGCGTGCTTCGCCCCCGTCGTCTGAGTCGGAAAGGTCGAGGTCGTGCCCGTCGCCCCCGCGGCGTCGCTTGCGTAGCATGCCCGTAGTAATGTCTCGAAAGAGCTTATCAACTTGAGCAGCATCTGCCGCACGCTCGTGGTCCCTAGAGAGAAACAATCAGTATCGAGCAAGTTCCATGTTGTCGGTATGGTAACTTACGCCAATAAACCTGCTAGGTTGGCCGTGTCCCCGTCATTGTCCTTACTATCATCGATCATCTCTTTGGCGAGTTCCTCGTCCTCGTCGCTTGAGTCTTCTCCATCTACACCACCTAGACCGGCGTACTCGTCTTCAGATTCTTCTGCTTGCTCCTCAACCATCTCCAACGCTTTGCTCTTTTTCTTGTTGAACTTCTTTTTCAAGAGTCTCTCTCTCTTTGCTGCTTGCTCCATTAACCTAAACGCATTAGATGATGCAGCTGTCGCGTCGGATAACGCATCAGTCTGAGGGACGGATATATGTCCGGGGCTACTGAGATTGCCTGTAAACGGTAGCGTCGAGTTGGAGGCAGCGAGGTCGACTCTCCGTAGCAATTTACCACGTTTCCTTACAAGTGGAGACTCTGGGATGGCTGCTTCGTCTTGGAGCAAGATAGAACCGTCAGTTGATGGTGGCGGGTCGACAAAACGTTGTTTCAAGGGCGTGTAGTCCTGAAAACCCGTGTCTTGTGTGGGATCTAAGAAATCAGACATTTGTGTTGAATCTGCCGGGACGAGACTATCAAAACCATGGGCCTGTGATTGTGAATAATGCAACTGCAGTCCTTGCGTTTGGCTTTCGCGCCCTGGTGAGACTGGCATTTGAGAGGGCTGGCTGTTGAAGATCATATTGTTACCCTGGGACTGGCCGGCTGTGGCAGAGAACTGAGAATCAGGAAACTGATCGATGCTGGGCATGAAATCTTGAGGAGAACCACTGAAAGGTCCTACTTGACTATTGTCCATTGTACCAGCAAACATCTGAGTTAAGCCAAGGCCAGCAGGGGCGGCGACTGCAATCGGAAGCCCTGGAATAAAAGTCTTGGTAGCTGAGCGCAGGACTGAAGTTGGTGGTTTAGGAGACCCTGAACCCGGCACCGAAGGCGATTTTGGAAAGGCGCGTTTCGGCTTGGGAGTAGCCTCGACGTCACGGTCATCTTCATCGTCTGAGACGATCTGGACATGTTTCTTGGATCGCCGTGACCGTAGGGCTGTGGAACGCTTCATTGCTTCGATATCGTCATCCGAAAAATCAGACGCAGACTCTAGTGCTTCTTCATCAGACTTTGCCTCTTCTGCCTCATCTGCAAACATGGGCTGGTTCGAAGCCTCGTCTCCATCTCCAACTTCCTCGACTTCGGACCCAACAGTAGTATCATTGGCCTCGTGTTCCATTTCCTGCTCATCTTCAGAGCCAGAAATTTCAATTTCTTCGGCTTGTTCTCCTTCGCTGTCACGAAAGCTGTCGTCGTCGCTGTCATCCCAGGCAAGGGGATCCGCCTCTCCGTTCTTTCTCCTTTCCTTGCGATTCTGCTTTGCCTCCTCCCGTTCACGGAGCATGATCTCCTCGACCTCCTGACGTGCTCTGGCAACAATATCCTCGACCTGTTCTTGCTCACGCTCTCGTTCTTCGGCAGACTGAACAACGATGCCCTTGGACCGGAGGAATTCAAGACGTCTCTCCCGCTCAAGCTTCGCTTGGGCCTTGGCACGCTGCTGGAGAGACATGTGAAGTTCACCCAGGGTCATAGCCTGTTTCGTATTTCGGCCGCGTGCTGGTTCCCTGGGTGGAGAAGAAAGGTGTGCGAGGTTGCGCAATATCTTCATCCCAGTAGACACTTGTGTCTTGTTCTCGGGAACCCGAGAAAATATAGCATCGAGCTTGTCCTTCTTTGTAGGGTTGGTGATTTCGAGCTCATCGTCAGAGTCCATCAGCACAGTATGGACTTGCGCAGGAGGAAGTTTAACTCGGACTTGACGTAATGGTTTTCGTACCACCTGCTTGTTCTCAGAAACGGGGGCTGCCAAATCGACGGCTTTACCCTTCAGTATATCGTGATTCCCTGACTGAGCCAGGGCATCTTCTAAAGGAGCAAGCTCCTCATTCTCATCCTCATTTTCGAGTGGAGGGAGACTGCCGCCGGATATGGGCGCAGCTGTGTTCAGCGGGTCGAGGATCGGTTTTGGCGCGGTGGGAGGAGAACTTGGCGGTGTTCTATCATCTTCTGGATCCGCATCCGTCAGATGATGAACCGACCCAGGTGTCGTTGGGCGACTTGAAGCCAATTGCTTGTCTTCGACCTCTGTAGTGGTCCCCTCAGCCCGAAAGTTGAACCGTTGGAAGAGGGTAGATTTGCTGATCTTCTTTTTGGTTTTTGCTTCATGGGCGAGTTGTAGGCTTCGGCTCAGTCGCTGCGTTTCACGGTTCATTTCTTCTAGCGCCTTTCGGCTCGCCTTGCGAGCAGGACGTGACATATCCTGTGTAAGTTTACGACCGCCATCGTCGTCTGAAATGTCTGACACGTCGTCATCTTCGTCGCTGCCATATTCGGCAGGTATCTGCTCGCTGACATGCTGAGCGCGTTCTGCTCGTTTGCGCTCTTCCTCAGCTTCCCTATCCTGCCGCTCTTTTCTCTTCTTCTCAACCAGTGCCTTGAAACGGGCATTCTTGCTCAAGTCAATAGGTATGTCATCCTCATCGGAGTCAGAGACTGCCGGGTCATGGTCCAAGGTCGTCAATTTGTGTGGCGAAGGAGACACAAAGAGGCTGGGGGGTGACTGTTGGTCAACCTGAACAGTGGTTTCTGGCGTGGCTCCACGGTTGGGTCTAGCCAATCTCCTTCGGGACGGAGCTATTATATCATCTTCGTCGTCGCCATCCTCTGTAGGTAGGGGTTCCCGGGTCATGTCTTGTGTTGAAGTTGAGCTTGAGCGCGTGCTGCTGTCCTCCTGGGCACGTTCAGAGGTGTCTGAGGGTAATTTGGGGGGCTCGTCGGCTTTTGTGAAATTGGCATGCATTCGAGCAGCAATCCGGCCACGAGGTTGGATAATCTCAGCGTCATCCTCCCCTGTGCTTTCGTCTTCGGGGGCTCGTTCGACGTTGACCTTCCGCTTCTGCTTGTTCTTGTCGATCTTAGCAAAAAGCGATTTTGCGTCAATTGGACGAGTGCTCTCGTCGTCTGAAGACCCATCGTCTACGGCGGCTAACAAGGCCTTGAGTTTGGACCGGGGCGTCAGTTGTGGTGATGTAGGAGTGGACGCATCGCCAGCGGGCGACGATGCACGGGTGGAGGCCATATTGGTTATTGATTATGGCAGAACGAGGCGAGGTGGTTTAAAAAAATGATTGTGAACCAGATTTTATGCGAGCATTATATGATATTCAATAACCAGATTGCTTGCTTCCCTAAGTTCAGAACGTATAAAACATGCAAGAGTGCTGAGCATTGGTGGTGGTTGGTACTTTGAAGTAGGGATAGGTACAAATGCTGGTTGAATAGCATTGAGTGGTGGGGGTCATGTTTAAATACATGCACTTTATGGGACGCGACTAAGACGCGTGCTTGCCGCGTCGAGCTCGAATGGGTTAGGACTCCAGGCGAAACGTCATTGGTCACCGGCCCCACATTAAAGATGTTTATGACATTACCAGTGGGCAAACCAGCGACCAATACTTCGTACCCGGTACTTAAAGTAGGTAAGTTACACCCTTGAGTACAAGCAAGCCTCATATACATCACAGAGTATAAGTCTACAAGCATTTATATAATATGTAGTGGACGGGGCGAGAAGGCTCGATTATGGCTCGCAGTGAGCACTGCCGCCCTGCAGATCATCAGAACTACCGAAACAATATATAATATATAACTCATCTGTCGATGAAGGTCTATAATACAGACAGACAAGTCACAATCCAGACATAGATATGCCCGTCCGCGCTGGGCAGCTAAATGGAACAAAGCAAATGGGGTATCGCCCGACATCCAAAAGTACAAGCCCCTTTAGTACAGGCCCCTCCCGATTCATCGCAACGCCAAAAACGCCCTCTTTTAGTCTTTCCAGTGATGCCATGCGATCCGTCCATTTGCGCCAAGCCAATGCTCATACAGGGTCCGATACACGCAAAACTAAGGAATGGCCAACAATCCATCCAACACGTTATCCAGTACCAGCATGTCCTGCGCGCTCGTGCCCACCCAGAGCGACTCGTCTTCGTCAATGTCCATTGGGTCTAGTGCCGCGCCGCCGTTGACCATGCCGCTGGCATGGTGGCCGCCGTTCATCCCGTTGGGGGCACTCCCCTCGTCGACGCTTGCCACTATATACCCGGGCAGGTAGGTATAGTTACTGTAGTAGTCCAACTCGCCGTCCCTGTACGTATGTAGGACCGACTGACGAACAGTCGGCAATGAACTGATGCCACAGTCACCGATCTCCAAGGCGAGTCGTAGATCTGCCATCCCCAATGGCGGCCGCTCGCTCGCAGCCTTCGCCTCGATCGGCAATAGCCCGCTCTTATCTCTGGACAATTCCCCCTTAACGACAGCAGCTTCTTCCTTCTTCAGTTGTCGCCGGTATTTGTGGGTTTGTATCCACCCCACTGCGGCTCCAAACCCGGCGCTTCCCTTTTCACCAGGCCCGTTGCTTCTCGTCCTGCCGAAGATCGTAGATAAAAATTCTTTGATATACGTCTCGGTTGCGACAGTCATATATTGAGCGACATCGGGGGCATGGCCACCAGCGAGGCCGGCCGCGTATGATATCGGCAGCATCCGCGACTCGATGCTCGCAATATCGGGGAACTCGCCAGATTCGACAGCCAGCGGTTGCGCAAACCTTTTTCGTATCTCGAGGTCCAGATCTGTTATGTTGAGCGACTGCACTTTGATATAGGGGTCTCCCAACTTACTCATGCCGTTGAGCCCAGTGGCGCTCTGGGGGACTTCCGGAGCCCGTGCGGTCCTGCCACGGTGGTGATCCAGAAACATATCGGCCATAACGTCGTGGGGATCGAACTGCCCGAGATTAGTCTTAGCAACGCTACGTGGGCTTCTCGCAAGAGAGGGGATGCGCACATCGTTTAGTGCCAGATCTTTAATACGCCTCCTATCGCGGGTCGGAAGCTGCATAACATCGGCCTTCAGTCTTCGCTCCGCAGCATCGCCAGTCACGGGCTTTGCGCCGACGTTGGCGGCGGGCTTGTCATTAGCAGACACCCACGGCGCGAGCCCCTGGTCGGGCATCTCCCTCGTCAGGTTCCCATATATCGCGGCCAAGAGCTGGTTGTGGAGGTGCAGTTTCTCGCCATTGGGGACGGCGAGGATGGGGTCGACGCGTTCGGAGTATTCCACCTGGTTCAGCCGACCTAGGAGGCACTTTAGTCAGCTGCAGTAACGACAGGGCAGAGACGCAACAGCGAGGCAGAACGAACCCAACATAAACTGGGTGGTGGCATCTTTGTAGGCATTCCATCGCTCGGGGCCAATGGCAATCTTCAAGGTAGTATACAGGGGTTCTAGGTCGATGCGGGCGGGAATGATCTGGCTGGTCTTGGTGATCTTCTGGGTGGCGGGCGTCGACACCGTGATCGATTTGAGGACGGGCGTCGAGAGGTGGACGGACGGACGGCTGCTCAGAGCCGCGGGGTCTATATCGGGCATGTCGGGATGTGGGTTACGGGGACGGCCCAGCCAGGGAAGACAGAGGGATCGCGCAATATGGGCGAGAGTCGCGAGGCGAGGTGAAGTCTCGGCGATGGCGTAAGAATAGGTAGTAACCTAGGGAGCACTGTGCTACTACTGTACTTCGTACGGGTGCGCGCGCGGCTACAGACACAGCGCCGCCCGAAGCCGGGGACAAAATCCCATGGATCTCCTAGTCTCGGCGCATGCGACCACAGTTATAGCTTCGAGATGATGAAATCACGTTGCGGGCGGCCGCCATGCGATGAAGAGTGCTGGTAGCCTGCAATCAGGTGATGAGATACGATGTCGTCTGTGGTGGGAATGGAATTGTTAGACAGAAACGCGGGTAGCGGCTGGATAGGGCGTGAGGCCAGCAGCGTTGCAGCGCTCTTGGGTGGGTCCGAGGTTCTATCTACCTGCTCATCCGGTATAATCTGCGGGCGAAAAGTAGGGGTCAGAAGTACTCAGTACAGTTTGGTAACAGCCCTGTTGCAACTTTACTTCGGACAGCGGTAACGGTTACAGCGACGGGTGACCTGACTGGTTAGGTACATTAGGTACCTACATGTGAATATGCACGACATTGTATCGCGCCTCGCGCTTCTACCTATTGTACCTTCACTGAACCAACAGATGACAACTCCTACCTAGACCACAACTCTGCGCTGTTCAACAGCTTTTCAGCGTCTACCTCCCTCATAGACGCAGACAAGATGACACAATGTCTCGACAGGGCCCCGACCGCTCCAAGCGCGTTGATACCAGCATCAGCCGCCTCATCTCCCAAATAATACCCGACGACCCCTACAACACCGAGGACGAGAACCAGCAGAGACATGACCTGCTCTTCCAGCAGGTCAAGGAGCAACTCGAACGGCAAGTGCGCACACCCTTTCCGTCGGAGGGATGGTGAGGAGAAGAAGAGGAAGGCGGAGGTGGGGGTGAAGGTGGAGGTGAAGGAAGAGCAGAAAGGAAGAGCAGAAAGAAGAGAAGGAGAGGAGAAGAGGATCGAGAGTAGAAGAGGTGACAGCACTCTATAAATACGAGATGGCAACTAACATTCTGGAACTCTCCTTGTAGGCCTCATCCGCCTCCCCTGGCTGACCAAAACCATGCCTCGGAACTCATCCGCCGTCGGCTGGTGCAATCTGATCCAAACTTGGCACTGCGCTTTTCCAATCTTTATTCGAGGTTGTTAGCCCTGCCGATTCTAGATCAGAAATGGGCCATGCTCTATCTGCTTCACCAACTGACCGATTCCTCCGATCCTAATGTACCCGATCCTGTTGCCTTCGCCGAGTTTCAGCAGGAGGAGGCGAGACGGCAGAGGCGCCGTGACAGGGAAGAGTTCGGGTCCCTGAGTCCCTCGGATCGCGATAGCGAGAACGGGTTAGCACCAGATCCCATGGCTGGTGTCTCCCGCCCAACCGATTTGCGCCACATTTTGAAGAACCCCAAGGAGTCAAAGTCCTCGGCTGAGGATTCTCCCTATAGCAGCGCCAGGCGTGCAGTATCTCCAGGCGAGGGGAAGCGCAACAAAGTCCAGGTCGACGAACAGCCTGATCCGCCGAGGCGAGACGTTGCCATCAAGTCTAAGCTGTTAGCGGATAACTACTCGGGCATCGAACCTGCTGAGCCAGCCATACTCAGGGATCTTCCCTACACCTTGCAAGGTGTCTCCTCTGCCACGCTCCCCTTTGGCATCGAATATTCTCTGAAGCTGCCTTCCTCGCTCCCGCCTCCCCTAATAGGCCTGCTTCACACGCTTGCCGAGCCTTCGCTTCTGTGTAAAGCCCTCCAAGACTTCGTCAAGACACCCGCAAAGGGGCTACTAGATCAAAGCCTTCGAGCTGCTATTAATGATGAGCTCCGGTCTTATCTAACTCTCGTAGCATCCCTCGAAGGCCAGATACGACGGGCTCTAGCATCCATCGACGAGACGGCACCTCGAAGTGGCATAGGGAAGGCTGGTGTCACCCTCAAGCGTTGTGTGGTTTGGACGCGCGAGGCGACCATGGGTCTGAGACTTTTAAGTCTGATAGCCGAGGAATCGAAGACCAGGAAAGGGGGTCAGATTATCTCGCTTATCCACTCCTTTTCAACATCACATGGCGACCCCATCGTTGGCGCCTTCGCGGAACGCCTATTAACGCCCGTAACACGGCCATTTTACGATATTCTCCGTCACTGGATTTATGACGGCGAGCTTTCTGACCCGTACTTGGAGTTTTTTATACAACTGAAATCCACCTCAGAATCAGTATCCAAAACAAAGACGGGTTCGACAAACGTTTGGGACGAGAAATATGATATGTCGCATACCATGATTCCCTCAATTGTCACACTAGAATTTGCTAATAAAGTTCACTCGATTGGGAAGTCTCTGAACTTCATCCGTCATAGCTGTGGCGATGCACAATGGGTCGAAACCTATTCTAAAGCGTCGTCCAAAGAGCTCCGCTACGGAGATACCGCTACGCTCGAATCCTGGATCGACGATGCTTACAAAATTACGATGCGTCGCTTAGTGCATCTGATGATGCACAAATTCCACCTCTTTGAGCACCTCCAGGCGCTCAAGAGCTACATCCTCCTGGGTCAAGGCGACTTCATTGCCCTCCTAATGGAGTCTCTCGCCGCCAACTTAGATAGGCCCGCCGGTGCGCAGTACCGACATACACTAACTGCACAGCTCGAGCACGCCATCCGTGGGTCCAATGCTCAGTATGACTCTCCGGAAGTCCTTCGTCGCCTAGATGCCCGCATGCTTCAGCTCTCCCATGGCGACATCGGCTGGGATTGTTTCACGCTGGAATATAAGATCGATGCGCCAGTCGATGTCGTCGTATCAGATTGGGGTAATCGTCAGTATCTCAAGGTCTTCAACTTCCTCTGGCGTATCAAGCGCGTTGAGTTCGCACTTTCGTCTACCTGGAGAAAGGTGACCACGGGCTCGAGAGGCGTTCTCCAGACGGACCATGCCGCTGTCGAAGAGACGTGGAAGATGACACGAGGGTTTCTTGCCGAGATGGTCCATTTCGTGGGCCAATTGCAATATTACATCCTTTTCGAGGTCATCGAGAGTTCTTGGACAGAACTCCAGGCCCGCCTCAAGCGCGAAGACGCCACGCTTGACGACATCATCAAAGCTCATAAGAACTATCTCAACTCCATCACACACAAAGGTCTCCTAGGCGCACGTAGGCGACGCTTTGTAGCTTCCTCCTCAAACGGTTCTGCTACCGGCGCGAGCGAGGAAGACGATAATAGTTACATGATTCAGCTCGGAGAACTTCTACGCACCATGCTTTCATACCGTGAGTGCGTCGACGGCTTGTATTCGTGGTCAGTCTCGGACTTCACGCGCCGGCAAGAGGCTGATCTTCGACGCAAGGATATGGGCTTCGACGAGGGCCCCGAGGGCTCGCACAGCGAATTCCCTGCCTTGCAAGAGCGCCTTCGACACCTTGGTGACCGTTTCCGCACGCGTCTGCAGATCCTCCTGGGCGATCTCGCTTACCAGCCCGACATCGACCTCCGATTTCTCGGCGTCGCCATGAACTTCAATGATGTGTACCAACCCGTCCGCCGAAAGCTCAAAAGCACCCCGGCCCCGGCCACGGCCAATGTCGCGGAGAGGGAGAGACGCAGGGAAAGGGAAATGGAATGAAGAGAGCAATAAAGAACCGCGGTAATATTATCTTATTACTGAGAGTTCCATCGTGGTCGAGGGAATCGGGATGTACGAGTACCATCAGTCAATAGATAGGCGTTCCAGGGCGGAGCGGGCAGCCGGGTTAGTTTCTTCTACGTGGACATGACTCGGGCGAGTAATGATGAATTGAAAATGATATCGTAGGTTTCACGCAGTTCCGCAGTACTACATGCACGGGGTCCCTTATAGCGAAGCCGTGCTACGCGCAGCATAGGCTCTGCCACTCACTTATTTACTTCCTTCTCGAGGCAGCGGACTCTGGCTATGCACGGGGCTTTCTCGATGCTCTAATACGGGAAATATCCTTCGAACTTGCGAAGCATAGGGCAAGTTGAAATGGAAAGGGAGTTAAACATACGTATCTGATGGCCAAGCAACTTGGGGGCCCCTAGAAATCTAGACTGCGCAGCCTCGCGACGTGCGTGAGCCAAGGCATCATACCCCGTAGCCTGCAGTCTGCCTAAACTGGCGTAGCAAATTTGAGTAATCTCCTCGCGTATGAACGGCATATAGAGGCTAACGGTAAATCCTTAATCTCTTGTAGTTAATTTTCTGTCGCGTTCGGCAAAGTTGGAACCTAACAAGTATGTAGGGAAAGGCACCATACTTGCACACCACAGCTAGCCCCTTCCGAGGACGCTTTTAGATGCTTGCTTTCGTATGTTAAGCCAGATAGACTCAACGACGGTGTAGATGATAATCATCGGACACCTATCCATCATGCGGTTCTACTTCAAATATCGAATCTTTCACTTCATTATGTTCATCACGGCTGCGACATCAACCGAACTGCACGAGACGGCAAATCGCCTTTGCATCTAGCAATGGTATCACAGGCATGGCGGTGGCATTCTATATGGCGTTAAGGCAAGGGGATCAAGTCGCTCGCAATAGTTTCGTCACGCAAGGTTGGCCAATTGATTCAGAGATGCACAAGCCTTGACCTGTCGCCCGCCTAATGCTTGCGATCAGTAAGCGGATGTCTTCTCAAATGGTGAAGTGGCTTCTTAGAAAAGAAGCAAAGGTTTCGATCACGTTCGAAGGGCCAAAGATGCCGAAACATGCTAAAGCTTTAGAGGCAGCTATAGCTGTGGATGGCTACAACCATCTACTGTCCACCCTCCTCCGCCGCTACAAGCAAGAAGGTGGTGATTTCAGCCGCTTAAAAACAGACGGCATTGCATGTAGCTGTGTGGACAAGGAATTACGTGGGGCTCGCAGTTCAGTTAAAAGCTATGTCGACTATCCTACGACGTGAAGGATATTGTTAATCAGAAAAACGACCTATGGGACAGCATGACAGCCTTACACCGAGCTGCGGATCTTGGTTGTCTTTATGCCGCAGAAGCCCTCAATCACGAATGGGACAGACCTGATCTCACGGATCTTAATAGTTTCACGCCTTTTCACTATGCCGCAAAGAAGGACTCAATCGATGTGCTCAAACTTCTCATAGAGCATGGAGCTTGCATTGAGCCACTGGCCTCGCCCGCATTACGAATGCCTCTCATGCTCGCTTTTTCGGAGGGCCACGTCGAGGTAGCGAAGCATTTATTACGGTTTGAGCCGAACATTACGGAGGATTCATGTGGTATGGACCTTATTAATATCACCCTGCAAGAGGCCGATGAATCTTCCGAGATGGAACAATGCACCATTCTATTTCGTGGAGGTTTTAATCTCCACTAAGTGGATATAAAAGGCGTATGTTCTTTATTCAACGTAATGGCAGATTCCAGTCATTGGGTTTTGCGGCATATTCTCATGGTATACCCGCTGTCTGTGCGTATCCAGGACATTCAATGGCCTGCCCCTTGCATTCGGGGTATATTGGTTTCGGACCGCGATTGTCTCGCTAATATCACAAGAGGGTACCGCCTTATTCATCGTTACTTTGGGCGAGAAGAACCCTTGAAGGTGTCAGACTCAGTCGCTGTTGGCAAAGGTAGCCTGTTGTGTATGGCTGCGTCGCCAGGACTTGTTGCTGCCGTTGATAATCTGCTCTCAATCGGTATCGAATATTGAGGTCGAAGTTTGTGACCAAGGTACTGACTGCATTGACTGTTGCGGCGACTCATGGTCAGCTCGAGGCAGTCAAATATCTGGTACGACGAGGAGCGAAGCTTTTTCATGAATCTAGCTGTTCTCAAGAGAGCGTATTCCCGGTAATGGCAGCTCATGGAAAGAAGGAAGTACTGCGTTAGCTACTAGTTGATCGTCATACTGACCAAGCCAAGATCACGAAGGCCGACTCCAGGTTGGATAGGAAAAACGAAGGGCTGAGACCATGCTCGAGTATGCTATCAGATTTTAGAAGATTTTGAAGGCACTCGGAGGTGAGGTTGTGAAACTAACTGTCGAAACACGAAAACGAAGGGGGACACGGACGATTCTAGTTACGCGGGCGATTCGAGTGATGACAGCAGTATTAGAGACCATGATACTAGCGCCGACGAAGATGCCAGTGACGAGATTGAGGGGAGTGAGGATGAACAAATTGCTTGAAATGCCCGAGGTACTACTGCATGTCAGAATACTTTGCAATTATTCAACTCAATAATATATATATAATAACAAGAGCTAGGAATAATCGGTAGCACCACAATCAACAATTGCCTGTGAACAAGGCTATCGCACCGCCATAATAAGTCAGCAGAGACTTTCGTACCAAGTGATCTATATTGCATGTTGCCAAATTAGATCTTCCCCCTAGTTATCACTTGAAGCCCCTATCTAGTAGAGAACCACCTAGTCGAAGACGCGGCCGTATAACTCCCCCTCATCTTCATGCATCCTTGTTGCTATAGTCATTCGTTGTAGGTGAGCCCGGCTCCCCCCCACCCCCCCTATTTTCCTGCTTCTCTTCCTTTTTCTTCTTTTTTTTTCTTTTTTCCCCCCAATTACGCCTCTTTTCTTTTCCATTTACCGCTTCTATCAATCTTTGAGCTCTTTCTACTCGGCAAGTTCCGAGGTCTAGTTGAATGGCGTCGCAGAAGGCTTCTGATGAGATTTCGAGCGGGGGTGCCTCACCCGCCTTTGGCGACTTACCAATGGTGTTGCAGACGTAATTTTCTAGTGAGAGGCGTAGTCGTGCTGATGGGCTTGCATGAGAACCCTAACTTAGAAACATAGAAGGCTAGGTAGTTAGTCCCTATGCATAACACATGGGCCGCATCCGGTGCTTGTGGAAATACACTCGGTTTATGAATGATCTTCTTGAGCGGCATGAATTGCCTACCCGAAGTCAATTATTATTGTCTCATCGGTATGTCTCTGTTTGAAACAGGAGTATACACCCGAAAAAGCACCCGTGACGACTCTATGTGATGCGGCCACACCTCAATAAGTATTAGATCGATCGACAAATCAGAGCAACTGTCTCTCGGAATAGGACTGTACCGGTGCACCCCTAAAAATAGAACACAGGACACTTGACCATTCACAGTTCCTTATAGTGATTACTGTGACACAAAAGGCATGCGTAATTATTCTTCTCTACGGGTTTGCATCCCGTCCGCTAGATTGGCAAACGAAATAAATGAATAAACATTATTTTCATAACGCCTCGTGGTCTCGGGCTCGTGACAGATCTGTCACAAACACGAGTCGACGATAGATGATATACGATTTCAGAGTCGAGACGCGACACCGTCTAGGCCCAATAACAATACGCATAATTCGCAATTCAGCCAATCGACTCATGAATCGCATCAACCTGTTTCGCGTTTGTACATGCATGGACATAGGTATTGTGCATTAGCCGGAGCTCAGCATCCATCAATAGCGTCCCGAGTAACCCAGGCTTACCTCTACCGTCCGACATAAACAAACACAAGTATAATTCATTTGCAACGTATTCCTTATTAACATGTTCCGCCCCGGGTTTTGTCTGTTCTGTATATCCGATAACAAGTAAATAGCCATGTCTATATTCATCCATCCTGTAGAACAAGGTTGTCAAGACGATGTGACTATCAACAAGTAACAGACGATTGACCTTCTATATTCGATTAAGCTATTATGACTGTGACTCATCCGTTGCTATCCTATTTGTGTACTCTGCGATTGCTTAGTTCTAATTTTATGTCGAAAGTCGTCCGTTTCTCGAGATTGCGTCTGAGCTTGCTGAGGGGGGATCGAGGACGCGGCCCCTGGTTGGAAGAAACAGTTTCGTACGCTGCCCTGAAGTTAATAGCAGCTAAGAATATACGCCGGGTAACATAAATATTTCACAAAAGTGTGGTTAGCATGTCAGTATCAAATAATAGACCAGATAGATAGATAGACAGACAAGCTAGCTCCTGAGGTCCTAGATATCATTACCATTCTATGCGGGCACCCGCCGTCAAGTTACCAAGCTAGTCATTAGAGGGAGTAGGTGCTAGGTACCTGTCTAGTCGTCGCCCATATTACAAAGGCGCGTAAACTAGATATTTGATCCTCGATGTACGTTGCCTCATTATCTTCCAGCCGAGCGGTAGGCGGCAAGAGTGCCTTGAAAACAGACGTTTGTCAAAGCTGTCAAGTAGTACCGTCCTGCGGGAACCCCCAAAGAAGGCCAGCATTATGATCACTTGAATAGGTCTCTCTCCCCCAATTCACTGGGCATTGTCAAGCCATCATAAATAAGTGCACACACCAAATCTCACTAAGTCTGAAGAGGGCTGTGGGATAATCAACTATCATCACTATCGTTATTCACATAAAAAAAAAACAAAAGAAATTGTAGAAGTGCTATCATATCGTCATTCATACGTTGTGTTTCGTAAAACGTCGACATCAGACTTTGTAATGTCCTCAACCCCCAAGAAGTTCCAGGCAGAGAATTGACGATTGGGCAGGATTATTCTCCGCCTACAAATCTGGTACGACCGGTACCGTCCAACAAACGCTTTTATACCACCATGAGCAGTAATTAGTCCGCCTATTTGAACCTTTTCGCTTTTCTTTCAACGCCGAGTGAAGCGATGTCAATTATATAAACGCCGCCTTCCGTCTCCCCCGAGCCGTGATGTTGTACAGAGAAACTTCTCGTAATGGTAACAGCTCAGTGTCGGATATCAGGGGGATAGCGCTGATGGTCTACCAGAGAATGGTACCGAGTCAGCGAAACCACTGTCCGCATATACATCTTTCCCTTTTTTTTTTTTTTTTTTTCTTTCTTTCTTTCTCTTTTTTCGATCTTAAGATCTAGGCCGATGAAGTACCAAGGACTTAGGCTTCTTATCAGATGAAAACCCCCCCTAATCGTTCGTAGCGTGAGTTTCGTCAGATGGGACGTCGTACGCCAACAAAGGGCGCACTGACGATAGGCTTGCTGAACCATGTTGAGGAGATATGCATATCCCTAGTGTTGGCCGGTATTGCCACCATGTATCCAGCAAAGCTGGCAAATAATCATTGACCCAACGCCTATTCCCAGATGTGATCCCATATCCAGCGCTTGTAAGATCGAGCAACATGCGACGAACGAATTTCAACCCAAATTCGACAATTGCAGTTGCCAGATCAGACGTCCGTCATTTCCGTATCGCAGGATGATGGCTCAATAACTTCGTCTCCGGGGCCCCAATTGCCCTCAAATACAGTAGCACCAGCTCGCCGACGATAGTTAACCCAAGTTAATGCCTCCAGTTGAAGCAGATCCAAAGCAGTGAAGCGTAACACTGGGACAGCGGCTAGCATCCGCCTAACTACCATGTCCAAGGAGCTGCCGTGGTTGGGATCACTCATAAAGAGAGGTGGCTGCTGTAACTCTGTCTTTCGACTAGAGCCTGTGCGGTGCAGACCAAAGATGTCGCCTGATTGCCTGACCCCACTTCTGAGGATATAGCTTCGGCGACCAGTCCTGGTTGTATTTCCATCATTGTCGACAGCACCCAGGTTGCGCTCGGTTTCATCAAGTGGCAGGCCTTCCGCATCTCGCTGGACAGCATCGCCAACTTGGGTAAGAACCGGGACCTCTGAGAAGTCGTCCTCTCTCAAGGCAGTCCACGTTGCTCCGTTCTGGGGAAGCTTGACATTGGCCGCGATCTCCAGCATAATCAATCCCAGAGAGAAGATGTCAACCGGCGTATCAATTTCGGATCGAAGAGCTTCAGGGGCCAGATACTCTCGATCTCCATCCAAGTCGAAGCCAGTGTCAGATGGTTCTCGCAGAGATGTCGCTAATCCGAAATCTCCAATCTTCAAGGTTCCATCAAAGCCAACCAGTATGTTCGAGGGTTTCATATCGCGATGGACGAACCCAGCGGAATGAATATTTTTCAATCCCTAAGAATGTTAGCACCCAATTTGTTCATTTATAGAAGGCACAGTGAGAAGCATACCTCGGTCACCTCGAGCATAATTTTCCAGATCCTAAAGTCATCCAGGCGTCCCTTTGCTCCCACCTCTATGAGGAACTCATGTAAATTACCCTCTTCGCAGAACTCGGTCTGGATATACAGACTGTTGTTCTCCTCCCAGTTGTCGACGAGCTGTAGGACATGAGAAAAACCAACAAGGCTCTTCAGGACATTAACTTCCCTCAAACGTAGTTTTCGGTCTTTGTCTCCTTGGATCGGAAGAATCGACTTCTTCACAGCAAATACTCTGCTCGGTGGAGGGGAAGTGGGCGTCGTACTCAACGGATGAGTCGGCGTACAGAAGAAGCCATTTTCAGTCGCGACGAGAGGCTTAACAGATTCGACAACTTTGTATACTTCTGAGAATTCGCCTCGTCCTATAAACTCCACCTTGCCAAAACGATGCATCAAAGTTTGGTCTAGTTCATGGCTGGCCTGTCCGTGAACAGGAGTGATAATGCGCCTGTCGAGCGACTGCGAGAAGGGGTGTTGTCGTGTCGTTGGAGTAGCAGGTGGTATAATTGATGCTCGCCCATTGCTTCCAGGGAAGAGGAAGCTATCCGTGGGCTTGAAGACGGGTGAGTGGCTTCTGTCCAGGGCAAACCCACATTCTTGTGGTGTTTGAGGTGATGCGTTGTCCGCAGATTCGAGACGGTCCAATGGACTGGCTGTATTCATGTCATTATTCTTAGCAAACTCCAACCTTGGGACGGGGTTCATGGTCGCTTTAGCCGTGGTCTCAAACAGCGCAAGCGGGGGAAGTGAACCACGCTTAGCTCTGGACTGACTGAATGATGACAATGGGAGAGAAGTAGACGGGGCGGGCGCTTGTGAAATAGCAGTTGGATAATGGCATGCATCCTCATGATGGGGACCACCACCTCCAACCGAGTTATTATCGCAAGGCTCGTTCAATAAGCTTGACTTACAGCTAGCATTGGCATTGGCATCTGGCTGCCAGGCAGCAACCTGATGATTTGTGGACGTAGAAGGAGGGAGAAAACGGTGTGTAGTCGGGCTCTCGATCAATAGGTCACTCAAATTGCTTGAGCTTTGGTTGACTAGCTGGATTTTCGTTGGCGTGGGTGGCATAAAGCTCTCATCGCAAGTATCCATCTCATCCGCAATTTTACTTGGGCTCTTGCCTTCATCGCTGTAAAGACTGAACAGGCTTCCTTTACGAGAATGTCTTGAATTGAACCCTTGGAAAAGGACTGGCCGCGGCGGCTCGTTTGGCGAGTTACGTCCGAAGGGAGTTGTGGGGGATCCATGATGTCTATTAAACCTTGCCCCTCTCTTCCCTAGGCCTGTCGGTGGTGGTGGCGGATATGTTGCATAGCCATGAGTTGGCTTCTTGGGCAAGGGAGGTGCTTTCTTGCACGGTGTATCTGGAACAGCTCCGCCAAAAAATGTATTCGGAAGTCTTTCTTCGGGATTTCTGACCATCTTGGACACGAGACCAGTGGATGCGAAGGCCCCTAAATAAGGCTTCGCGTGCTTATAGTCTGGAGTTGACACACTAGCAACGGGGCCTCCCGGATAATCGGGCATGGGGCGAACGGCACCCAGAGGCAGGCTCTTCGAAAAGTTCATACGCACTCTGGGCTTCTCAGCCTGAATTGGAAAGTGAGTTGGTGAGTCATCGCATAGGCTTGAGCCTGATGATGATGTTGTGATAGTCCGAGAGAGCGGATGACGTTGAGGGGTTGGGTGAAGAGAGAGAGGCACCGGGTTAATACTGGTCTCCACGAATTGGCTTTCCTGGGAGAATGGCGTGAAAGAATCTATAGATAATCGCGGCCGATTCGCATCGGCGCCAGTAGCCGCTTCTGGTGAGTTCTGCGGCATTGCGGCCATCGTCGACAACGAGGCCATTCCAGTTCGTCGTGATAAAGAGGTCCGATCACTGTTGTGACGCTGCTGGAGGGTAGACCTACGGAGCGATCCAGCTCTCCGTGGCATTGACGCTTGTGTTATTGAATACGATGACTCCGTGGTGCTGGGAGCGACGGGATTCGTCCAGTCATACTCGCCAGGCGAATCATCGTGGATCTCCATTGCGCTTGATGGCTTGGGGAAATGATCGAAGATATTAAAGCCATCTCCCAAGCTCGAAGGGCCGTAACTTCGACGTTTTGCCTTGGGGTTATTTTCAGCCGACTGGTCGAGATTCATAGTGGCGTCGTTCCTCTTCTTCAAAGGGCTCGCCTCCGGAAAGGGTTGCTGATTGAGTACGGATGAGCCGGACATGTCGAGATGCATACTATGCCGACTCGATGACTTCTCGGCGCTCTTCCTTGCTGCCGAAGAGCGTGCGGGTGTGGCGCTCGTATTTTCCTGTCCGTAGGTAACAGCAGATGTGAAGTAAGGCGTTGTATTGCCTACAGAAGAGGCGTTATTCAAAGCGCGTCTAGATGGGCTGCGCGGAGATGTACGTGGTGATGAGCGGATTCGTGTTTGTGATCGTGTTGCTGTTGTCGGGCCCAGCGGACTTCTGGAGGCTGATTTAGTAGCAGATCTCAATGAAAGTTTGACGCTAGGTCTGAAGGGCGTCGCCAGGGGCGACGGAGTGTGAGAGTTTAGTTGGGCTGAACTCAAATGGCCAGGTGTGAAATATTGAGACTGTACGCGACGACAAGAGGGCGAAGCGGGTGCCGAGCTAGTGTCCGAGCTGCTCTGGGAAGCTGTGCGAGCCAAGGAAAACTTAGACGGCGAACGTGACAATGAGCGTCTTAGCGTTCTGAAACCAGGTTGCACATCGACACGGTGGTGATGCGGGTGTGTGGGTGACGGCAAGGTCAGAGTGCCCCCGCTATTCGACATCTTCAGATGCTTTGGGAGGTAAGGGCGCGCGCGGGACGCGACAAAATAATGGTTAGACCGAATGCAAGGGCGAGAATGGTAATGGCGCGCGAGTTGTGTCGCTGTGACGTGACGTGACGTGTAGACAATGCGCCAGCGTTGATGAAGCAGCCGCAGAGGAATGGACGATGTCTGCGCGGGTATTGATCGATGTGAGAAATGTAGGCGGGGCAGAGTAATTAATCAGACGAAGACATCTGGAATGTCAATGATGACCGGACAAGAGTACTCTTCTTTCTTCAACAATGACGACGGGATAGGGCTGCTCTCATGGGTTGTGTCTCAGCGCGGACAAATAGTTTGGGCACTGGTAGGGATATGTGATGTTGATGAGTTTGTGGAGCTGTTCTCGTCGCAGAAGCGATGCGCTTTCCTAGTACTATTGTATTCCGACTACGACAGGTAGTGTAGAGAGAGAGGTCCGGGAGCTGTCGTGGGAGGTGTTGCGTGCGGATGAGCAAATATGTCGTTGAGGCTCTGGGGCGCAACAGACAGGACAGCACATGCGAGACAGAAACGAATCAGTTGCCACGCAGGCGATCCGATCCTGACGTGTGGGTTGTGGGTTCTTGAACCGTGTGGGTGTGATGTCAATGAATCAGGTTGGGCGATCAGGGAGGAGCGAAGCGTGGCAAAAGAGTACCTAACTAATCCAGCACCCTTTCCCACACCTCAACACAACTCTTCGGGCAGCCAGCGCACACACAGAGAAAGATAGACTGCCGCCGACGATGCAGACAAGAGTAGGTATTTTCCTGCTGGTGGTGGTGTTGGTGGTGGTGGTGGTGATTACTGGGGGAGGTTGCAGGTAGGGTAGGCAATTTCTTTAAGCCTCAGAGGTAGGGTCCTCTTACACACGCACGATTTCACAGGGGAAGAGAAAGGGGGGAGGGTGAGCGCAGAGGCGCAGGGCGGGTAGGCGGGTAGGTCAGCTGCGTTGTGTAAGGTCACAAGTAGCGGTCAAGGGCGCGGTACAAGACCGGGGGGCATGGAGTAGCTGCGGTCTGTGGCAGTTTCTGAGTGTTGAGGAGAGATCGCGCTTACTCTGTGTGTACTCGCAGCCTAGAAGTGACTTGTGCGTGTTAGTGGACAATTGAAAGCGCGTTTGTTTATTTTACACACGTACTAGTCACGCGTCTTGGGGGTTTAAAGTGGATACACCCCTCACCAAAATCCGCTACCTTGGTCCACCGTTTATAATAGGTACCATGTAGATAGGATGGGGCGAGCTACTACCCGAACAAGTGTAGTTTGGTACCTGCGCTAGACATCAACCCCTGCCCTTGTATACACGCCGTCTACATGTAGCTGCAAACCTCGTTTACCTACACGTGTAAGCCTTCAGACAGTTATCTTTTGGATTTCTCCCTGATTCTCTTTGCGATGGTCTCTGTCCTTTTTCTTTCTAACATCTCTGATATGTGATCTTAATAGTATCCTAAGTCCTGTTGCCCTAAATCATATATTTGTTCTCGCATGTTATTAGATTTGCTTGCACTAATACATACTGAATCAAGGTTGTTGAAGGTTTTTTGTTTTGTTTATATTTTTGTTTATTATTTTTTTGGCTTGGGGCGCACATGTGTAAGTTAGCATCTATATGTCGTGTCAACTTGTACTTACTGTCAACTTTATTCCCCTCCCATCTATATACATGTATGTATCTCCCTTCCTCTCGCGCGCGGTACCTACCGTCAGGGCTATCTTTGGGCCAACCACTCGGGTTCGCATGGACCCTTGAGCGCTCCCAGTATCACTAAGCGCGTAGTGCTGCCGTGGACTCCGCTAAGCCTCAGTTACCCTAGTCTCATTGTACCTATTGCTTTTGGACACGTAGGACGCCCCCTTCAGAATATAGTTTCCCACTGAGCGCTATGGACGCAGGAGAGGAAATCTGAATCACGAGTCGCAACCGGTTTCTTGATGTTTCAAGTAAGCCCAATGCTCTCCTCTCACATTTTCCATAGTCGATGTTGTGTCCCTAGATGCCAGTGCTCGGCAAATCAGTGTATAATATTAGTACAAGGTACACTAAGGTAACCTACTACCTACATGTAGTGTACCTAGTACAATATTGATGATCATTTACGGCTGCAGTGATCACCACAGGGGCAGTTACTAAATGCGTACCTAGTGTACCGCTCCAGTACGTAGTGTAGCATGGGTGTAGCAAAAGAATATTGGGTTAAATTCTCCGCGTCTTGAAAATTCATTGTGGCCTTATCTCGCTGGGATTTACTCCCACCTGAATTAGTTCTTGCTGGCTCAGACTGGTTAGACACCGTCGCGATGTTATTACTACCACGGGTTCATTTTCCGATTGCGACACAATAACAACACCAACTACCCGGGACCTATATAGCGTACGTGGTATGCTATAGGTGTACCCAGTGCCATGGAACCCATAGGTACTATAGCATCTCTCCGACTATTGCGCGCTGCATATCTCATACTCGGTATTATCCCATTTGGCGACTTCATGATCAAATATTAAATGAAAAAGGTTTGCATTCCACTTCAACAATGTGCCATCGTTGCAATAGAGTGTCTCATACGAAGTACCTCCACGTGTCTACTATGAAGGATTATGTATGTAGGTATCTATCTTAGTTGTCGCAAGGGGCCACCAGCCCTGATCCTCGAGAGCCCCTCCAAACCGCCTCTAAAACAACTTCCCGCCCCTCTGCAAGTGCAAGTGGCTGGTTGGTGGTACGTAGCACAACGGCTAGGTACCAACATTAGTCGGCTAGCACAGGACTCGGGAGTGTTTTGGACAGCAAGATGAACCGTGTGTCAGCGCTTGCCAGATGTACACTCCCCAGGTACCGCCTAACGGCAGGATCTATCCGGCCCTAGCTAGGGGTCGAAGCTTATTAAAGCTGCCATCCCGTCGCAACTGCCTGCCTGTGCTATAGGTACAAACACTATACCTTAGGTGCTTAGTATGCACCTAGTATATTTGGGTAACCAAAGGATTACCTAAGGTATAATAAGCCCGTGACTCTCACGATATTGACATGATATACGTAGGCGCGTGCGCTTTTCGATGGCATCGGCCAGATACCTCATCCGTCTCTTTCGCAATTGACAAAACTGCGTTCGAATCATTCTTGAGAATGAGGCACTCGCATGCACTCGACCACAGCAAGCGCAAGGTCCGGATACTTTTCCAGCAGCGGCTTCATATGAGTGCGAAATCCATCGTCGTTGTATCCCGCCGCGATGAGCATCGGTGGAATGGCGCGCATCATCGTGTCCGACTCGGGTACAGTCTTGTAGAGCTCACTGCAGCACGTAAGGGTCAGCAATGATCATCTCCGGGAGGGGCTCGCACCGTAAGTGTCTTGGAGGACACTTCGTACTCCCCGAGAAACTCCGTACTCTACCACTCGGGGGAAATCATCAAAGACGGCCTTGACAAGCTTCGATCGATAAACACGTTGGTGGTCGTGAGTCCACCATTTCCTTTCTCCTTCGTTACCGTCGTTGCGCGAGAATATCAATACCTTTTCGGCCGTGCGATAAAATCGATCACGGGCCAGGAGTCTGAGGGGTGCAATGTTGAATCGTGTCGCGAGGCAGTAGACGCCCAGTGAGTCGAAAAGATTGTGGCCCTCGAATCTGCGGGTCCTGCGATCATCTATATCTTGATCCGCGGCCCCTTGAACTTCCTGGCTCTGGCTAGATTCGCTATTTGAATCGCTATCGGAGAGGCCATCGTCTGATTCTTCATCATTATCGACATCTTTGCTTTCTAAGCTCTCCGATTCATGTTCATTATCATAGTCACCGTCAGCACTCGCGCTTTCAGTGGTCGAATCTATGTTGAGGCAAGGTAATGTTCCGAGACTAGCCTCTACTTCCTCTTGTTCCATGAAGATGACGTTGCTCGGCGAATGGAAACTTCCAATCGTCTCGTAGTCCGTGTAATTACCGCCATAGAGGAACTGCAACACCATGTAGAGGGTGTTAAATTCTACATCTGGGAGCTCAATTTGTGAGATGGCCTGGCCCTAGAAAGTGAGATATATATTAGTCTCACATCTCGTCTACAAGATAACAATGTGCTGGGAAGATATCATACATTATCGTCAAGGTAGTCAGTGACCATTGAGGTGAGTATGGGTGAGTTGACTTCAATCACGATGCGATGGATCTTAAATTTGTTGCTGTCCCGGCAGACGATTTCGAGGTCTGTATATTGAGCGTTATAGAGTCGATCTCGATGATCCTGGTACATGGTCGCCATGTGGAAGTTCAGTTCCAGGGGAATATCGAATGTGTGCATGCATGCACTTGAGGGTGGTGGGATTGAAAGGAATGGTGGAACTAGTAGAAGTGTTAGAAGGTTGCAGGACAAAGTCAAAAAATGGAGGGAGGAGGTAAACTCCCTCGAGTACAACACCGCTCATCCGCCTGGTTTCGGCACACCCTTCAAGCCCCAGTCCTACTACAGAAACCATCGTCTCATAGATTAAGACATCTGATAAGTGGCGAGTTGTATACATCGGACCACTGCCCAATTTTAGCAATAGGGTTACAGGGCCGGCGACGTTGATTATCTGCCTTTGTTGTGGTGTTTCACGAGACACACAGTGATTGGAGTAGGCATACGTGGCCTAGGACAAGATTTCCGGGTCAATAGAGTCCCCACGGTAATTCATAATGAGCCTCCCAAATCATCACACGCTTTACAAATTACCAATAGGAGAATGAATGTAGGCACTTATGATTTTGATACATAAAAGTGAACCTAATAAAGATATGGCGGATATTTCAACTAAAAAGTCCTTGCGGGTGCTAATAGTAGGAGTCCTGTCCATTATATTAGGAAGAAGCAGACTAATCAGTGTGGATATAGATTGGAGGATCATTGTCCGGGTTGATGTGCGGGATTGCACTCAAGAATGCCGGGCATATGGTAACGATCATCGAGAAAGGAGATAATGAGCGTCAGAGCCATATGGCAGGTGTATGCCTAGGGCTCGACGCTGACATCTTTCTATCACGCCATGATCGTCTGACGAAACCATTTTCGCATATGTCTCGCAGGGTCCAACAGCTGAGAGGCGATGGCTCGGTCCAAGCCTTTGTGCACGCCAAGCCCAATATTACTAGTTGGGATGCGTTATATTTCCGGCTTCGATCATGCTTTGATGGATATATCAGCTCCTACTATCCGACACCACCAGAAGCTATCACAACTGACGGCCCTGTGAGATATGAAAATCTTACGGAGGCTTTGGATATTGACCTTGTGGAAGACAAGGACTATACTCAACTTGTCCTGACCGTGGCCAACAACCGCACGGAGGAGGTATCTCGTATAGAGGCCGACCTAGTGATCGGCGCAGATGGTCCTAATTCTTTTGTGAGAGCCAGATATCTTCCTCATATCCAGCGGCAGTATGTTGGATACATCGCGTGGAGGGGAACCGTCCTTGAGAAAGAGGTATCGATTTCAACAAGAGAAGTTTTTATTCAGAATGTAACTGTGCATATGATGTCCGGAGAGCACTGCATTGTATATGCCATTCCAGGCAGCGATGGGACGTGCGAACCAGGCGAGAGGCTTCTGAATTTCCTCTGGTATACCAATGAAAGTACAGAGGCTCTTGAAGATATTATGACTGATGCCATTGACGGACACCGTCATCACAACATTGTCCCAGCAGGGCATGTCCGGAAAGATATTTGGGATATGCGCCTCGAGAAGGCTAAAAGTAAGCCCCTTCCTATACCTCTGCTTGAGGTGATCACAAAGATCAAACGGCCCTTCATTCAGGTCATAACCGAATACTGTTCTCCACGTTCTGCCTTCGAAAATGGCAGAGTTCTGGTAGTAGGCGACGCACTATCATTGTACAGACCACACACTGCTTTTAGCGCTACAAAAGCTGCCCTACATGCGTTATGTGTTGAAGAGTATGTCGGTGGAGTGATGTCCCTGCACAAGTGGGAGGAGACTGTGTTGCGGTACTCTTTGCTGCACTCGTCGCAAAGCACTTGGTACGACAAGTTTTACCAGCACCACATGGCGATAGCGCTGATGGCAGGTTTGCGCTATTGGACGTATTGTGCTATTGACCAGTTGACGTCGTGGTGGAATGGGGAAAAGCCCTTGTTGAGATCAGCGATGAAAGTGGAGGAGCGGTAATGGCTTCACTTTGATTCCTACCCCAACCTCCACAGACAACTTCTCGGTAGCATAGCGACCTAAATTTTAAGCACAAGACTCGAATACTTCAGTGAACTTAGAACGAAGTTTATAGCTTAGTACATCAAATGTCTCCCATCTTTTGACTATCCCATTCGGGGATTCTTCTGAATGCCCAAGCTACTGGTGACTCTTGGCTGTGTACTCATAACATATTCACCACAATGGTGGCTCAATGCCACCCTTCTAAGCCAAGGGTGGCGGGAAGAGCATGAGCGAATCAAAGACGCCGGACCGTAGGACCACAGTACACACTATATAAATGGTTATTTATATCCTTTGTACTGCTGTACATATAGTACGAGGTGCATGTTGTATGCTTGGGAGCCTGCATTTTATACGTAACACAAAAGTGGGAGATGCTCCGATTTCCTCAGTTCTGTTCGCATCCTCTCTCTGTTCTTTATCAATAAATAGAAGGTCAGGCAATTCCTTCACTCTGGCTCTTTCTTCTCATCGATCATTAGCTTATTCTGTGAACCAGTCCTTAACACCCTCTTACCTAATCAGTCATGCCTTTGTACACACAACTTCCAAGCAACGTTGAAGAGGTGGATGTCATTATTGCAGGAGGTATGATAATCATATCAAGCCAACATGAGGATAAAAAAACACTGCTAACAGCGCCTCGTAGGTGGCACCGCTGGGTGTATTGTTGCTTCGAGGCTTGCTGATGCGGATGCAAACCTTTCTATCTTAGTTATTGAGCGCGGCAGAAACAATTACAATTTGCCCACCATTGTGAAGCCCGTCTTCCTGTTCACGCATATCATGCCCGGCAGCAAGACCACCGCATCCCACAAGAGTCGCAAGGAGGAAAATCTCGCCAACAGAGAAGTAGTCGTCCCATCTGGTGCCATCCTAGGCGGGTGCTCATCTGTCAATTTCCTGATGTACACCCGGGCACAACGATCGGACTTCAATTCCTGGCAGACAGCTGGATGGTCAGCTGATGACATGTTGCCGTATCTTAAGAAGGTACCTCATTAGAATGCTGTCTATTCGAGATGCACCAGATAACAATTTCGGCAGCTTGAAACGTACCATGGGCCTGGCCCGAAGGACCGTCATGGATATGACGGTCCTATTCACGTGTCAGGTGGTACTTACCGAGTCCCCAGATCAGAAGACGACTTCATCAGCGCAGCAAAGAAGGTAGGGTGGCCCGAGCTAGAAGATGTCCAAGATTTGGACTCCAATAACGCTATACAACGAGCCATGCGTTACGTCTCTCCCGACGGTCAACGACAGGATGTGGCCCATGCGTACCTTCACCCTAGGCTCCTTGACGGTAACCATCCAAACCTACATGTAATTGTAGAGTCACAGGTTGTCCGAATATTGTTCCACGATAAAAAAGCCGTTGGGGTAGAGTATGTGCCAATCCCTGATTCTCAGCCTGGCACAACGCAGGCGCAAGTGTCTATCCGACGCATTCGAGCGAGGAAACTTGTTATCGCTTCCTGCGGAACCTTTGGGACGCCACCTCTCTTAGAGAGATCCGGAATTGGCAATCGCGATATTCTCGAGCGCGCTGGTGTCGCTGATCTTGTTGCTCATATTCCGGGGGTTGGTGAGGGATACTCAGATCATCACCTACTCGTATATCCGTATCGTTCGAGTCTTGCTCCAGAAGAGACACTCGATGCTCTTGCAGGTGGTCGTCTAAATCCAGAAGATCTTCTTAGGAACAATGACAAAATCCTAGGCTGGAATGCGATGGACATCACATGTAAGCTGCGGCCGAGCGAATCTGATGTGGCCGCACTTGGACCACAGTTCCAAAGTGCTTGGGACCGCGACTTTAAAAATAATATGAATAAGCCCTTGGTCCTAATGTCTTTAATCAACGCGTGAGTCGGAAATCCCTAAGAGGCCCAGCATGAACATATTCTGACAACAACTAGGTTTCCATCCGTCCCGGTCGGACTCCCGGTAGGGCAGTACATGGCAGTATCTGCCTTTTCTGTGTACCCTTACTCGCGTGGCCATATGCATATCACTGGCACTGAACTAAGTGACCCAGTCGACTTTGCAACTGGCTTTTTCTCGGACCCCCAGAATGTCGACATAAAGAAGTGCGCATGGGCTTACAAAAAGCAGCGTGAAATAGTCCGTCGCATGCAAAACTATCGCGGCGAGGTATTGGGAACCCACCCACCGTTCCCCGTGGGATCTCAGGCCGCCTGTATCGAAACAGAGGAGCCACTTGGGGCTGAGGTTGCTGATATTGAGTATACGCCAGAAGATGACCTCATTCTTGAGCAATGGTTGCGCGAGAATGTCGGCACAGCGTGGCATTCATTAGGTACTTGCAAGATGGCACCTCTCGAAAAGATGGGAGTGGTCAATCACAACCTCAGCGTGCATGGTTTTGAGAACCTAAAGGTTGCCGATTTAAGCATTCCCCCACTGAACGTGGCGGCAAACACCAATAATACGGCTATGGCGATCGGCGAAAAGGCGGCAGATATATTCATCCGTGAGCTGGGTCTTGGTGCGCGGTAATGAATGCTGGCTGATCCCTATGGCTTAATGGCGATGTGCAATTTCGTGGTAGGGTAAGGCTATTGCTATGTTGGTCTATTTTACTTATTCAAGACATTATGATTTTCGTCACTCCTTCGTCGTAGTTGAAGGCAGTACGCATTAACATGGCAGCCATTCACGAGCATACGGACTGCGCCAGAGACAGTGCAATGGCTTGAGTCAGTAAACGTAGCGGCCATGAGTCTAAGCGCAGGGCTATGGATACGAATGAAACGGAGAGATCCAGAGGGTGCCATCGTACCTACATTCCGATTGTGCTTTGAATCTTGTCGCCAAACCACATGCTCAGCAGGAGTCCAAGAGTGATTGAAAGGTCCTCTAACCTTCTCATTTCAATCGTGAATCAGCCGTCACCTCCGTGTAGAAGATTTGAGGTTACGAGCCAGTCACTCTAGCACACCAATGTGTTATGGCCCATTGAAGATCAAACCGGGACCAGGCTGTCCCAAGGATGAGAGAAACGACCGAGATCTGGAGGTAGTTGCTCGCTCTCTAGCGATGAGGACTCTCAAAGTCCCACACACGGGGCGAAGTGCTGTGGTCGGCCAAGTACCAGTATGAGCTTTGTACCCTAGTAATGCATTCCGTAAGTCGTGTGCTCATGACACAAACGGCTCATTCCCAGGTGGCTTTGTTCATCTAGCTCGGCTGTCCTGAATTCTCATCCTCGAATTCTCATGCCGATTGCGTAGAAGTCCTCCAAGTCCCAAATAGGCTGCAATCAGCTATTAAACGAACATAAATGACCCTTTTCATAGAGCTGCGAACACAACGCTCCTCGCATGAATAATACTATCGCTTATATTTGGCATTGCTTTCCTGCCCTTAAATTCCCGCCCTAGCTTGTAGCCCAGAGAGGCGCCCCCAATTACCACCTCGCAATTTCTAGCATTAGAAAACATCATCATCTGCGAATAAGCGGATTAGATTCTCACTGGACCGTGATCTTTAGATTAGAACTTGCCTGCTTATTAAGAATAGTATGAGTTTTATAGCCCATTCTGGTGGCCATTTCTCCTATCAGGACTTCGCTCATGTTGATAGTCCTGTAGTGATTGCAATAGCTCTTTCAGTCCTTGGTTTTGACTGATGGCATAGTCCTTTCAAGAAAGTGTTAGAGAAAGACCCTGCATATCCGTTTCTCCCCCCAGCAGTCTGTAACTAGAGATTAATCATAGAAGTGGAGGAAATGCTTACTGCGAGCCAATTCGGCGCCCACTCCGCTATGCATCTAAGTATCATAGCGTATGGTCCCCTGCTAACTACACCTCCTTTACTAGTGCTAATGATATCATGCACGACCAATTCAGCGAACTTCTCGGCCGACAGACCATCCTTTGGCAGCGCCTCGCCGTTAGCCCAGCTTGCAATAATGCTTTTGATGGTTGCATATCTCGAGTTTGGCGGCATGTCAAAGCCAGCCGCGTCGTTGACGTGGAGGTTGCTGCTGATGACCCCGGGCAAGATGGTGACGACGCTAACGCCAAACGGCGCAAGCTCCAGCCGCAAAGTCTCGGACAAAGTATTTAAGGCGGCCTTGGATGTGGCATACGCAGCTGTGGGGGGTTCCAACCCCGTAGAAGTCAGCCAGCCACAAAATGACCTCACTACAACGTGACGGAGACAGGATGATGATAAATATTAGATTAGGTGGTATAGGAAACCACCCAGGCACCGAGGGGCTTAGCGAGATGGGCGAACTTACAGATCCAGGGCGAGTTGAGGACGGAGGCCGACGAGCTCACGTTGACGATGCGGCCGCGGCTAGCGATCAAGAGGTCCGCGAACGCCTGGGTGGTCCGCAGGGGCCCCCAGAGGTTGATGTCGTGCAGCCGCTGCGCGGCGGCGATGTCAATGTCGAGCACGGGTCGCACATAGCCAACACCGGCATTGTTGACCAACACGTGCAGCCCGCGGCCGCTGTCCGCCACGGCCTGGGCGGCGGTTGCCACGGAGGTAGTGATCCCGACGTCGAGCGGCAGGACCGTGACATTGTCGAGACTGCTGAGTGTTTCAGGGATCTTTACAATGTCCCGGGCCGTGGCGAAGACGTGGTGGCCGCGCTTCGCTAAAACGAGGCCGATGGCAGCGCCGATACCGCCGGCAGAGCAGCCAGTAATCAGGATCGACTTTGGAGAAGACATTTATACCGGGTTGCTTAGATTAAGCAATCGACGAGTTTCTAGGTATGTGGCTAATGGTCAGTGTTTGCTTTGGTTTTTTGCTTGTTTGCAACACACACTATGGACACACACTCGATTATGGCGAGATTCCGCGGCTTTGTAGTCATGGCTGCACGCTGCCGCTGCAGCCGGTGGGGACATATTTTTGTGACTTTAATACTTCCGACCTGTCATCTTGGCTATTCTAGTTCCAATACCTGTCCTGCAATGTTTATGTGACATAAGCAGCCCTTACATGGGATGCTCATTGTTACGGTACATACAGATAGGCCGAGGTGAAAGAGGGGCAAAGGGTGTATCACGGCCGTACATATATAACCATGTGTGTGCAAGAATTGTACAATAGCATACGTCTGTCTGAACGCTCTCATGATTCATTGCAGTTAACGACTTGAGACACACTATTCTGTACAAGACATGGCAGCGGAGACCAATACCTTCGACGTCATTATCGTCGGCGGTGGAACCGCCGGGCTCGTGGCGGCCTCGCGGCTGTCCGAGGACCCCGCAGTTGATGTCCTTGTCCTTGAAGCCGGGCACGACCTACCACAGCTGCCAGAAAGGCTGATGCAGGCTATTATGACTCCAGCCGGCCATTCTCAGTTGCACAAGACCCCGGTGGATTGGGATCTCAAAACTATCCCTCAAGTAAGACCCGACCAAAAGTCTCTTAATAGATAAACAAGAGCATGCTGACGCCTGACAAAGACGAGCCTGAAGGGCCGGGAGCTCAGCTTCCCTCAGGGCAAGATGCTGGGTGGCTCCAGCGGCCTGAATGGGCTATCTTTCACCGCCAGTGCGCAACTCGTCGTTGACGGGTGGGCGGCGCTGGGAAACCCCGGTTGGGAGTGGCCCTCCTTTTCACAATCCTTGGCCAAGACCTACACCGTCGCGAAGGCTCCACCCTCTTGTGCTGCACGTAGCAGTAGCCAAGGCCCCTTGAAGGTGGCGTATGCCGACGACTACGTGAGCGGATGGCCTAAGGTCTGGGCCGACACAATTGAGTCCCTCGGGTTCCCAGGCGTTCAGGATACACTCACCAGTGAGACTGCCGGCGGGCTGATGGTGCCCGACACAGTCGACCCGGCGATCGGTATACGTAGCTACGCGGCCAACGCGTATCTGCCCCCAGAGATCCGCGAGCGTCCCAACCTGACGGTACTCACCGGTGTGGAGGTAAAGAAGGTCCTTTTTAGAAAGCCTGGAAATGGCAATGGTGATGTAGTCGCTACGGGGGTCAAGTACACCGAGTCCACGACCGGCGCAATCAAGACGGCCACCGCTCGGCGGCAGGTGGTCATTTCGGCGGGAACCTTCGGCTCCCCCAAGATCCTCGAGCTCTCCGGCATTGGCGACGCTCGACGGCTTGACCCAGATAATATTGTTGCTGACGTCCCTGGCGTTGGCGAGAACCTACAGAACCACCCCATGACGACGTTGTCGTTCGAGGTAGTTGATGCCGCCCCGCCCACCAAGGACACATTCCTGCGAGCCGCCTTGCGGCAGGACCAAGAAGTCTTGGGTCCCGCTATGAGCGAGTATATAGAGCATCACACGGGCGTTTTCGCGAGCAGCGGCGTGACGTCGGCTGCGCAGCTGCCTTTGCCCGGGCTGAAAACACCCGCAGGGAAGAAGGACATCGAAAGTCTTGTCAGTAATACTGGGGATCCTTCGAGCGACCCTTTCGCTGTGGCGCACGAAAAGTTCGTGCGGTCCATTCTGTTGTCGCCGTCTGAGGCATCTGGGTATTATGTATTTGGACCTGCGTATGCCGCGTTTAACCCTGATGGCACGAACGCGCTACCACCCCTAGACGGCTCCGAAGCCAACTATATCACCATAATATGCATGCTCGCGCACCCACTGTCGCGAGGTTCCGTGCATGTCATGGGTGCCGGAGCAGACCAGAGGCTTGCCATAGACCCGAGATACTTCAGCCACCCGCTCGACTTAGAAGTCATGGCGCGCCATGTCCAGTTTATCGAACAGGGCCTGGCGATCACAGAGCCCCTATCCCGTTGGCTGAACTTCAACGGTAAGAGGGCAATTGGAGCTCCCCGTGCTGGAGAGTTTAAGGATCTTGAGGTTGTCAAGGAGTAGGTCTCACCCAACACCCCCCACACCCTCTTCTCTCTTCAACCTTTATACTCGCTTCATTTTATCGATGCAAAGGTGGATCACGAGATTCTAATATGCTACTAGATATATCAAAGACCGCGCCATTGGAGCGCACCACTTCACTGGGACCTGCTCGATGCTCCCGCGCGAGATCGGCGGCGTGGTCGACCCGCAGCTGCGAGTATACGGGACTGCGAACCTGCGCGTGTGCGACGCCAGCATCATTCCGCTGACGCCTCGGGCTAACTCCCAGGCTACAGTATACGGCGTAGCAGAGCATGGGGCGAAACTTATCAAAAGCAGTCTGGTCTAGGACTAACTAAAGAATCGCACCTTTTTGATATTTCAGTGTCTTACTGCCCAGGGCTGCCCAGGTCCAGGAACTTTTCATAATTAACAACCCGGGAACTTCATTCGTTTTAGCCGGAGGTTTTCTAACCGAGGTACGAAGTAATAAGAAAGCTGACGTTAAGTATAAAAGAGGTTTGTAAGGAGTGCAAAGGTCAGGCCACGGGACTTGGGATGTTCGGAGATCTTAAGCCACATCTATAGCCATAGCCACAGCCACTTCATTACCACCCGCCGCAGTGGCTATCGCTCTCTGGGAGGGGCCTGTGGCCCGGTGCCACTTCTATGGCCGGCTCTATAGCAAAACTAGCCTTATTAGGATGCTGCAAGGCTCCCTGTTTTTCGTCTCTTGATCTTTATGCTATTATCCATACTTAATGTTTATTAATTCGTAATTACAGGAAAACTCCGGCCATCATGAGTAAAAGAAATGAGCCTTAAAAAAACTGCTCTCGAGTAGGGCTAATATAGTGTACGGCAGCTACATAGGTTAGCTGCAGCTGTCAGATTATAGCATTACCTCATTGGGACTAGTTACAGGGACTGTCCCTAAAATGTCCTAGCGCTTGACTTTTGGACACATGTACTGCAAACTTTGCTGCGGAGATGTCACAGATAGAACTTCTAGGACACAATATGGACAATTACGCGAATGCGATCATCTAACCATAATTGACTGCGTGACTCGCTTATATTTGACACTTACCGACATTATATAGTTATTAGCTTATCTTCATTATCTTTATATCTGAGAAACTTGTCATCTAACAGTATTTGCGGGAGTGGGCGCTCCCTAAAGGGGTTAACTACCCAGCTCCCTAATTATCCACGTCTTAAAAGCAAGACAATATATGTGGTATCTATCAGTGATAATTAACTATGCTATCAAAGTCTAGTAAACTAAAGCATGGTTTTAACGAAAAATGGTCGACCCATCTACCTCTGTCTGCGTGCGCGTCCAAGTCAGTACCCGCGACGGAACTTCTTCCATAGCAAGAATATTGCATAGCACATCAAGGCCCTGAGCAGAGACAACACTGCACCTCGCCCGAAATCGCCAACGATGCGGTTGAGTAGGACCATGTGACGCGCATAGTGGCGAGCCTCACGTTCCCAAGCTGCCATGGTTTTCTGTCCTGAATAGACTTTCTCAAGAGTTTGACAATGGAAAGCGCACTGTTCTGTGGCGGCCGCGGCATGGGGTCTGAACGAAGCAAATGCGTCGCCCACGAGGACGACTTGGCCATCGTAGAAGCTTGAAGAGTCGCTGATAGCGTCGTTGATTTTAGTCACAAAAGGGGCTTGGACTTTTGCTAGGACCTCCGCGAATGGCCTGGCAACTTTAATGTCATCTCTCACTCTTCCCCAAACCTCTGGTCGGACAAGCCCACGAGGTACTGTCTTACGGTGGTACTCTCCGTGGATATCGGTAAAGACCTCGTTCATCTCTGCAGAGGAATCACCCATGTTGTAGTACCATACAAAGTTGACCAGCCGTTCTCCGAGCTTGAAGTTTCCGTCATCAGTAGGTACAACGTATCTAGACAGCATTGTGTAATTAGATCCCTGTCAGTAGCTGAATTCTGGGATTGGGATTCGGGTGGCGGTATGGTAGATGGCAGGGCGCCTTGAACATACCCTATTAGATAGCTCCTTTTTGCAAGGTTCAAACACAACCAATCCGAGAAATACTCGCATGTTTCTTTTGACAATTCTCGCTCTGGGACGGTACCTCGCCAAGATACGTAGCCCGCATATCGTTCCAACGTAGGCGCTTTGACAAGTCGGCGAATCGTAGAGTGTATACCATCGGCCCCGATCAGTAGATCCGCTGACAAGGATTTTTCTTCGTTCGTTTGCACATCTACATATCGTACAGTGACTTTCCCAGGAGTGGTTTCGAACGCCGAGACTCTTTTACCAGATAGATAACTGGCTATGCCATCTCCTGGCAGAGGGGGAGGCGGATTTGGGCAGGCAGGCGATGCCATACCGTCGAAGTTCGCACGCAAGAGCCGGTATATTAGTCCCCAGCTTGTCAGGCTTAAAGGTTTGTTGTTACGAAACACATCTGGGTGTGTACGATACGCGAAACGACGGGCACGGTTGTGTATAGCTGCTGCCACACCAGTAGCATCATATTTGTTGTAAAAATCGTTCACCGCGTCCCCAAACCCTATACCGGCCTCTTGCCCTGATCGCTCGCCAGTCTCCTGTTCGAGGATGACGACATTGTTGCCCAGTCGCTTATGCTGAAGTCCACTATGTTCAAAAGAATTCGAGTTAGTGTGCGACATAACGAAGGCCTTCATTCGGTGACTTTGATGAGCAGGTTCATCCATGTGCCAGATCGCAAAGTTAGGGGTAGTTAATTGTGAAGATGGGATCCTACTGCATTAACCCGGCCAGAGAACCGCCAACCTGTGTGGAAAACTGATTGTAAGCTTGTGTAAAGGAAATAGAGACGGATGCAAACGTACCACAATAATTGTCTTTGCCATGTTGGACTCGTATGGTGGGCAAATTCGTAGAAGTCTGGAGAAGGATGGAAATGCCAGATCGAGGGAGAGAAATGTAAAACAGAGTGCGGGGTCTGGCGAGGTAGGCACTAATTATTAGAAGGCTGTGTTAACAAAGGGGAAAAGACGACCTCGGACAGTACCTGTCACTGCGGTTCTATTTTTGTCAAGCTAGCAGCACGTGGAAATTCTGCTCAGGAATCATGCTATCCCTCCAGCACCACAGCGACGCCACATGCGACATCATGAGTAGGTACTCACTGGCCGAGATTCTAGACGGCTAATTGGTTTCTACGAGCCCAAAGGAAAGGCTTGAAGGATTGCAAGAGATCTACACTGTCCCGTTACTTATACTTGGCCACCAAGATTCCAACAGGAAAAGAGTTATGGTTATCACACAGAAGCCGTCGTGAAATTTGAGATATATGTTTCCGACATGCTTTCATAAGTTTACCAATTCGGAATCCTGGTAATAAGTTGTAACAATCATCTCTACAACTTTACCCGAATACTAACTCTGGTAACGCCGTGTATTTCTTGTAGACGATGTGGCAAATGATTCGCTCGTATTTGTAGGTCCGTAATCGGCCTAGAATGGTCGATTAAATATTCAGCAGTCTGCTTCTGTGGGAAAAGGAACGAAAGAGAAAAGTGATAGGGTGAGACACGAGGTGTCTCACCCGGAGTGACTGCTTATCTATCTATGAACTTCCAGACAACCTCTACTATAATCTTGTATTTCAAGCGCATAACAATTCATAGTCGCCTTATCCTTGCACCTCGTAAATCGTATCGGGCTGGTCAGTCTTGGAACGCTCCGTCGCACTGCCGCGCGGCTCCCCGGGAGGCGGAGGAGAAAGCGCGCTTACGAGGCTCTCAGAATAGCCATGAGTCCCACTAGACATCTCGGAAACGGTCGAGTATCGATTGTCTCCCCAGGCCCCCGGGCGGTATGGCTGGTATTGGCGTAGAGACGGTGAATTCTCTGGCGACTGAGCGTGGGTAGGCGAGCTATGGATCGAGGATGGCGCCATAGTACTTGCGCTTCGGGGTTCGTCGGCTGGGAGCTCTGCCTTGAAACCATTGAGTACTGAGGAAGCAGGCCCAGCAGTATCATGTTGGATTGGGTCCGGCTCAGTTATTGGTAGAGTGGGCTGCGGGCCTGATATCTCTTTCTTTTTTGCTTTGCGCCTCTGGAGAATCACTGCTATAGCAATAAGGCATCCAATGACGATAGCACCGAAAGCGCTGCCAATCCCGATGCCTGCTTTCTCACCCACTGAGAGCCCAGCAACGGGTGGTGCCGTAGTTGATGAAGTCGGCGTGGGTGTGGTGGTGGTCTCTGCTGGATGGTCGCTGCTGCTTACGGCTGAGAGAGTCGTTGACGGTGTCTCCTGGCGGGATGTTGTCGATGAGACGTCGGTTGAAACGGTAGTTTCGGTCGGAGCGTGTTTGGGGAACCAGGATATAGTGCCACCTCGGCTGAGTGGTAGGCTTGCGATGTTCTCGAGCACAGGTTTATCTTGAAAGAGTGTGGTGCCCTGCGAACATTTGCAGTTCGAAGTAGGCGGATTGGATCCGACGACATCGTCCTTCTCCGGACATCCTGCCCACGAGGTCTGATCTGGGTCGCAGCGCACAAGACCTACCCTATTATTAGGTTAGGAACGGGTCTACCACCGAGATTTCGTGCCCAAAGTTTGCCGCCACCAGCTATTGTGCTATGAAGACGTGCCGCTCAGGATGTAGCGCATATGTCTATATTAGGGTGAAGAGGAGTATTCGTATTTACCAAGATTGATCGAAAAATTCTCCCTTATTTTGGCATGCAGGGCCACTGAAATCTTGTGTGGTACAGCCCGCGAGATAGGTGATGCCGACTGCCGAAGCTCTCATTAGCTGATTGCAGAAGACTTGGGTACGAAGCATAGGCATAACTCACATCTATCATGATAGCAAGCGTTGCTGGACAAGCAGTTATCGCCATAGTGGCAGCAAGCGTAACTATTGCCGTCGGCCACATTTCCACAAGGGATATATTCATCCTCTAAGGCGACGTTTACATTGGCCCAGCACGTGCCGTTGGAGATGTTTCGATTTATCTTATGCATCTTGTTATCTGTGCGTCCCTCGACGGGCGACCGGCTTGAATGTTTGCTTGCGAACGGAGTTGACGAACAGAGAAGCCTCTCGAGGCAAACTTGAGCAGCGAGTATCTGGCTTTCTTCAGGCACATCGCATCGTGTAGAATGCGAGGCATCAAGCCGGTCATAGAAATCCCCGAAATTAGGGGGTTGGGGGAACAAAGAAAACAAATGCAGTGGTTCGTTTGCTCACGGGATTGTTGGCGCAAGGTTTATCGTCCAGCCGACGGGGGGCTACCTCCTGGTGGTACAACTGTGCTCCCCCTTGGGTGCGTTTTTGATATTAGTGGATGAACACCTAACCTGCATAGTCGAGCGCAGCAGTGCATCCTTTTTAAGACTTGTTGGGTCGTTCGCTGCTTAATGCTTAACCTAAACCTAGGTAGCTGACGTGTAATCAATTAGCCGCCTAGAGATATGGTAGTAGAGTATTAGCTTCTTCAACTGATTATATGCCTCTCTGTTAAGTTCCTAGATTGTTGGTCCAGATGCGATCAATCAAATCATGAGATAATACAGCTAGGTGAGATCAGGAGCACCTTAATCCCAGTTCGTACCCAATTCAAGACTCGAAGAGGAGAACTGTTGCTTTAGCATAAGGACCTATCAGCTCGCAGGGCAAGTTTGTCTGACGGTTTTATATTTTCCGCACGGTTTTCTACCCGCGCTGGTGCAGCTGATAGCCTCGGCGTAGTACACCTGTCACCGTCTATGGTTGGACGAGACTGGGTGATATAATTATTTGTGACGCGTCTGCGCTAAGGCATAGTCATAGACTCTCGTGGCCACCAATTCCTTGCCGAGTATTTCTAATCACGGATCAGATGTTGTTTTAAGCGACGCGAGGGCGTCTCTGACAACACCCCTGAACCAACCGAGCGACCATTATTCCGTGTTTGCCTGTTTCACGAGACGTCAGTCTTAGATCTTAGTCAATCTGTGAGAAGCTGAAACTGCTTATGTACTCAAGACCCTTCTAATCATCATATAACCTCCGCATTGGCTTTGAATTGGCAGCCGCCGGACGCCCAACTTACTTGTACACGTAGAAAATTCTCCCACCTAGTGGTGTTAGCAGGGGCAAGCAGTTGTATTTTGTTGCATCGAGAATATGCTTTTCGATAAAACGTCTCTTCCTCAACAAGATAGTTTCTCATGTTCTACACTAGAGTAGGTACGCAACGCTCTTTCTTCGCGATCCTACAAGATGAGGAGTTTTGTCACGGTCTGTCGGCAGGGATAGAATTAACGGGGTTAGGTACACTCCTGCAGGAAGCCGGCTGGTTAGGATACGTGTACAAGTAGGCAGTGTACCGAAGTAGCAATTGATTGGAGATACCTACATATATACCCACATAGAGCACCTACCTAATTGATGCTGTCAATGGGTAGTGGAATCATCAAAGCTCCTAAATATGAGGTATTCTCTTGTTCACCAGGGGGGAATTTGTTTCCATTTCACAGCATTGAATGCAACCACGTCCCGCCTTCCTTGCAAAGTATACCTCCTAAATTAGGTACCCAGGTACATAGTAGTATCCACATATCACCTGTCCACTATCGATAACTTCCAATCAATGTTGTCCTAGCGTGCTTTGCAACTACCACGCAAGTTTGTAGGTACTTGGGTACCGAAAAATTAAGCCGTTATCCGACAAATCGATAACAAAAGATTGGTGGTACTGGGCTAGACTTGGCATCTTGGCATCCACTTCTGGTGTGACTATACATCATCCAACTATCACTTAGCGTATTCTGGCCCAATAAGGAAAGGTGGAGTAGGTGTCATATGACTCATCACCTGACCCACACATACATGTATATAGTATTTACTATACAGTAGTTATAGTAGGATTTCTCTATAACTTCTATAACTATAAATAGAATATAAGGATTATTTTACTATATTTATTATAAATTAATAGCTAGTAATTATTATAAGTTAATTAACTATTTTTCTTTTATTAGATTAATTAACTATTTTTTTTTTTTGTTTTTTTTAATACTATTAAGCTTGGCTTACTAGCGTAAATATATACTAGTTCTTTATACTTTTAGCTTTAATAGCTAATATATTACTAGTACGTTAATTGCTAAGATTTCTTAATATAAATTACCTATTTATTTAATTAGTAAAAAAATTAAATATAGCTTTAGTATAATTTTTTTGCTTAAATTATAGTTACTATGTTTTATATAATAAAAACGACTTTTTTTTACTTTAAGTAAAATTAAAGCATTATTTTGCCGCTTTTTTAAAGCATTAATAATAACTTTATATAAATTCGGTTATTTTATTATAATTATAAGCTAATTAATATTTTAAGCTTTAATTTAGCTTAATTATTACTTTAGTAGAAATTTTTATCTTTTTAGCGGAAATTTCTTTTTTATTATTATTAGCGGATATTTTTTTGCTAAATTTTCCTGCTTTTTCCTTTTCTTTAGGTTTTTTTTTCCAATTGCTTAAGTTAAATATTTTTATATTATAAGTAATATTATAACTTTTATTTATTAATAATAAATTTAAGCAACTATGCTTTACTTTTTTAAGCTTAAAGCAAGAACTTTTTATTTATATTTTTTAAATGTTTTCGTTTTTAAAGTCTTTTTTTTAAATTCTTTAAAAATTGTCGGATTTTCTTTTATAAGGTTTTTAAGAATCGTTTAATTTGCTATCTTAGTTAAACACTTTCTTAGTTATAGCAAAAGCTTTTATAGCTAAAATGGCTTATTGCTTTTTTTAAAACGCTATAATATAACAAAAAAACTATTAAATATAGAATATAGCTGCCCTTTTGGCCGCTTAAGCAGACATACTTACAGAAAATTAATAAAAAAATCAAAGGTTATTTCTTTAGTTATTAAACATTAGTTACTTTAACTTTAGTATTAAAAATCCTATGTTTGCTAGCTTTATTACCAATAGAAAAATTACTAAATATATAAACATTTTTGCTTTTATAAATAAACTTAAGCATTTTGCTACTTAATAATTAAACGTAAAAGTTTAAAAAGTTTAAATATAATGCCTTTTTAGGCTAGCCTTAATTTAGCATTTTTAGGTTTTATTTATAGCTAATAAACAACTTTTAAAAACAGTTATAATTAAAGCAATTTTTACTAAGCTTATTAAAAGGTTTAAACCTTTGTAGTTTACTGCTATAAAGAAGCTTTAGGCTTATTAGTTTATCTTAGATTACATTTATAAAAGCTAAAACATCTTTGGCTTTATTTAAAAGGTTGTTTATAATACTAAAAGCTATAATTAAAACAATATAAATTAGCTTAAAGCAGCTTTTAAAGCTTTTAACAAGGATATTTAAAGCTAGCTTACTATTCTAATAAAAAATACTATAATTAACGCTTTTTTTATATAGATTTATAAGCATAAAAGCATTTTAAAAAAAATAGCTAAAGATAAACTTATAGCTACTTTTTATACCTTTTAAACTAGTAATTCTACCTTTCCTTTTTTTAACTTTTGTTTACAATATTAGTAGTATAAAACTAATTAAAACATACTTTAGTATATATATAAACATAGTAATTATAATAAAAGTTATTATTAGCTTAACTAGTATTTCCTTTATACTTAAAGCTAATAATACCTTTAAAACAATTAGCAGAAGTACTTTAATAATAACAACTTATTTTAAGCAAACTTAGCTTATAATAATAATAATACCTAGTATAGCAATAGGCAGCAAAATGCCCTTTAAGCTACTTTAACGCCTCCTAATGCTTTTTAAAATCTTATTTTATTAAAACGTCGTTTTTTAGCGCTACTACTAAAGCTTTAGATCCTTTAATAAAACAAACCTTAAAAGGTATACTATAGAAACAAAATAAACGTTAAAAATAATTCCTTTAACATAAGCAATATTCTCTTTTTTTTATATAATAACTTTACTTAGTATAACATAGAAAACTAAGCCTAATATGTTAACAATTTATAACTAAAATATAGGTTTTTTATAGCTAAACTAGCAAAAGATTACAGCTTTATTATAGTTTATTACAGGTTATACCAACTACTTACGCATAAATATTAAAACTATATATAGGTTTTCCTTAGTAAAAACAAGCTTTATAAATACCTTAAAGTAATTTATAAAAAAACCTAAAAAATAACTTAGATATACTAAGCTTAAGCTAAGCTATTAGCTAATATATAATATAAAATAAACTTAAACAATATGTTTAACTTTTTTCTAGCTTAAAAATATTCCTTAAACTTTAATAGTTTCTTTAGCTAAACTAATATAAAATATTTCTTAGTTAAACCTATTCTAGGTTTAAAAATAAGCTATAGATTTTATTTCTACAGTTATTTTAAATTTTATATTATATTTAACCTATATAACCTTATATATTAAGATAATATATATAGTAACATAAAATGCTTTAAAATACTTAAAAACTAAGCTTAAGTTAAAAAGAATTACTTTTATATAAAAATTAAAAAGCAGGCAATACTACTTATACTTAAAAACATTAGCACTAGCTTATATACTATAAATAACTATATTATACTACCTATATATTTTTAAAAAAAAAATGCTATAGAAAATTAAGCTATAGCTTACTTTATTTGAGAAGTTGCCTTAGTAGACGACTTAAAAGCCAATCTTTTTATTAGCATAAACATTTTTTAACTAGAAAAATTTAATATTTTAATATTATAATACGTAGTAATTATTAATTTATATAAAGTATTTATTACCTTAGATATTATGCCTAAAAAGAAAGCTTAAAAAGTTCCTGTTTAAACCTTAATAGCATAGATAATTAAGCTATATACTTATGCTACAATTTTTATATACTATATAACAAAAGATTAAAGATAAGACATATTATTTAAACCGGCGAAATCTTTTTTTAGCGCTTTTATTATACTTACTAATACTTAACTAAAAAACGTTATTATTTGCAATAATATATTCTGCAATATTAAGCTTTCTAAAAACTATATCGTTAGCTACTTTATAATACTTAATTTTAACTATGTTGTTTACTAAGTTAATAAAGATAAAGTAGCTATAGCAGCAGAATTTGCAATATATTAACTATTTAAACCAAAAAACAACTTATATAAACTAGTTATTAATAACCCAGCTTAAACAGTTAAGCATATATATACTAGGGTTAATATTTATAACGACTTAGACATTATAGCAGCTGTTTCCTTACTACTTAATAAGTATAAAGTAGTTTTTAGAAATACCGGCTTTACCAATATACCAAAAAATAAATAAATGCAAGTTCTTCTTAAAAAAGGCTAGCAAAAAAATATCCCTAAATATTGCTAAATTTACCTGCTTAATTATAAATCTAAAAACGTAGTTAATAATACAATTAACAACTTTTAATAAAGAGATAAGCTTTATAAAACTAAAAAATATGTCTTTTTTTTTTTTTTAGTCTTTATTATCTAAAAGCTAGTTTATACTAACAGAAAGCTTAAAAGGAAAAAATATATAATTGTAAATATCTATTTAAGAAACAAAATTTTCCTTTAAAATGTATACCTAATTTAAACCTAAAACAAAATCTTTAATTATATTATAGGTAAACTTTATTAAACTATTTTTAATGCTATAGCATTTTACTATTAGTAATAAGTATACCTAAAATTCTAATAAGCATTTATAATTACTATTTATAAAGGCTAGTTTATGTTTAATTGTGCTATTATAGGCTATAAAAACAGTAACGCCTATATATAGCAGCAAATAGATTTTCTTTTTTAAAATATAGCAGCTTAATTTTACTATAATAACATCGTTATTATTTCTGCTATATTAGTAGCTTATATAAAGAATTTATATTAAGTATTTATTATTTTTAGAAATTATAATATTAGTATTAAACCTTTTAAAAGCTATATCGCTTTTTTTAGTATAGTTATTTTAAGCTGTTTTATTAACTTTTTTAGTATAATAATAATAGCAAAAAAACTTAAAGCAGTTAAAAAGCTTAAGTTTTCTTAGACTTTTAAAGACTTAAAAATCTTTATTAGTTTTACTACCTAGTTTTGCAACTTTATGCTATAATTTGGAATTCTAGTTAAGCCTTTATAGAATTAAAAAATAATACTGCTTTATTAGGCTTATACCGGCTAAACAAAAACTATAAGAAAAAACTAAGCTACGTCGGTAGCATTTTTTTATTTAATAAAAGCTAAAATATAAGCTTTTACCTAAATTAAAAAGCGTTTACTTAAAAATATTACTTTAGCTTTCTATTTACTAATATAGCAGCTATTTGTAGATTTTAACGCTTTAGCAAACAGTATTAATATAAAGATTTACTATGTTTAAAAAAACATTATTCTTAAAATAATGCAGAATAAGGTAATTATATAATATCTTTTTAAATATACTATTAAAACTATAGCTTTTTTATTTTGTTTTTTTATAAATACTAAAAAAAAGTACTAGCTAATAGAAATAAAACTTTATAGTTTTATATAACTTTTTAAAAAATATAAATAATAGCTTAATATAGCTAAAATAACCTTTATTGTTTTTATAAACTATAAAGCTATTCTAGGTTTATATAATTAAACTATAAATATTGCTAACTTTATAGCTGCTAGTACTTTTAACAAAAAGATTATATATATTATAGAGTATATTAGCTAATTTATACTCTAAGTGCTTTATAAGCCGGGTAAATAGCATGTTGTACCTAATGCTTTTAGTAAACTACTGCAGGAAAATTCCTTTTTAAATCTAAACCTTAATAGCCTAAGTAGTCTTAATTAATTGCTTAATAATAGAGAGAAACATTAAACTATATACTAAGTTTGCTATTAATTACATAAAAAATATTAACTACTTTTACTTATATAAATATTATAAGAAAAAACCTTTAATATTAATATTTTTTTAAGTAAACATTTTAAGTATAGCTTTTTAATAGTATATATAAGCTTAGATTTTAAAACCTAGCTTTAGTAAAGTTATTTAGAGGACCTATATTTCTAAAGAATCTTTAATACTTTTAAAGCTTAAGTATAATTTTAACTAAATAATTAAGCTATTTTTTCTTTCTGCTTACGAAAAGGAATTCTTTAGAATACCTTGTTTATATTAACGGATAGGCTTTATATACTACGCTTTTATATAATAGTACTATAAGAAATTATCTATAAATTAAACTATATTAGTTATAGTAAACTTATTTACTTACTATAGATATTTTATATATACTTGTTATAGCACGCCCGTGGACTAAAAGCTGGTTATTAAAGTGTAATTATAATTAATTAAAAGAAGCTATCTCTTGGTTATCTAAAGAATAACTTATATAGCTAAGCTATATAGTAATAACTAATTATAGCCTAAGGTAGTAATATTATGTGTAGAAGTAATAACGTAACAATTGCCCCTTTATAAAAGAAAAAAAAGGAACGTCTTTGTTTTATAATATATTAACAGTTTTATGCCTAAAGACTGTTGGATATTTTTTTGATTAATTGTTCGATTGTTTTATATCCTTTTTTAGGGACTGTCTTATTTTCTTTTCTAGGGACTATTTGTTGTTCTTTTTTAACGATAGCGCGTAAATTGTTTATTTCTTGTTTTAATTAAATAATCTTTTGTTTTAGATAATTTATTTACTGTTGCTTTATTTATTAAATAGCTATTATATAGTTAATTATATTGTTTTTAACTTGCTATAACATATCGTTAATAAATTAGAATATTTAGTTACCCATTATAATGTTTTTAATTTGTTTAATAAGCTGTTTTTTGTTTGCTATCCCAGCATTATATAAAGTATTAGTAATAATAAAACGTATTTAACTTTTAATTAGTTTATTATAAATAGCGTCTTTAAATGCGTATACTAGTATACCGAAGTTTTGTTCGGTAATTTGCTAGCTAGATATTTTTTGATTTATTAGTTTGTATAGTTAGTTACGTGCTATATTATTTAGGGTAACAAATAGCTGTTCGTTTATTTAGTTATTATAAATAACTAGCAGGTTTTATGCTATATTAGGGTTTATAATAATAATATTATTTTTATTAAGTTTTATAATAGTAATATTGTTTTTTATTTTAATAATGGGTTAGGCATTATACATAGTCTATATACTTTTTCTTTTGTTATTTAAAGAAACGTTTTTTTAAATTATAATAACTTTTTGCTGCTATAATAGTAAAACGAAAATATTTATTTGTTGCTTTAATAATAATGCATTTGTAGTTAGTTGCGCATATTTAAAAGGGTTATTCTAATGTTATATAAATTATCTTTTTTTAAAAAAACTATTAAAACTATTTTCTGTGGTTTGCTTATATATATTACTATTTTATAGAAAAGGTTTATTTATTAGAATTATATAATATGTTTTAAAATTTAGTAGTATTTTTTACGTAAGCTTAAAGCTAGCGAAAACGTTTTTAAGAGTTAATAGTATTTATTAAGCAGGCATTAATATCTATTGAAACATAAACAGCGCTTGTTAAATAGACGGCGTTTGTTACACAAGCATTAATATCTATTAAAGCATAAGCATTTATACCGCGAGATAATTTCTAATTGGTTGCTTTTAAGTATTAGCCTGCTTAAGTTAAGTAATATTAAATAAAGATTAGATAGCTTATTGTTTTACTTTAGTTAGAACTGCTATTATATGCAACAGAAAACATCTTTAAAAAAAGATAAGGTTAGTTATTGCTTAATAGGACTAAAAAGCTAAAATATTTCTTTAGTTTAAGTTAGCAAATAAAAATGTTACTTTTGCTCCTTTTATCTTTTAGCGCAAGGTAGTAGAAAATGTTTTATAGCTTAAGTTATTGTTGCTAATAATATAAATAGCTTTAAAAAGTTCAAAATTAACAGCAGAAAAAAATAAGACAGTATTATTAGCCTATTATACTATTTCTTCTTATATAATAGCATTATTAAAAAACTTTTTAGCTGCTTTTTATAGTTAAGTATTAAACGGCTTATTTAATGGTTTTACCTTTAAAAGATATTTTATAATTTTGGTTATATTTATATGCTGTTTTAGTAAGAATTTCTATAAAATACTTATTTAAAAAAGATTAAATTATTAAAATGTAATTAAAAATAACTCTAATTGTTTTAGTATATTTTATATTTTGTTTAATAACTTTTGTTATTTCTTTTTGTTAATAACTTTTAAAAACTAAACTATAGGTTTATTAAAAAGCTATACTATAAAATTTATAGCTATTAGTGCGTTATTTTCTTTTTTTATAATATTAATAGAGCATTTAAATAAAAAGGCGCTATTTAAAAAGGTTAATGTTTAATTTAGTACAATATTTTTGCTTTATAATAATGTTGCTATTATTAATAAAGATTATTATGCGTTATTTTTTATATAACTATTTTAATATGCTATTCTATATAAAAGTTATTATATAAAAAGTTATAATATAGTATAATAGTAAGAAAAAGAAGTAATAGCAAGTTTTATTTAAAAATTTAGTATATAAGTTTTTTATAAGTTATTATTAGGCAAGGAAAGTATATAAGGTATTTCCATTTATATGTTTATTTTAGGAATAACTTATATTATTTTTTACTTATTTGCTATTATAGCTATAGTTGCTAAACTAAGTACATTATTACTAGTTTATAACTTCGTTTATTTATATAATAGCTTATTAAAGGTATTATATTTATTAACTAGCTTTTCTATATTTTATATTAAAATATCTTATAAATACTATTAGTTATATATTAAAAAATAGCTTTTCTATTAAATTAAGTACTTAAACTATAGTTGTCTGCTTTATTTATTAATTCTTTTGTTTATAATTTTTTTTATTTTATAGAATTTTTATTTATTATTATTTCTGTTAACAAAGATTTATTCTAGTTTTAGACGTTATTTATTATAAAAGTTTTTAAACTTAAGTCTTAGGTATAATTAGGCTACTAATACTGTTTTATATATTTTCTAATACTTTAGAAAGTTTAATTTATATACTAAATCTTTAATATATTTAATAACTATAAATAGTTTTACTTTTTGCTATAACTATTTCTTTAAAGGTTTACTAAGTAAGTAATATCTTTTATATAATTTTAAATATATTTTGTCGCTAATATTAAATTCTAGTAAATAGTGTATTTTATTATATTATATTTTTATGTTAGCAGCAGCAAAGTTTATTGCTGCTTTAGCATCTTTTTAATATATTTTTTAAACTACTTTATAATTTATAGCATCTTTTAATACTTTAATTATTAACAAAGAAATATTAGGCTTAAATTTTAAAATAACTTTGTTTAGTATCTATCTAATTATATTTTGCTTAAAATTATTTAAATAGTATTAAAATAGTATTAAGATAAACATTTATAAAATATTAAAGTTTATATAATAGTATTTAATAGCAATTTCGACTTTTTAGTTTTTTTTTTTTAATTAGCCGTTTATTTAAAAGTAGTATGCTATTAAATACTACAATTTTGTCCTTATTTTATTAAATAATGTTATCTAAAATACCAACAGGAATTTAAAATCTCTATCTGTTATAATAATCTATAAGATGCCTTAATTACTAATTATTAATATATATGTTATAATCTTTGCCTAGTTTTCTGCTATATATTTAATATTACTAAGTACTAAGATTATCTTTTTGTTATATTTATAAGTTATTAGGCAAAAACTATTATAATAATTATAATTTAGTAGTTGTTATAATATATTTTTTAAAAATTTTTTTAGTATTTTAATTATAAAATCTATTGTTATTATATAATATAAAATAAGGATTATTAGTATTAAATATAGTAATCTTAATATTTTTTTTCTGTTTTATTTATTTAAAATACAATTTAAATAATAGTCTAAGTACTTTTTAACACGTTTTAAAACATTTTTAATAGTAAAGCTTTTAAGTTTTTTAAGCATTCGTTAAATACTAAAGTAGTATTTTTTATTATAAGCTATATTAAAAATATCTTTAATATAGTTCTTTAGTATAACTAGTTTTTGTTATCTAATAGTTAATATATAATATAAAAAACTATTTTTAGCTATTTTAAATTAAAAGCCTTTTAGTTTTAAAAAAGCTATTATTATTTTAAAAAATATACAGTTTTATAAGTATTTTTAAATTATTTTGTTTTTAAATTCATTATCTATATTTATAATACTTATAATATATATAAAATATTCTGCAATATTATCTAGTTCTAACTTTATTATATTAGCTGCCTTATTAATATTTTTTATTGTTAAAATCGTTAGTAGCTTAAATAATATATTAGATACCAAATTAACTTTTTTAAAAATATATTAGATATTTAAGCAATATTAGTTTAAATATATTAAAACATTTATAAAACGTAGGTTTATTTTTACAATATTTATTATTACTAGATTTTTCTAGCATATAACGCCTCTTATTACTTAATAATCTATAAGTACTATAACATTTTTAACATAAAATTGCAATTATAGTCTTAATTAATAGTATATTTATATAAAATAAGCTACTTTAGATTTAGTTACTTAATATATTGCTTTTTTTTTTATAAAAACCTTGCTTAAAAAAAAGATTAGTTAAACTAAATTAATAAGTATAAAGCCGTCGTTTTAATCTAATCTAAAATAAAAAACTATAATACTATAGCCTTTTTTAGCAAATATATTTATTTTAAAAAACATTTTATTATAATAATTCTAATATATTAAGTAGTTATTTTATATAAAATTGTTTTATAAAATCGCAAAGCTTTATTGTTTTAAGAAAGTTAAATTAAACTTTTATTTAAATATTTACTTTTTTTTTACTATTGCATTATATTTTAAAATTTTATTTAATATTTTTGCATTTTTAAACATTTTTGTTTTTCTTTTCTATAGAAATAAAATCTTTTATTAAAACTATAAAATATATTTTTATAACTATATAGTTATTCTAATATATATTTCCAGTTCTTCTAATATTTAAAAAAATCTTATCTTTTTAATAGCGTTTAATTTATCTTATATAATATATATTTTTTATCTATTAATTCTAAGTTTTAAAAAGTTTACTAAAAAGTAACTATAAAAAGATTTAGTTAAAAAAATGTAAAACTAATATTTTAAAACCTTTATAATATTTATAATAAGTATATAAAATATTTTTCTTTAGTATTACTAAAAATAACGATATTATTTATATAAGCTTAACAAAAAGGCTTAAAGTTCTTTAATTGTAGGTCTATAAAGCGTTAAATAAATAAAAAGCTATTTTTAAAACCTATAAAAGCAATATTTAAAACTTCTAATTTTTTAGGAAAAATAACTACTATTTTGTTTTAATATTTAAAATAAACTAATAACTAATAGAAAAAAGATGCTATATCTAGTACTATAAGAATATATTTTCTTTAAATATTAGCTATAATATTTTTTAGAGTTAGCATTAAGTAAATATTTAAAACAACAATTGTGTTTAATAGTTTTAAATCTACTACTATATATTTTTTGCATTATTTATTAATAATTCTCTAAGTAATAAAGATTAAATATCTAAATAAAATTAGTTCTTATATTTAATTTTTTTTTTTTTTTTTATATATTAAATTAAATATATTATTTAGTATTTATTAGTTTTTAAAACCTAATTAGTATATTTTAGTATATATATGCTAGTTCTACCATTTATTAACTAAGTTAACCCTTATTTTTTTATTATTTAGTAAAAATATAATCTTTTTTAATTTTTATATGTTATATTTTTTAAGTATTCTAATTTTATATAAGGTAAACATTAGATTTTTGTTTAATATATATACTTTATCTTTTATTTTTTTAAATAGTATATTTTATAGCCTTTATAGGCCGGTATTTATACTATAAAATATAAAACAAGTATTTAATAGTTTAAATTTAGTTATTTTATAGTAATAAGCGTTATTATCTTTATTAAATATAAAATTGGTAAAAACATTGTTTATAAAGTCAAATTCTTTGCTAAAGTATGCTTTATTACATATTTTTAACCAATTAACTTCTTATTAGCTATTAATTACAAAATCTTTAATTATGCTAAATTATATATTATAAACAATCCTTATAAGCTTATTAATATTATTTTAATAAATAATTTATTTTACTATAAAAGCGTTTAATTTGTTATTTAATACGCTATTAAAGCTAGCATTAAATATATATTCTTTTTATATTTTATTATCTATTTATCTTAAAAAATTTATAAAAGTTACTGGTATTATTATCGTTAAATATAATAAAACTTAGATATTCTATATTGCTATAACTTTTTGTTTAATAAGATTTGCTTATTTTTTAACTATAATAAGAATATATATATTTTTAGCTAAAGCTACTATAAATTATTAGTTAGAAATATTAATATTAATACTATAAGCTTTTATTTATAAAGTTTCTAACAGTAGTTAAAGCTCTAGTTTATTGTTTACTTATACTTTAATATTTATTTTAACTTCTATTTTTTTGCTGTTATTAGATATCTTTAGTAAATAAAAACAAAATATCGCTTTATTTTTTATATATATTAGTCCTTTAATACCTCTAACTATTATTTCTTATACTTAAGGTATAATAATAAAATCTATTTCTAATTTAAATAACTATAACTTATTAACTATAATATTAAATGCTCTTATATTAACGCATACTATATTTATTTTAATATAAGTAAAACCTAAGCTTAAAACGTTATAATTAATAGGTTTAAGCTTAAATATAATCTTATAAATTAAGTAGCTATAGTATACCTATTTATTATATTTAGATATAATATCTTATTTAATATTGTTTATATTATATAAAACAAAATTTACATTATTGTTTTCTAGTATATCTTTTACTAAAAGCCTTTAATATATGTTATATTATATATTCTCTCTTTCTAGTAATTAAATTTATATATCTAACTTATTATATATATTTTAAAAAATATAAAGTATATATTTATTATAAGATAAAAAAACAATACCGCATTTATAGCATATTTATTACTTCTTAGTAGTAATATTTATTAAAGTTAGTATACTTTTAAGTTTAATTACTTTATTTAGCACTAAAAAATACAAAAAAGTATATTAATTAGCTAAAGTATTATTGTTTTTTTTTTATTTATAAGCTTTTCTAACATATAGTAACTTTTATTATATAGCTTTGCTTTTTTATCCTTTAATTTAACGTTATTTAAAGCAATATAAATCTTTGTTTTAAAATAAGCTTGCTATTCTTTATTGCTTATTTAAACCTATTATTGCTAGTAGCAAGGTTATCTTTATCCTATCTATTTATTTAAACAACCTTAAGTACTAAAAAATATGCAATATTTATATTATAGTTAACATAAATTATAGCTACTATATATATTATAGTTATAATATAAGTTATAACTACTATTACCTTGTAAGCTAAAGCTACTATTTCTACAATATTAGTTTTTAAATAAAGGTTTACTTTAAAATTAGCATCTATTACTAAAAAATCTGTTTTAATATCTGTTATTAAAGTATATATTGTCTACTTAATTATTAAAGTTGTTTATAAATAGTTTAATTACTAGTTATCTTTCTAATATATATATATATACTACTAGTACTAAAAATTATTTCTATACTAATATAATTAGTATAAGTAAAAATAAAGTAAATCTTATAGCAAAAAAGTAACTTAGTATTATTATTATTTAATTAATTATTAGTTAACTATTAAGTATTAGTTAACTTTTTTTTAAAGCTAGGTTAGCTTTATAAGCTTTAGTTTTTTTTTTAAAATAAATAAAAAAGTCTTTAACTTTAAATATTATAGTTAAGTAAGCAATAAGCTATTAAAAAAACAAATAAAAAAAATTATATACTTTTGCTATTTATTATTTCTCTATAGTATATTTTATAGCTTTAGCTAACTAAAAAATACTTTTTACTTATTTTTTAACTAATTTAGCATTTAAAATTTATTAAAGAAAAAAAATAAAGCTAAAGCTTTTTAGTTAGTTAAAAATGTTATATATATTAGGCTTAAATTACTTAATAACTTTTTTAAAAGCTAAATTAAGGTTTACTAAAAGTAATTCTTTAGTAATAGTAGATATTTTATTAGCTTACTAAGATTAAGCTGCTTTTTTAAAAAGTTAAAAAAAATCTTTTTAAATAATAGCACGTTTAATTAAGTTTTTTGCGTATTTTTTAACGCTTTTTTAAAAAAATAAATGTTATACTAATAAATGTCTGCTCCTATTTAAACATAATCTTTATAACTAAATAATTCTTATATATATAAGTTAAAAAATCTAATATAAAATAGCTTCCAATAATAGGAAAAACCTTTTTTAGCGTTTTTAATAGCGTTAATAAATTCTTTAAACTTTATTATTAGCGCTTAAACGCTATTATTTCGCAAAAAATTAATAACTTCTTACTTTTTAATAAATGCTATATTATTTATATTAAATAAATTTAAAGCTATAAAAAATAAAATATGCTACTATATTTAAGTTAAAATATTTATAAAAAAACGTTTACAAACTTTTTATCTATTTAGTAGCTTAAAAGTTTAAGTAACAGCTTACTAACTGTTTATTAAAGCAGCCTGCTAAATGTTTCTTAAGGCAGCTTAATAACTATTTATTAAATTTAAAATAGGTATTAAGCTTGCTAAAGCATCTATATTTTCTAACATAAAGTTATAAGCTTTAGATTATCTTATATATAACTTTTAAATAAATAATAATTTTTAAAAAAATGCTTATGCTTATATAACAAATATTAAGTTAAAAGCAAATACAGAAAATGCTTATTTAAAAAAATAATTAACAAATACTTTTTAAAAAGTATTAAAAAAATAATTATTAAAAAACATTAAAAATAAATTAAATAATTTTAAAAGTAGCAATTATATAACCGCAAATAAAACGTTCTAAAATACCTAATAGTTTATTTTTTATATTAGTAAATAAGTAAAAATATTTAATAATTATTTAATCTATCTAATAATTATTATCTCAAGCTTTTAAAAACAAAGTATAACTTTAATAATATTTATAAGTTTAGCTTTTATATATTAAAAAAAGTCTATTACTTATAAAATACTACCGTTTACTAAATCTATAATAAAATTATATACTTTAAAAATCTATTTAATAGTATAATTATTAAATTAGTAGCCTAACATTTAACTAAGTACCTACTAGTATTAAACTTTATTTCTATTAAAACACCTACGTTAAAAAAAAAAGACATTATAAATTAAAGTTATAACGCCTACTAGACCAAATTGGTATAAAAACAGCATATAAAATAGCAGTTGCATCTTATAAAAAAAAAAAGTATTTATATAAGCTAGCAGCTATAAATAGAGAAAAAATAAACAGTAAAAAATGTAAAACAAAGAGAAAATTCTAGCAATAAAAACATTTAGTATATAAAAGGTAAAAAATAGTATAAAAGATATAAAAAGGAATAGCTGTTTATGCCTAGCTAGTTAGCGCTATTAACAATAGTATAAAATAGTTATAGTATATAGCGTCATTTAACCAATAAGTTACTAGCTACTATATATTATAGCATACCTATGAACTAGAAGCTGGTTATTAAAGTGTAGTTATAATTAATTAAGAGAAGCTATCTCTTGGTTATTTAAAGGATGACTTGTATAGCTAAGCTATATAGTAATAACTAATCATAGCCTAAGGTAGTAATATTATATGTAAAAGTAACAACGTAATAATACTATAGCTTTAAATAACTTAAATAATTTATAAATAGTTGCTTTAAATGTAAAATCTTTTAATTATGCTATTATAAACTATATAAAAGCTTATAACTAATACTTTTACTTTTTTATTTTTACTATTAACTAATAATCGATTTTTTTTTAGTTTTACTTTTTTTAAAAACTTATAATTATAATGCTGTTATACTAGCAATATATAAGCTTATTAAACAGCTTTAAGTTATTTCTAACTATAAAAACTAAATAGCTATATAGTAAGTAAAAGCTTTTTTTGCTAAACTATTTATAGTAGGCTAAGAAATTCCCTAAGTTATTATATTAAACAAAAATTCTAAGTTTTTAGCAGCTTTTTAAAAAGCCTTATAAAACAAACTTTAAACTAAGCTACTATATATTATAGCTTACTATTTTTAAGCTAACGGTTAATCTAAAATTTTTGTCTAAATTGTTTAATTTTTTCTGCGATATTATATATATAGTTTAAAAGATCTAGCAAACTAAAAAAAATGTATGCCTAAGCTTTAGTTTAAATATAATAATACTAAAAGCTTAACTATAAAAAAAACCTTAAATAAACTAGCTTTTAGATTTACTTTAGCTAATGTTGTAAACGTTTTAACCTAAGTAATACTACTAGAAAAAAAAACAACTAGACTTATACTTCTTTTAGCCGCGAGAATTAAAGTAGCAAACGCTATAGCAGTAGCTTTTATAACAATAAAGCACTACTATAACAAAAAACACTAGCTTAAATACTTTAAAATTAGCGACAGAGTCTTTTTCTGTTTATATAAGAAATATAAACTTTTTTTAACTGCTATTACTAGTTTTAAGATATTTTAACGCTATATAAGCTCTTTTAAAGTCATAGAAAAAATAAGCATATTAATATATAGATTAAATCTTTAGGATTATAATGCTAATATTTACGACGTTATCTTAATAAACTATTTTAAGCCTTATTTCTTCGATATATATAGCTATTAATTGTTACTAATTAGCCTAATTTAAGCGATAAATTACCCTTGCAGCAGAATTATTAGCACTAAAGTATTTAGTAAAAGTAAAACAACTTAATACTTAACAATATATAAAGATTTAGGCTATAAATTCGATAAATGGCTTATAAAGGAAAAATTAGGCGTAAATTTACGCTTAATTAAGGAATTTACCTAGAAATAACAGGAGAAACCCTAGCTTTAATAAGGCAAATAGTTATAGTTATAAGTTATATTTATAATTAAGACAAAATAAGAATTACTAAATAAGCAAACCCTAGGTTTAAGGAAAAATATCTATAAAAATATAGCATTTTTTCTTTTTTTTAAAGGTAAATTATTATATAACTTATTATTTAACCTATATATATATATATATAATATTTACTATATAGTAATTATAGTAAAATTTTTTTATAACTTTTATAACTATAAATAAAATATAAGGATTATTTTACTATACTTATTATAATAAATGCTTATTTATTAAATAGTTGCTAGATTTAATTAGTATATATTATATAAATACTATTATATTTTTGCTATAAGCTTTATTATACCTATATTATAATGCTATATATATTATTAAAAAAAAGTACTCCTAAGTAAAAAATTATGCTAGTAAATACTATTACAGTAAATAATTATAAAGCTATATATACTATAGCACTTTTTTTACTTAGGAGTACTTCTTTCTAATAATACATATAGCACTATAATATAGGTATAGTAGAGCTTATAGCAAAGGTATGGCAGTATTTATGTGGCATGTACCAATTGAATCTAACGACCGTCTATTTATGCTACCCTCCCTAATTTGGTTAGGACACGCTAAGTGATGGTCAGTTGATCTACAACCACCTTCTGGTTTGCGGCGGTCAAGCAAGGCAATGCTCGGCAAGTCACGGCTTATAAAACGTCATCTGCGAAGTAGAATGCACAGTCATCTTGCAACCCCGCCAATGCGGTGCAATTCCACACAGTTGGCTTTGGGGGCTCGAAATTTAGTGGTAGGTATCCATTGAGCCTCACTCACGCCCCGGCAGCATTAAAGTACCATCCAGCTAGCATCGCAGAGCCCGATGAGAATCAATTCTTTCGTCACCGGCGGCTCTGCTATGTGAAATGTGAAAGACAATCTTCCTTGTATTTTCGGGCGAGGATTGGATTATAAAAAGCAGCAATCAAAGAAAACATACACATCCGCTTCATCTGCTGGGTAGCCTACTTAGATTACTTGCGGCCGAAGGTAGTCCGCCGAGGGACGGTGCCGCATCTCGTGGTACGCACATCATATTTGGGACGCTTCTCGTGATACTACCCGCTAGTGAAGGGTGATGACCAAGCTCGCGTGCCACGATTGACATTTCACTAGTCTGATCGAGATAAAGGAAGGCGAAGAAGAAGAAGAAAAAAAACCTCAACTCAAAAAAACTCGCTCTTCGAGGGCGCCGGCTTTGCGCTCCACTCTCGACACTACTCACATGACTGAGCGACTGAGCCTCCGTCGTCAACCGAACTTCTGGGACTACCAATCGTACTCATTCTTGTATACCTCCCGCGATAAGCAATTGGCCCTTTTTGGCGTGCTATCTGCAGCCTTGATGACCGTGATGCCGGGTCGCATGACGCTACCGGTTGGCGAGATGCCGTTTCGAGGTACGTATGCATGCACATCCGGTCGACGGCCGGGCAGAGCGAGAGCTATCAGAAATGTGAGAGACTTTTCCGGTACACAAGTTTGCCCACTAACCCTTCGATCTTCCATCGCGGGGGCGAGATCGCAGGCTACGTGCATGATGATGACGCCCTCCCAATGGTCTTTTTTGGTACCCAGTAGTAGTTCCTTTCTCGTGATAACCCCATATCCAGTTATATATAGCAAGAGAGAGAGGGAGAGAAAAAAGGGAAAAGGGCGCCGGACTGGGGTGAAGCGCCCTTTCAATGACAAAAACGTCCGAAGATGTCCGGGATCAAGATATATATACCCAAGGTACGCAACTTCAACAGACGTCCGTTCCCTGGGAGTATCCGATTGGCTCATGAGTCATGCACCCGTGGCTTGCCATCTGATCCACATCTGAAGCTTTGCTACTAGGTAACATGAGTAGCAGGTATATATACTTTCTTCCTCACCATATCTATGAACCGAATCTTTGTTGTCTTCTTTTCAACTTAATTCGAAGTCAGGTGTTCTATACATTTAGCTCAACCACATGTGACTTTTCGTGTTACCTATATCACCTAATCCTTCTTCACACCACCTACTGCATTGACAACATCACACTCTACTCCCAGCATTAGACTGATCATTGTCGTCGACCTTCACACCATGGCTCCTTCAGCAAACTCGCAAAACGGTCATCGTGGCGAGCAAGACTTGGACCTGACTTCGTCAGCAGTTGAGCATCGATTGGCTGAGAATCAGCCCTCCGCTACCAACACCGCTGGCGCGGCGAGCAATGGCGTTTCGCAGCCCAATGTCCAGGAGCTCGATGCTTCGAAACTCACCTACACATTCACAGAGAGCCCTCGCGAGATCCCCGCGTTGGGCGTCACAGCAGATAACGGCAATAGCATCTGCACCGACCACATGATCACGGCCAAGTGGTCGGCGAAGGATGGATGGGCCGCGCCGGAGCTGAGGCCTTATGGGCCCTTGAGCTTGATGCCAACGGCGTCGGTGCTTCACTATGCGACGGAGTGCTTCGAGGGGCTGAAGGCGTACCGTGGATATGACGGGAAGCTGCGCATTTTCCGCCCCGACCGCAACTGCGAGCGTATGCTGATGTCGTCGGTCCGCATCAGCTTGCCTTCTTTCCCCCCCAAGGAACTGGAGAAGCTGATCCTCGCCCTCATGTCCGTCGATGGCCCGAAGTGGCTACCCCGCGAGCGCCCCGGAAGCTTTCTTTACCTACGTCCCACCATGATCGGGACGCAGTCGCAACTTGGTGTCCAGGCCCCTTCGGAAGCTCTGCTGTACATCATTGTGAGCTTTATGCCTCCCATGGACGCGCCGGAGGGCGGTATGAAGCTCCACACGTCGCCCGATGATATGGTACGTGCCTGGGTTGGCGGTTTTGGGTACGCAAAGGTTGGCGCAAACTATGGCCCGTCTCTGATGGCGACCAAAGAGGCCCGCGCAAGGGGTTTCCACCAGATCTTGTGGCTATACGGCAAGAACGGCGAGTGCACGGAGGCGGGCGCCAGTAACTTCTTCGTCGTCTGGAAGACGCGCGAGGGTAAGACACAGATTGTCACCGCGCCCCTCGACGATCGTCTGATTCTCGCGGGTGTCACTCGAAATAGCGTCCTAGGTCTGGCAAGGGAGCGTCTCGCCGAGGAGGTCGAGGTCGTCGAGCGCAAGTACACCATCGACGAGGTTATAGAGGCGAACGCTGAGGGGCGGTTAATCGAGTCATTCGCGTCTGGTACAGCGGTAAGTCCTCGCATTCTTATCTTCTATCTTTCCCTTTCTTTCTAGGATATTCTGCCTGCGGGTCTCTTTTCAACGATATCGCATCAACTCGGAGTCTAGAACGAGCCACATAACTGACATTATACCCCTATAGTACTTTGTCTGCCCCATCTCGCTAATTCACCACCGCGGCCGCGACATCCAGATCCCCGCCGGCAAAGGCGGCGAGGGCGGTGCCTTCACTCTGCGCCTAAAGAAATGGCTCGTTGACATCAAGTACGGCAGAGAGGATCATCCCTGGGGCATTGTCGTGCAAGAGGAGCACTAAAATGCCTTCTTCCCTGCTTTGCGCGATCCGGGCTGACCCGGGCCGTGAACTATATCTCATGACGAGAGAACGAATTTTTATAGCGACGTAAGGCCCACGCTAATCGATACGCAAAGCAGCGTATGCAGAGCCGCCCCGCTGAAGCCGGTATGGCTTATCAAGGAGGTAGTCTGTGTTTTGGTGCAGCATAATAATCATAACCCTGCGCGTATTAGGAACGAGCATCACCGTCTACCTCGAACGAGGGAATGAGGATGCTGTCGCGAAGTCCTAGACACGGCCTCGCGGCAGCTAGTTTACCAGTCAGCGCCGTACGATGTTACAGACACTACTGTTATGTCCTCTGAGTTGGAAGTGGGAATGAACCGCGACGTGCACCTCATCACGTTGACGTGGTCACATCTGCGAATGATGTCCTACATGTATAACGAGTCATTGCCTTGAGTATACTTATTTTGAGCTTCTGGAATGAATTGGGGAGCAGGGGAAACACAGTTTATGTACGTGTCAATCCCCTTGCGCGTGCGATATGGGTCTAGATGGACTCAGCGCGCCGAAAAATAGGTTATTATGCGAATGCCACGTTTCGCAGAGCTCCATGGCGAGAATCTTAGATCTCCTGTCAAAGACTTCCGATAGCCATAGATTGATACATTTCTCGAGATCGTCGAGGTCTCTACTGAAATCCCTGCAGCCCTGTGCCCATCATGCTAGGTCAATGAATTCCACCCATAATTACATCCCACTTCTCCTTCTCCCCAGGAGGGTAACAAACAAGCGCTGGGCTAGGTAAAGTAAACTTATCCTGCCAACCACTCCAACAAGCTAGAGTATATATTCCGTAGCACACCAGCGATCGTCGTGATTGTCATCCCTTCTTGAGAAACCCATGGCGAAACCTCCCTTTTCTCACATGGGAAAGATTGTTACCACGCTTCAGCCATTACGGAAGCCCTCGACCGAGACATAACCATACGTCTCAGCCAAGACTGCATTTGATCATCGCCTCAAGAATGTTAGTCTCTTCATCCTTAAGTTTCTCTTGAAACTCCTGATTTTTAATCAGCATATCGCTCCATCTTACGACTTAAGAGAGCTAGTCCGAGTCGGGTCGGGGTTCAGAGATGGACGTACCTCTTCGCACGCTGTCATATCTTCTACCACCTGTTTACTTCGGAGGTCAATATCATGATCTTCCATGTCAGCTCGCCTGTGATTCGATGATATTCCACTTGTTCCCTTGGACGGCCCACGCTCAAAGAGCACACGAAGCTTGTTCGAGAGCTCGTCGACATCAGACTGAGTCTTTTCCCAGGAAATCCAGAGCTGAGCAAGTTTCTTGGATCTTTCGGATTCGATCTCCTGGTATCTAGACAAGGCCCTTCTCACCTGTACCGTACGGATTCTTTGCTCGCCGTCTTTGGTCGTAATTTGGGTGTCGACCTCACAGTCGAGAGAAGACGTATATAGCTGGCGCGCTTTGCTAGCGACTTTACCTATCTTCGAAAGACTGGCGTTGATTTTCTCTTCCGCCTCAATCACTAGAGCTTCCTCTGTCTTTGCGATATCTTTCACACCGTTGGAATGGAGAGTCACACGGAGTGCTGCATAACTGCCTATGTAATGTTAGCCACGAACAGATGACCTGCCTATATAACTGGAGGATGCGAGAGGGAAATATAGTGTTGGTAGAAATCAGTCAGAACACATCCATGCTGGGAACGATACAGAAACTTACGCTTTAGCTGTTCTATCAGAGGTGATTCGGGGATCGGGGAAAGGCTAGCTCGGTCATGTCGGCGGCCTCGAAGACGATCGATCGAGACATCATCTTCATTGACCTTACGCTGTTTGTACTTTTCAAATACGGGATATATGGAATAGTGTGCACGTTTCTTGGGTGGCGGAGGGCGGGCGTCGTCCTCATCCTCGTCTAACAGCCGCCGCCGTGTATTTTTTCGACCAGCATCATCGTTGTGAAGTGGTGTTGGAAGAGCAGAAGGAAACAGGCGAGACCACATGATAGTCCGTTCAGTGAGATGACAGGATACAGAAGACTAGAGAGTCTGGCGAATATAGAATCAGATATCGTAAATTTGAATATGACAGCAAAATATAAATTATTCTCTTCAAATTATGAGTAATAACACAGCGAGCTTGGAAATTATCTTGAGCATAAGGTACACATTTTGGGGGGAAAGGGAGGCTGAAACTGGGATAGTGCAGAGGAGAGGGGAATATGCTGCTTGAGAGCGATGGTGTTTAGGATGTAGGCAGGTCTATAGGTAGGTATCCTACACACACCTAAGGTAGCTCGAGTTACGTTGATGCCATGGCTGGCAGTCGCGGCAAAAAGAAATGGTGTGAGAAGGGAGTAGCTGCCAAAAGGGAGAAGAAAGGGCTGGTATGAAATCGTGACTGCCTTAGGCGGTATGAGTTCCTAGTACCTAGTTCTAAAGTACCGACTGGAAGGCATCGATAGGGATGCATGAATTTATGTAGGTACCTAATGACTCGTATCTACCTCTTCCATGGGAGGTATTCTGAGTAGAGATAATTGGAGAGTTCGACGCATGTACTTCTCCTACAATTGCACTTGCCGTGGTCAATCAGAGCATTCATAGAGTCAAGTCGGATATGATTTCGTGAAAATACCATCCAGTCTCGCTTCAGCACGACTTTCAACTGTGATTTTCGTCTCCTATCCCTCTGGCTCTATATCCTGCCTTGTTCGGCAAATCTCGCTTCGGTCTCATAGTTGCGATGATGGCTCTACTATCCGTCTTTCGGTTTGCCGCTGATCGTAGCTGCGATATCTCGAGCTCACGTAGCCTCTCCTTTATAATATAGGTATGGAAGAAGCCTTGGGGGAGTGATCGAATCTAGAAAGGATAAGGTTCATTGTCACGTAAGACCTTGCATGTGGACTCGTGTAGTATGCCTGTGACAATGGCATCTGAGTTTCTAGGCTGACTTTGACAATAATCTCTTTAGGTAGTTTTTGTGTTACCCGCTTGCCCTTATTACTCATCAGGGAAGCATTAAACCGCTTTAGCTGGCCGTCCCATTCAAGCGGCGGCATCATTGAGTCTGGCATCTACTCATCGATACCCAGTCTTGTATTAGTTTATGATTATAGCGCTAGTCCATTAATCTGCGCGGACCTGTGCTCTCCTAGCGTTGTGGTCGTGTCGAATGTACAAAATTTGCGGATTCTGTATTTCGAGGAAGCAAGAAAAGCTCGGATTGTGCTCTACCGCCGGTTGTGTTAGAGTCGCTATCTATATCATAAAAGTGTTGAGCGAATCCGAGATGAGGTGCTCTATAAACTGGCCTATGAGCTTTTTCTGTGTGTCGCCATAAGTACAGTTTCATTCACTGATGCTCGACGAGTTGGTCCTGTTGGTGCCACCCGAGCTTGAAGGATCTCGAGGCCGCTTTTTCGTGGAAGTAAACTTACTGGGAAAGGATGTTACAATGGCGGACCGACAACAGTAAGATACCGATTAACTTGTGACTGATCATGCCCACAACTCTACACCAATAAAAGTATAGACAGATCAGTACTGAGCCTGACGTGTAGTATCTGCTATCGGATCTTTCGAACGCCAAGGGGGGTTTGATGCTAATATAGATAGTTATTTCAATTGACAACAGCTTGGCGATGAGATGGCGAGTACGTCGTATTCTGGTGACAGGTTGCGAGTGTGGTGGTGGGGTAGGTATCGTATTCGTATTTCATGGTGAAGAGTACCTAAGCTTTGCTAGGATGTATGTCTACCTCAACACTACCTCGTACACTAGATAGATACTTGCCTCTGACAGAGTAGAAAGATACTCTGAATGAATGGTGTAAATGGGAGTCTACCTTGTTGAACTTCTGACCTCTGGAACCCAAATATCTCCCAACTACGGCACCTCCTATGCTGTAGAGAGTTCCCAGTTGTGACCTGGCCTGTGTTGGTCTTAGGTACTGTTTACCTGACTTGGGTCGCAGCTCGAAGTGGAATGAAGAAGTGCGCTCTGATTCGCCAGCTGTATTCGAGAATAGCCGAATCGGGTAAGAGACGCGCTAGAGTGATTGAATCGCCCCAATGCCGCGCCGCACCTGGCGGGTCTAGCGCTGTGTACTAGACCGTAAAATACATCGAATTGGAAATTTGTCACGGCAACACCGATTTCCTTTCCCCCTGAACCAACATCCAAGGAGACGAGGCGGAAGGAAGCTTCTAATTGACGAGCATTTAATTGTTATCGTCGTCCACTCTTTTCCTCTGAAAGGCTTTCAAGATGTCGTCTCGATACTCTCTCCGAGCAACTCCTCGGTACGTACCACTGTTTTGCTTTTATTTGACTTTGGGTTTGTTTTGTTTTGCTTTGTTTTGCTACCTGTCAACATGGATGGGTGAAAATAGACTCTTGCGCCGTCCCTGGAATTGGGACTTAGAGTATGCAAGAGTGATTGAACCTGAAAGTCTTGCGATATACGGTGTGCATGGCTGTTGAACAATCGCCAATATGCGAGCGAGCGAGCGAGCGAGTGTGCACAAGATCTCTGGTGGCACGTCGCAGTTTTCTTAAACTCAGCTGACCGCAACCTTACTTTAGAAAAAAGGAACTTTTCGAGGGCATGGTAGAAACACCCGCTCGCCGATCTACCCGTCGAAAGTCCCAATTTCCCCTGGTTGAGGCCTACGACAGCGAGTCAAGCTCTGCGACCGACAGCACAGCCATGTCTAGGACGAAGACTACCACTACCACTCGGCGGAAGCCGGTCCCCAAGTTCGAGGACTCGGACGACGCGACGAACGAAAGTTTCAGCCCCGTCAAAATGGAAAATGCGCCTGCTGTGGCGAATGGGAATGGCAACATAGCGAACGGCCATGGTAAACTGGCGAACGGTAATGGTCACATAGCGAACGGCAATGGTAACGGACATGTCGCGCCCAAACCCGTTGCGCTCAGGGAGGAGAAGGTGGTCGACGGCTGGAGACCAGGCATGGATCACAAGATCGATTCCTCCGGGCACTTCGAATTCGGAGGGAGCCTAGGTGCCCTGGGCCTGATGACTGGATTTCCCCTGCTGATGTGGTACATGTGGATTGGCGCTACCTACTACGGCGGAAAACCACCGTTACCCGAGGAAGGACAATCCATAGCCGATTTCGTACAACACCTGGGACACCTCGTATACACCGGTGCGTTTCCTACTTTACAGGCCTGGAAGATCTACTGGGGGTACATGATCTTCGAGGGCATCTGCTACCTGGCGTTGCCTGGTATCGAGGGCTACGGCAAGCCGCTTGCTTTCGACGGTGGAAAGCAGCTTCGGTACTTCTGCAACGCCTACGCGAGCTTCTACTTCACCATCGCGGTCGTGGCGGCGTTGCACTTCAGCGGCTACTTCCCCATCTACACTTTCATTGACGAGTTCGGCCCCCTCATGAGCGTCGCCATCCTCTCCGGCTTTCTCGTGAGCTTCGTCGCCTACTTCTCCGCTCTCGCCCGCGGCAAGCAGCACCGCATGACCGGCTATCCGATCTACGATTTCTTCATGGGCGCCGAGCTCAACCCGCGCATGTTCGGCATCCTCGACATGAAGATGTTCTACGAGGTGCGCATCCCCTGGTACATCCTGTTCGGCATCACCGCGGCGACGGCGGCGCGCCAGTACGAGCAGTACGGCTACGTCTCCGGCGAGGTCTGGTTCCTGTTCATGGCCCACTACCTCTACGCCAACGCCTGCTCCAAGGGCGAGCAGCTGATCATCACGACTTGGGATATGTACTACGAGAAGTGGGGCTTCATGCTGATCTTCTGGAACATGGCCGGCGTGCCGCTATCGTACTGCCACTGCACGCTCTACCTCGCGAACCACCACCCCTCGGAGTACGCCTGGAACAAATGGGCCCTGGGCGCGCTCTTCGTCGCGTATATCGGCACGTATGTGGTCTGGGACCAGTGCAACGGACAGAAGAACGCGTTCCGCGCCAAGGAGCGCGGCAACCTGCTGAAGCGCAAGACGTTCCCGACCCTCCCCTGGACATACCTCGACGATCCCAAGACCATCGACACCGCCACCGGTGACAAGCTGCTCGTCGACGGCTGGTACGGTTACGCGCGCAAGCTGCACTACGCCTGCGACGTCTTCTTCGCCGTCTCCTGGGGCCTGATCACGGGCTTCAACAGCCCCTTCCCCTGGTTCTACCCCATCTTCTTCCTCTGCATGATCACGCACCGCACCATGCGGGACGTCGAGCGCTGCCGCATCAAGTACGGCGAGGCGTGGAAGGAGTACGAGAGACGCGTACCGTACCTGTTCATCCCTGTAGGTTTCCCTTGCCTCCCTTCCCTTCCCTTCCCTTTCCCCCCAACCCCTCAATCTTCCCGTTCACAAAAAAAAAAGAGTTTGACTAACGCGACGATGCAGTACGTCTTTTAAACCCCGTTTGATCAAATGACCAATTATGAATAGACGAAGAAGAAGATCTTCTCTTCTCAGGTCTGAACCCACTTGCGCTCTCTGGGGGCGGTGTCGTTCAGCACGACTTAGCTCGACTCGGTCTCGCGGGCTGGAACCGAGCTTGAACTACGTACGCGACAAGTCCGGCACACCCTGCTGTTGTCGCGGTTGTCGCTCTTGGGTTCATGCGGTGCGGGCTCGTGTCTTTTTTAACCTGTATATATCCAATTCTTGGCGCATTCACACGAAAGACATCTCATAAACGCGGGGACACGGTTTCTTAGAAGGTTGTGCGAAAGAGCTCGGGTTCTTCTTAGCTTCCCCTTTTTAATATCCTCTACCCAGTATTGGCTTTAGTAGAGGACGTAATGAGCATTTTTCTATTTTCAAGCTGCCGGCGTCGACGCTACATTGTTCCCGTTGCAAGGATCCCGTGATCTGTAAAATTGTTCCGTCATCCACCTTGGTGAAAGTGGAGGTGGCCGTGCTCATGGTTGATTTGCTTGTTTAATACAGAGTATGCACCGTAGTTCGTGGTATAAGCCTGTAATACATATGCGCCCAAGCTATGCTCATCTCATCGCATCTCATCGCATTCATTATGTCTACGGGTTTTCCCCCCCCAGGCTAAAATTCCAACTTTACCCAACCTATTTGCTGAACCTCGAGGACATAGGGATCAAAATAGTGATTAAAACATGCACTCTCTCACTCGCCCCGTACCGCCTAGTTCATACTCGAGCCAGCGGCCGACGCCACGACGACCGGCCACGAGCACGGGGCCTGGGTTCATGACATGACAGCCCTCATACGTGAGAGCGAACGGTGGTGCCGTTGGGTCGACGAGCACCAATGCTGTTGGTAGCGGGTATAGGTGCAGGGCGCCCGCGTAGTCCCAGTGTACAGGGCGGATTGCGTGGCGAAATGGACATAGATACCCCTGATCGAGGACGGTCTTCACGAGCCTGCGGGCGGTTTGGACATCGTGGGGAATGTCCGAGGATTTAGGTTTCGATCGACTGCTCGCGGTGGTGGGGTCGACGTCCATGCTATCCGTGTTTTCGAGGGCCGAGGCCATCTCCATATCGTCATCATTGGTATTTTCGGGATTATTGGAGTCGGATTGGGGTGACTGTCCATTTCCCCGGGCTTCGGCGTCTGAGTTTGGGGACGATGTCTTGAGACGAATCGCTGTCCGGCGCAGACGCGCCGACATATCATCACGGAATAGAATGATTTCGTGTGAGGGCCCGAAAACCGACAAGCGCGCTGGGTTGCTGGTCCAGATGGCTTCGCCAGCGACTCCGGTGCGGTTACCTGCCTCTGTGTTTGCGGCTGCGAAGGCTCTCCGGATACGCGAAGTGAACAACTCTGGCACCGCCTTACGCGGAAGAGGCACCGCGGCCCCGGACGAAAAGGACGATGCCCAACCATCGTTGTCGCCTGGCACGAAGACGAAGGTCGAGGTCTGGAGGAGAGTTGGGAAATCTGTCAGCACCGCCGCTAAAGAGTCAAAGTATTCTTTGTACTCCACACTCCCGCCACTCGACCCTCCCCCAGCCATTACGGCATGTTGCGTGAAGTTCCCTGTCAAGACGAAGGTCATAGGCGATGAGCCCTCTGGCTCCATGGCGTAGGTAGTCAAGATTTTGCGTAGCGCTTGTAATGCTCTTGGCTGATCGAGGTTCAACTCGCCTATGATGATAATACGGCCGCGGCTGGGCAGATCCGGATCAGGCTGTGTCTGCCGTAGTAGGCGCCTTTCTAGTTTGCGCATCTTGGAGCCCACTGCTCGCTCACTGCCAACGCCTAGGAAGTCGATCCAGCCAAACCCACCCCCTATAGTATGTTGGCCACCGTCCGGTCCGTTCACGCCTAGGGTTGCTTTTCGCGTTTCGCACGGGGGTTGCCCGATGAAGAAGGCTTGAAAACGTCCACCAATGACGCCACCAATTCCATTACTGGCGCCGAGACCTTTCCCTGTGGATTCTTCCTCTTCTTCGTAAACACCGTCAACTAGGATGATCATCCCTGGCGTGAACCATGCCGAATTTTCTGGAATAGCTGCGGCGTGCGACAGATCCAGTGATATTGTTCCCGTTAAATCGTTTATTGCAAGACTACCCGCAGGTAGGATAGAAACCATACCGAGAAGCATGTGGTGTGTTCCGTGGCGACCGAGGAGGTTGGCTATCGGTGTGATCTTGTGGGTTTGCTGGGTAGTTAACCCGGCGGATGACGACCGTTTTAGTGATGGGGGCCCCTTTGCCACAGCAACGGAGGAGCTCTGAAACAATTCATTTCGTAGTAGCCGCTGATGTATGACATTGTATCTATTTCTGAACAAGGTCGTCTTGTGCAAAGGAGGAGGCATCAACGAAGGTTTTGACGAGTCCCTGGAGTTTCTCACTTAGTTCGGAGAAAGGGCTGGGGGCGTTCTAAAACATACCTCTCGAAATGCTTTTTGGAAATATTGTAAAGCATGCGCGGCTGATCAAAGGCGTTCACGACCTTTAGCCAGTTCCGTGGGTGATTGAGCCCCTCATCATCCGGGTCGTCTTGCTGCACCCCCAACGAGGAAAACCCAAAGCTCGTCTGCGTATCTTCGCGTGTGAGGTTCGACGCCGGCCTCAGCCCGAGCCTCGTATTCGAGAACTCGGATTCCTGGGCTACATCGAGAGCGAAGCTATCTTGGCGGCTGAGTGCCGGCGCTGTCCCTATCCTCCCGCCGCTCATATTGCCTTCAAGGGTCTTGAGGATATCCTTAAGCTCCTGGCTATTTCCGTCGACAATGACACCGCCGTTGCGGCTTTTCCAGCTCCTCGCCACCTCCTCGAGGACTTTCTCGGCCAAACCCTCCTCGCGCCATCCTGAGCCGCAGTGACGCCCAATGAAGGTGGCCAGCTCCTGTAATGCGGTGGATGCGAGGGTCAAGCTGTGCTTCTTTGTGAATGTGCGAAATGCCAGTGGCCTTAGTGTGGCCGGAGGTAAGAGGATGGGCAATATTGTCGCCTTGGAGGGCACAGCGATCGAGAATGGCCTGAGAGTATGCGCCGGTGTTCCAAACGCGGGCGAGGAGGAGGGGATCGGATTCAAGGTCGAGGAAGCGGGCGCGGGCGCGGGCGTTTTGGGGGGGAATATCGAGGCCACTTGGGGATTCTTGAGCTTTTGCATTTTGTCGGATGAACCAATTCTTCTTCGTAGTCCGGAGGTATTTGCGATTTTTTGCAAACAAAGGCTTACGAAGTTTGAAATTCATTGCATTTGAAGGTACAAGCCATGGTCGAATTGATGAAGCGCCGTAGCCGAAGTATTGGTACCAACCAAGCTAGTGGTGTAGCACCTTGATGATGAGGCGGATCTTCTCAGAAGGCGCGTCGACGCGTTAATGGCCTTCAAGGGTCCTTGATCGGGACTAGTCTCGGCGTCTCCACATGCTAGGTTAGGAAACTGCATGTCTACATCATACGTAGTACCTCACCTATCAGCACTTATGCAGCACCTTAAAGTTCGATTTGTTCAAAGTACATTACCTTACCTCACATTAGGATCTTGTTCAAGCCTGCGATCATATTACTTAGGTACTTCCGAATCAAACTTGTCTCTGTGGCTAAGAGCACCTTACGAACCTACTTATCTTGTATCACGCGCTGTCCCTCCAATGATATTATCGCGAGTAACAACAGTTGCGCCGACATGCACGAGACTATTTTCGCGTCGTTACGTCTCTACTCTAGGCTCTAACCCCTACATAGTCAGTCTCATCGCTTGGTTCCTCATCATCAGCTTCTTCTCGGTACGCTGTCATATATGGGATACTGATTATCTTGTGCCCTCCAGAAAGCATTCCCCAATGCCGCCCCTCAGGGAGGCTATCTCCTCACATACCTCGACAAGACCCCTCCGAATTCTAGACTAGCCATTGGCGCCTCAACACAGCTCCCGCCCACACCGCAATCATTCACCGAGAACCATGAATTCCTGTCCATCTTGAACGATGTCCTTCGTCAACATGCTGCCGGAGATCCGAATCTGCAATCTCAAGCCCTGGCCTTTGCCGGTCCCGGGGGTGCGACCCTCGGCTCACACGGCGCTTTCTTTCCCCGACAGCGGAAACAACGAGCTACGAACAAAATCGCAGCTAGCAGTAGCGGTGCTGGTGGTGCGACTGGTCAAGGCGGTGCGGGCGGAGCAGGAGTTGGTGGCTACGTCCATCTCTCTGATCTTCGGAATCCGCCCGACTTTGGAAGAATCGCCTTCCCCGAAGACATTCTAGGTAGCGTTGAAGTTGACGGACACGGTAAGATTATTGGCGAGTTTGAGCCTAGTGGGACCTATCGCATCATAACCAATGAGGGCATGTAAGTCACCAACCTACTCCAGACCGCTGTATTGACTTTTAATTAACCCACATCTGTAACGGTAGCCTTGGCCTCAGCGACTTCTTGCGGACGAAGCTTGTGGAAAAACTTAAAGACGAGGAGAAAAGGGGCTGATATACCGAGTATGCCCCCCGCTGACTGGCGATTCGCTTCGCTTCGCCTCGTATCATAGGCAAATGAGACTTTCCGGCACTATTGTCGACGAAAAAGCTCTACCTATAATCAATATTTACTGTAAGTTGTTTAAGCCGGACTGCTGCTCTATGTAAATATATTTTACTAGTTATGCTGTCACCGCGTTGGAGACGTCAATTTCATCGCTTGGCAAACTGGCTGATGCATGCACTCAAAGCGTAAGCAACAAATCCAATGATGGATAAACTGCTCAGGGTGGCTGTTCCTCTATGAGATACTCGGCGCCAGTGTATTAAACTCAGTTATATACCGGCTTCGGAGTTGTATGCTGTCATAACCCCATCAATCATGGTTCTCTAAAAGCTTGCATCTCCTGACAGCTCCGAACTTGCCCACGAACCATCATTTATGACAACGCCATCAGAGAATTAACCGCCTAAGTTGCTGCTCACTGTCATAGACTCTCATCCAGAGGTGCTTGGCTAGATAATTATACTGGGAACTACGAATTGGTCGTGGAGGGAGCGATGCCATGGTTATAGATTGCCGTGCTCCATATCCGTATCACAGAACAACTTTTCCCCCTTAGGACTGCATTCATGACGCTTTTTTTCCTGCTTTGCTGAGGTGAAGGTCGACCGGTGTCTGATTAAATCTGAGGATTTACAGTAAGCTATTTACGAGGCATCCCAAGAAGAGGCTTGAAATCACGTGTTGATCTTACGTCGGTCTCGCCAGATTAGAACCAGTCCGATGTTTAACAGGTACCTCAGAGGCATGTGCTACCTACATGCCGAAGTACAGCATACTGTACTTCGTACATGTAAGTATTTATAGTGCTGTATACGGTACTCCTAAGAATAATCTCGGGACTTACATGTATGGTAGGTCCTAAGTAATACATGTATCTATTGTATCCTACATGTAGCCATGTGTAGGCCTTGCTTTCCCACTTGCTTAGATTAGGTACAATTGCACCTTTGCAGCAAGAAACAACCTCAACCTTAACCTCGAGAGCTCCTAAAGACGAAGTGCAAGGTACTTATACGAAATACAATGTACCGAGGTACTTATTGGTTACCTGTATGATGCAAGGTGTAACTGCCCGGGCCAATAGTGTCCAAGCTGCCCCTCCAATATATGGGCCCTCTCGACGATTTGGGGTCAAAACATAAGTAGGCTGTAGCACCAAGTCCGGCTCTGCCTACCTAGCTCCCAGTACCAATACCGAGGGTGCAGTGTTCACGAGACAAGACCAAAGACGCATGGCAACAGAACCTTCACGGGAAGAAGACAACGACTTGGAACTTGGAGCACTGTTCTTAGCAAACAAGTTCTACTAATCCGGCAAAGATACGGCCAACCGGGCATACGAGTATACCTACTGAATACCTATATCGTGTATTTCGCAAGATTGAAGTCCACTGCTCTCCCCACCGAGGGGTTCCAGCTGGAAGCCAATTGAAGTCCACCATCATCATCATCACCACCACCACCGTCATCACTACTGTCCGTCGCGGCTGTACTGACGCCTGCGGGGGATGACAAGGCCGCGTATTTTGAGACTTGCCTGCCTTCATTCATCTATATATCTACGGAGCGTCATCACCGGTTGTTGGGGCCGGCCTTCCGCTCGCTGCCCCTTGCCTCTATCCTACTCGACAATAACCCCTCGGGGACTCTCTTTCACGACAGCCGAGAACCAAACTCCGACTACCTCTCCTTTCCTCTCGATCTCCTTGACCCCCTCGAACCCCCCCTAAGCTGCCCCATCAGCTGCCCCCTCAGCTGCCCCTTCAGCTGCTCCTTCAGCCGACCGCGACCCCGTCGTCCTACGGGTTGTAATTCTTCGAGATGGTCTCCAGAGGCTACGACGAGGAGGAGCTCTCCATGTCCCTCTCACCGTCCCAGATCCGGCGGAATAACCAGGGCCCCAGAATTCCCGCCATCAACATTACCCATCCCCAGGCCGATAGCCGTTCTCGATCCGGCAACCAAGCCGCCCAGGCCGGCGATCGCACTTCACAGCAAGCACGCGAAAAGTCCAAGCTCGATCAGCGTATCGGTGCCTACAATGTTATCAAGACGCTGGGTGAGGGTTCCTTCGGCAAGGTCAAGCTCGCTGTCCATAGATCGACAGGCCAGCAGGTCGCTCTCAAGATCATCGCGCGCAAGAAATTGATCAGTAGAGACATGGTTGGGCGCGTCGAGAGAGAGATCGAGTATCTCCAGCTTCTCCGTCATCCCCACATTATTAAGCTGTAAGTTGGCTGGCCCTGCATGCGGATGCCGGCGTTATAGAGCGAGCTACTACTAACGAGCCACGGTGTCCAGCTACTCGGTGATTAAGACTCAGAACGAGATTATCATGGTGTTGGAGTATGCCGGTGGAGAGCTATTCGACTACATCGTATCTCATGGCAAGCTGGATGAGCAGCAGGCACGCCGCTTCTTTCAACAGATGATTTGCGCTGTGGAATATTGTCATAGGCATAAGGTGGTCCATCGAGATCTGAAGCCTGAGAACCTATTGCTCGACGACCAACTCAACGTCAAGATTGCCGATTTTGGTTTGAGTAACATCATGACAGATGGCAACTTTCTAAAGACAAGTTGCGGTAGCCCCAACTATGCTGCGCCCGAAGTTATTAGCGGAAAGTTGTACGCTGGTCCTGAGGTTGACGTTTGGAGTTGTGGTGTTATCTTGTACGTATTGTTAGTGGGAAGACTTCCTTTCGACGACGACCATATTCCGAGTCTTTTCGCCAAGATTCAACGCGGTGTTTTTACCATTCCTCACTGGATCAGATCGGAGGCTGCGGACCTGATCCGTAAGATGCTTCAAACAAACCCGGTCCAACGAGCCACTATCGATGAGATTAGACAAGATCCCTGGTTCTTAAAAGATTTACCGCCGTACCTTGCTCCGCAGGTCGAGGAATTTCTAAACACCGGGGTTGACCCCAACAAAGCTATCCGACCTAGTGACATAGCACCTAACGCTCCAACCCAACTTCAAGAGAAGCTCCACGATGAAGTAACGGACAAGATCAGTAAGACGATGGGCTATGGCAAGCGCGATGTCGAGGAGGCCTTAGAGGCCAACGAGCCATCTGCGATCAAGGACGCCTATATGATTGTTCGGGAGAATAAATTGATGCAAGTGAATCGTAAGTCCTGGTTTTCCTCTCTCTTCCGCATCCAATCTTCCGCTTGTTTATGTTTTGGAGCTCATACGCGGGGTCCTTTGATATGTAAACATGGTTGTTGTTCTACTCGCTCGCCTTTTCATACGTGCACCTTCTCTCCATATACCTTTCTAGCTCGTTCATTTCTTCGTCCACCCACCCACATCCTTATGTCTCTAATATGATGCTTAGCTGCCTACGGAACCGGCGCCGAGAATCCCTACTTTGCCAGTTCTCCTCCAACTGCTGATCATGCAGTGAAAATGCGAAGTGTCGAAGAAGCCATAGGCGACATGACATTAGACAAGGGGAAGAAGCAGGAGGAGATCGCCGAAGACACACAAGAGTCCCAAGCTAGCCCCCTCGCGGATTCTACTCGGTCGACCTCGACGGTTACCAGCGCCTCTCCCCGCGGTAATGTAAGTCATGTTGGTATCCTGCCTACAAGTCTTCCCGCACTTCACCGGGAGTATCTTGAACGTCAGAACGCCGGCATCGAAGAGCCCCTTAATGCGCCCGTCCCCGAGGTCCCTCTCCAGCCTAGAACACCTGCGGAACAGCAGGAAGCGGTTCGTCGTCTCAAGCCTCACTCGAAGAACACCATGCGTCACGACGAGAGCCATCGCCCTCAACAATTGACCCCAGTGGCGACTAAGAAGACCAAACCGGTCCGTTGGCAATTCGGTATTCGCTCTCGAAATGCCCCGTTCGAGGCACTTCTGTGCATTTACAAGGCCCTGGCTAGGTTAGGCGCAACTTGGCTCCGGGATGAGGATTACAACAAGGTTCATGCTGAAGAGGCAGAGGCACAGTAGGTTTCATACTCCATCCATTCTCAATACAAGAGCCTTCTGACCGAATATAGCGGTGCATCTAGCGAAAAATACCTTGAGAAAGAAAATCCTTATGAAGGTATACCTTTGGATCGTCTTGATATCAATTCTCTTGACCCTCTTAGGTATTACAAATTGCCTGCCGATCCATGGCACATCACATGTCGGTGGAGAAAAGACGGTAGGTAGATGATCTCGGAGTTAAATTTCTATTCTAACGATACTCTCATAGATATCCGCAAAGAGTCAGTCTCTGCTGGACTCTCCACTTCCGAGGCGGCGGCGGAAAAGAACACATACGTATATTCTGTCATGGATAAACGCCAGCAGAATTTCGTTTGGATGCGGATGGAGATTCAAGTGTACGAGATGGAGCCAACGGTCTATCTCGTAGACTTCAAGTGCTCCGGGTACGAACGAGCAGATGGGACGATGCTAGAAGAGAAGGACATTATGAGCCCTTTCCCTTTCCTAGACATGGCCGCCAGTTTGATTATGCAGCTCGCTGAAGCAGATTAGGAAATAGCTGGCGATTAGGGTACATATTCATCCCATGTTTATCTCGTTGCCCATCACTGGAGAATTTGCACTCACCTCGTCTCGGGTCGAGCCCGTTTGCTGTCTCCGAATTTACTCGGACTATACTTGTTCTTGTATACCTCTTCGAAGCTCGGCTCAACCCACCCCGGGTTATTTCCTGCCAAGATTCGCCTGATTCACACCGGTCTTTGCCCCTTGTCCATCATTACAATTTTCCGGTATCCAAGCGATTCAACGCAGTCTCATTACAGGAACTCGGCGAGGCATTCATGAGGCATTCAAAAACAGCCACATTCTAAAGGAGCTTGGCTTTCTCAACATCTCAGCGCTGCACATATTCGGCGAATCATCGCGCATCAGAATTATCTTTTCAATAGGGGTGGGGATGTGGCTTTGCAATATGCGTATGGACTTATGATGCGAAGAGGCATGATGCGTCGGGCGTTCGGTTTCACAGACAGCCTAAGGAGAGAAGTAAATTGACTTTTATACCCATGAGATGCAGGAAAGAGGCATGGATTGACTACATAGTAGGTAAGTCAAATGATAAATCGATGAGAGGAAATGGCGGGATCACACACATCACGGAACGCGATCACTCGCATCCGGTTCGATTGCGATTTGTACAAGTATCCTAGCGAGACTTTTTATTATGAATTTATCAGCTCAGCGTCAAAGCACAAGTTAAATTTGTTCGCGCACCTGTAGAGACTTAAATAGTTAGTGCGGATGGACTCGATGGCCTCTAAGAACATATGTGTTTAAGATGATACTTTCGCTGTACACTACTTTGCCTCAGAATTCCGAGAATGATAATTTACAACTAACCCCTCAAGTCTTCAACCCTCTGTTCCCTTACCGCAACAACGTACTTAGAATACCAAGTGACTTCTGATGCAAATCCAATACTTGAATTCCTGTTTTAGCATGAACCTCTCCGCCCTTGATACAGTGCAGCTCTTACTCGATGATAGTTGATGGTTGCTCAGGTATGTATACGCCTACCTCACCTACTCAATGTACGCCAGTCGAGATCTTGAAAGTACTTTTTGCTCATGCATATATGTAACCCGGTGCCCTCTACTTGCGCAAACATTAGTGGTTACAGCAACTGGAAAGTACGCATCCCTCTCCGTCTCCCTCTCAACAACAGCAATATCAGCAACGACATGTTAGTTTGATTTACGCTCATGTTCACCGCAGCAACCACACTACCTTTCTTCCGTAGTAATAACACCGTCTTCCGTAGTATCAACACCAGCTAATCACTTTTCAAGTTGTTTACAGAACAATCTTACTCACTTCCTATTACAACTCTCACTCACTTCCTGTTACAACTCTCACTCACTCTTACGATTCTCACTTACTCTGAGAGCTCGCACCCACCTTCCTACTCATTCCTCTTCCCCTTCCCGTAACTTCACACATCTCGGTAAGTCGTACCTTCATTCCATACACCCTACATGTTGCGCGCCGTTCCATATCTGCATTGACTAGACTTGCTCGGATCTAGCATCGTGTTATGAAGTTATCGCCTCACCTATTCCCCCTGCACAAGTTATACCACAAATCCAACCTCTTCTTACCGATGACTACTTGCGAGTAGTAGTACCTGACATATCCATGAACGCAGGTGATCCACAAGCCGCTACGGCCACCCAGAACATTAACCAAGATCACGAGCCCAAGTTGCACTTGAACACTAGCGACAATGCCTATGAAGTGGGACGAGAAGGCGGAGCGCGACCTCCTCATGGCTAGTGAGTAACTTCTGGAGCTCACCTTCCTCCCTTTTCTATGTTGCTACTTGAGAACGCCCTCCTCGTCCCAGGAACAAGATTCGGGAAGCCTTTTTCGAGAGCATGAGAACTGCTTCAGAGAGGAACTAATGCTGACGCTGGTGGTTATAGTGCGCATCGCGGAGAACGGATACAACTCGGTCCCCAAAGACGTCTGGGAGAAGACCGCGAGACTCATGGTGACGATGGGACACGAGGAAGCTACCGTAAGTGATAAAAAGCGATTTCCCCAGCGTTATTGCCGCTCTCCTTCTCCTTCTATCATGCCCTGGTCGCCTCGAGAGCACAAGGGATGCGCCGGTTTCGACGACTGGACATCACGTGCTATTTATGAGATCTCTGCTCATGAAACCTTCCCGGATTGTAATGCTCACGTGGTGATGTTAATTAACTGACTCTGTATTCTCGTTGTTGTAGTGGTCCGGCATTAGGTAAGGTCATTCATTACCTATCGAAGGGGGGGGCCGTCTGCGGCACGGACGTTTGAGTATAGCTTGTTCAAACTAACTACAGCGAACTCAACAGCCAGCGATGGATGAAGACCATACAGAAGGACTTCCAGAGCCAATACCCTCAGGCCATCGAAGTTGCCGCCGCCACCGCCACCACGGCTCCGGCTCCGGCCCGTCGACCGAAGCGAAAGCAGCAGGCGAAGGTCGAGGATGCGGCGGGTGGCGATGGAGCTGCTGCGGAGAAAGGTCCCGCTGCCAAAAAGCAGAAGAAGTAGCTGGGCCCACGACTGAGCGGGACTCGATTCGGTTAGAGATTTTGCGTCGCTGCTGTGTAGTACAGCCCCCGATTGCGACTTTGCGATGCCACTCGTCTCGCTGCGGGGCGAGCCTCGATCGTCGCGCGACACTGTGGTTAAAATCTTTTTTTTGATGTCCTCCGTATTCGGCGCGGGATCGTGTTTCTTCCAGGACCTCAAATGTTCTCTAATTTCGGGTTACTCTCTCATGGGACTATTCATCCTAAGGGGCCGCCGGGATCGTTGTATTGTGCGTGCGCCCCCCTATCACACCCAGATCGACACCAACCTTACCTCATGTCATGCCCGTATGGTAGGGAGGATAGATAGATAGATAAATTTTTTTTCTCTCGAGATGTTCGAATTGACGCTGCATACGCCAAGCGAAAGAGGGGACCTCGTAAACCATGTAAAATCTCTGAGTACCCTGGACTTGGCTCCGTTGACCAAGCCTGCTCGAGGCGAGTCTTGTGATGCGGGAATTACTAAATCAAGGTCCCGGTACGCCCCCCTTTGAGGTTCGCTTCCACCCTTCGTGGCCAGGAACTCATCTTTTGCATGTCGGACAATGGGCAGTGCAACCGCCCCATTCTTTCCCGAGATAGTTAATAGTTTTGGGTCTCCCGATGCATGGCCCGTGACGTTGAATCGCAACATTGAGACCTCCCTGACTTGGCGAGAGCCACAAAATGGGACGCCGATCGAGACTGATACTTACTTACTTACGCGACAAGGCTAGCTAAGCCGGGCAAAGGGAAAAAGACCCAATTTCCACGTCGTAATCATTAGGAGGCTTAGATGCTCCGGGCGGGACGAGCCGCCCCCCCCCCTCTCCTAGCTAGTCGCAAAAGACTTACCAGTATCCGAACGTGGGGATGCACAGCATTGGCAGATCGCTCACGTCCCCCTTATCTAGTCTAGTTCTCTCGCGGTCAACGAGATGCTGTGGGCATTCGCCAATGGGAACGCCTGCCCTACGCTCGCTACTACTGATGCTTCGAGCTGGCCAAGGGGGTTGTCATGGCTGCAGCCTTGCTGCACGAGCTACACTAGTTTGCTGCACGAGCTACGAGGTAGGTACCGTGGTCTTACTATTCTGGGCCCGTTAGCGTAGGCTGATTTTCGTATCTGTCAGTTACCGCCGCCGATCACGTCAGTTAGGTAGGTTAGTTATGTCGGTACGGTCTTTGCTGCGATAGTCGCAGCTTGGCAATAGTGTAGACTGGGCGATGGGCTTATTCCGATTGGCAGTGCGACAAAAATGTCCCGGTTGGGCCGCAGAGTTGATAATGACGGGACGGCCCTTCTATCTGCGGTTAGAAGATGTGTCTGTGAGGGCGATCATGCGCGTCTCGGTGATGGTGGCTGTGACTTTCACTACCTAGGTTTCACGATGGCGCTATGGTGACCAATGAGCAGTTACGTCGGAAGCTGAGATTAGACGATGTCGCCTTCGCTTATCATATCGGTGTCGTGGATTGTTACTCTAACCTTGTTCTTCGCGTTTGCTGAAGCCTTTTGATCTGCCTAGGTGTATGGGAAGAGCACGTAGTACCGAAGGTTGTAGCTGATATACCCCCCTAGGTTGATAGTTGAGCATTGTGCTCTCATGTAAAGCGTCAAGCACGCTCGATAACGACCTCTGTGTTGAGTAGCTATCTCAATGGAGGAGAAGAGATAATTCGGGTCTTGGTAGCGTGAATGAGAGTGAGAATGAATATTCTGTGCACTCAATATACTGACTAAAGACCCTCATGTTTATACCTATGCCTATACCCATGCTTATGCTAATGCCAATATATAAATTAGGTTAAAGATTGCTTACTTTCTAGTAAAGGAACAACTCGGTCGTTGAATTATGCCGGTGGGACGGCCGCGCTATATGTTCTTCTCTTACTCTACTTTACTCGGCAAAGCCAAGCGGCAGAGAGCTCGTGGTCAGTTATGTATCGCTTGATCTGGAGATCTGTATTCGAATGTCCACAGGGCCCTATTCTCTCATCGCGCGCTTCCGCCTTGACTAGTCGTCGTCTATCCTTATCTCGAATTGACTCTTTCGAGAGGACGCAGTGTCCTAGCCGTTCAACGCCTTATTGACACGATGTCTTGTGGAGCCGCCCTTGAGAAACTCTCTGGCTAGGAATATCGTCACGAGGAAATTAAATAGAGTCATCTCGCCCAAGAACCGTATCGCTTGGTAGATAGACGAGGACTTGACGCCTGCCGCCTTCCGCCGGGTTGTATTGCCGGGTTGTGTCTGGCCTTCGCCGTTGTCTAGCCGCTTACAGACTTCGTGGAACAAGGCGACTTCGTCCGTGATGACGCCCGAAACGTGTTTTCGAATACTCCACTCCATCCAGCTCTCCTCATCTACGGTCCACACGTAAACTGGAATGCCTAATTTCTTCATATCCCGAAGGAAGCGCCCTCCGGACGGTGACGCCAGGGTATACCGCAGCATACTGAAAGATATGTTGGGGATATGTGTTAGACAGCGCGCGTACGAAGTAGAAAATCCCAAGTGCGTGATGGGGTAGTCGGGAAGATATTTCATGCTGAGTCTGATATATGTTGCCTGGCAAGAGGTCAATCCCACGCCGTCTCGACTGGGGGTTTCGTGTAATAACATATCACACTTACGGTCCAGCAGCATGGTGTCACTCGGGTATTCCAAGGTCGTTTACTAGGTACCAAGGCAAGAGTCTCGGCTATTATTTTCATCATCTCCTCAGCGTCATCATCTATCTGAACAAGCATTATAGTTAGCATTAGTCATGTTCAGACAATCGTTTATGGAGTGCCAGATGAATACACAAGGACACTTACCTTGATGTCAAGCATAAGCCATATATCTTGTAGTTCAGGCTGATCCAAGTATTCTAGTAGGTCGATGAGCCGTGGCATTGGCTCGTGAGGCTCACGGAGTGTCCGTAGCTGGCTGATCTCGCTCCAATCAAGGTCACGAACTTTCGCCTTGTTACCGTAACAACGCTGCAGCGTCGCGTCGTGACAGAGCACAATCACGCCGTCACGAGTTAGATGTAGATCTGTCTCCACTGCGTCGACCCCCGTCGTAGTAGCCGCCCTGAAAGCCGCCATGGTATTCTCAGGAGCGGCGGCTTTGAACCCTCGATGACCAATCGTCTGTGGCATAGGTTGCCCTCTCCGTACCCTTCGTGGGCCAATCGAGGCGTGTTTTGGAACAGTAGAATTGCGGGCTGTCATGTATCAGCTACGCTTCTGTAAAATTACAAATTGCTCGTCACAGCAGAGCGATAAGGCGTATGCGGCTTACTGGGTCCGTATTCAGATTCTAGTAATGGGGTCTGCTCGCTTGCCGTGACCACGGACGGATGCTTCGCAGTCTCTGACATTTTGCTGGCTGTGACCCTGCGCATAAATTCCCGGGTGATTAAAGGGTAGGCTTCGCAGATTTGCACGTTTGCGCTGTAGAGACTAGGGCAATAATGGTATCGTGGATGAATGGTGCAGTGTGTTGCGCTGACCAGCCTGTAGCTTATCGTGCGAACGATGTTTTGGAGGGGATGTCGTTTGAATGGCGAAACTCTCGTCAGCTTATCTGCGTTAAGCGGCAGTGTGGAAGCCAAAGAGACAAGATCGGCCCGGGCAGTCTATACCCAGAGGTGTGAGCTTGGTGTCACACAACACCATCATACAGAATACCGAACTAATAGAGGGTTTATGGGGCGACAATTACGAGTGGTTATGATGGCTCGCTCTCCGTGACTATACATACATTCAGGTAAATATGATTGGGGAGTGTGCCGTTTGCTGCGCTTAAGTGGCTGAGTAGAATTGCGCTCGGGCTGTATAAGTGATGAAATTAAGGGCCTGATGACCCGATATGCCCATTGCGTTCTGAGCTTCAGTTTGCTTCTCAGTATGGTGCGTCTAGCAATAACCGTCTGCGCTACTTGGGTAGCGTTAATTTATGTGTTTTGCCGATGTCAAATTGAAACAAGACAGCCTGAAAGCTGCGATGGGCGGTGTTACGATAGAGAAATGAGAAATGGTACTGTCTCGGTATTCTACACATAGGAGCACGATGAATATAGGGTCGTTAAAGGCAGGGCCGGAACGGCTTCGGATACATCGGGTTCGTGAAGCGGCCGAGACGCGGTGAAAGGGAGGGATGGGTGGATATGGACCTGAAGGGGGGGAACTTGATGTGATTGATGTAGGTAGGCACAAAGCGAATAAGATAGATCCTAAACTAGGTTAGCACCAAGTACGTAGGCATAGCTGAAGTCGAAGTATTATCTGGCTCGGAACACCCACGTGGGTTGATACTAGGTAGTTGTCGATATCTAATAGTTATACCTGTGTAGGTACAAAGTACACTAGGTTACAGGACTCTGAAGAGAACTCTCGATCCTCCGCCGGCTTTCGGAGATATTGGACTTACTTGTCTGGAATTGATGCAAACGGGAGGGTTATTGTATCGGTAGGAAATACGCATAAGCTTCAGCGTTTAAGTGGAGGTGGAGTACGAAGTACCCTAACTTAGGTGATATGGTATCCGAGGACATAAATAGCGAAGGGGAAGAATTTGCGAGTTGGTTCGTTCTGCCATGTTGGTAGTTGAGATGTTGCGCCGTCCGCAAAGCCCGAGATCCGAAGACGCAGCGGCGTAATGCAGGCAGGTGGGAAAAGGAGATAATATTTAAGTACCTACTTCGTACTCATGTCTAGTAGCTACCACATACTAGAGGTCATGTAGGCTGCCTAGGTATCGAGTGGCTGGCTAGGTGCAGATATCTTTGCAGAAGAGAGGCACAGAAATATGCTGTGCACCGCGAGCGGAGTTAAGTAAGGTAATGACAGGATACTTTATCAGGTACAAAGTAGGTACTGTGTGGTCCACCCTCATCCCCTGCAGATCCCGGGGATAGTGGCCTAAGTACAGAATAGGTATAAAGCCAATCTCCACACATTCCTTCAGATTACACGGCAGTAGTGTAGGCAGGTACTCAGGTTCCAGGCCTAAGCGGAGCGGCCAGGTACCGCGGAGAACTTCAAAACGAAGAATCAAGTCAAAAAGCACGGGCACGGGCACGGGCACGGGATGGACAAGTTTTCATTCATTCAAGTTGATTGAGAGCCATCGTTAGTTGAGACGAAGGAGCTAAAGATCCTGTAATACCAACACTAGGTTAGGTACTTCGTGTTTGCAATGACAATAGCGTGAAGCCTCCCGGGACAAAAAGAGGTTCGCCGCATCGATAGTGTAGCTCCTCTCATACATGGGTATAACGCCCACCAGCGCCCACGCCCAACGACCCAACCAATAGCCCCAGGTACATAACATATAAGTAAAGGGTTTTTATTTTTTAACGCCATAGGATCAGAGTTAGCTCGCTTGATACGCCGAGTGACCAGAAGGGAAATGACCTAACCCAGGAAATCGTGAAGAGGTTAAAAAAAGCAAAAAGAGAAAAGAGGAAAAAGGGAGAAAAAGAATTAATAACGTCATAAGACTAGACTCATATCCAAGCCTTCCAATCCTACCGGCCCGTCATGACTATTCCGGTGATGAGGAAGCAGACCGCCCTGGTAGTCCTCGCCCTTGACGCCGAGGTAAAGCTCGTTCGAGAGATCTTCTGCCGCCGAGCTGAGGCTGTCGTCGCTGAGACTGAGCACGCTCTGCGGCCCGCCCGCGCTCGTGTGGCCCAGGTCTAGGTCTCCGATGTGGAAGCCGGACAGATCCCAGGGATCCGCCGCCCACTCTGTGTAATGCGTCGCTGCGCTGGTTGGTGTCTCGAGGGAGATGGCTGGCCCACCGTACATGGCGTCGTAAACGTTGATCTGACCCCCGTCCATAGCGCCCAGTAGGGCTTCCCACTCGCCTAGCGTGACGCCGCTCCCCGAGATGCCCTTGTGCATCGAGCTCGGCGGGTATAATGGAGCCTGTGGCTGATGGGAAGGCGGCATAGCCCGGGACGGCGGTATGTGGGTTTGGCTTGGAGAGCGCGACTGAGGGTTAGATGCTGTATTGTTACCTAGCGACAGATAGTCCATATTCGGGTTGGCCTTGTGCGAAGGCGATGCTCGCATCATGGCTTGCTGGGTATGGGATATAGAGAAACGGTGGTTGCGTCGTGATGTGGATTGGTCCGTGTGATCAAACGAAGCTGGCGATTGCGTACGATAGAGCTCTGCTCTGGCAGCGGACGAGCTCGGCATCGTCATACGGCGTAATTTCTCCTGCTGAGACAGCAGATCCGTCTCGCTCATAGCGGCCCCGGTGTGCCGGCTATACGGTAAACCCTTCTTGAATGTCGAAGCAGGCGGGGAGGTTCTCTGTGGCGCGGCCATTGTCATAATGCCTGGGCTCTTTTGCGTTGACGCAGGCTGAGGCGAATCCCCAACCATGATCAGCATCCTTGCAACTCTCTTCAGGTCAGAGATGCCCGGAGCTTTCTCCTTTTGCAGCGTCTTTAAGACGGCGTTAGTAAGTCGTTCAATATCCTTCATGAGCTTACTATCGTGCTTCAGCTCTAAACTCTGGTAAAGCAGAGTCATTCCGCAGAGGGCAAGGACGTCCGTCTTGTTTAGGCAGAATGAAAACGACATGCTTCTCTCTTCGAGCAGTTGAATGATCTGAATTATGTGCTTGCTTGAATCGGCGGTTGCCATGAGCGCCGGCGCAGCCTTGGCTCCCAGATTGGAGCCAACGGCTGGCCGATGAACGAGCGCACGAATGTAGTAATAAGCCAAGGCCTGTACAGGTTAGCGAGCGGTATCGCTGCCAAGGAGATGGAGTCATACCAGAATTGGGGACCTGCTTCCCGTAACGTCTGTTGATGGTTTATCCTGGGCAAAGTTGAGCTTGAGGTGAGTGGGTAGAGATTCATTCCATTCCCGGAGTTTTGCATCGAGTGCCGACATCTGTTGCAGTGAGAGCTCATGGGATGCGGCTGCAGGATAGATCTTCTCCAAAACGCAGGCTAAGATCCGCGACAGTCTGAACAAAGCCAGAGCGCTCGATATCCTAGTGTGCTCGCCAGGGAGAGTGGGTTGGAACCCCTTTTCTGTAACGTATTCATCATCCGTGTCTGACGGATACTCCGCATGGATATCTTCCTCCCTCATCAACTTCGGAAGGCCCAATATGGCGGCAGAGAAGCTTTGGAAATCAGTGACCTGATAAAGGCAGGGGACAACAATAAGGGACATACCAGTCGAGGGAATATAGCGTCCAGAAAATCTTCTTTCGGGTCTCAATAGTTAGAGCGCCGAATGAGAATCGCTTTTGACTCTGGTGGAGGCCTAATCGATGGGACAGCCCAACAGCAATGGCCTTGTAATGCTGAAGACGTTTGTAGTCTGCCCGAATCGTGCAATATACCAGGGCCAAGACTAGGCACTGGAGCGTATGCATCGTATTATCCATCATGACGGCATCCAGCGCCTTCTGCCATTGTAATTCACAAGCGGCGATCAGTTCCAGGTCCGGCAGCTCGCTCGACAAGGCGGCAATACTGAAGACCAAATACAGCTGCGCTAGCTTGTGATTGTTCTTGATCTTGTCGGAGTCGCTTGCGAAGTCCTCGTAGATATGCAAGAATGTTGGCTTATGGAGAACAGGGAAGAGCGGCGCCCATTCCTGGAAGTAGACGTTGACGCATTTATCGGAGAAGAGTCGAGGAGGGGCTCTTGACGAGTGAGGTGGAGATTTCGCTACCAGGGGATAGCATCCCTGAATGTGAAGAAACGCCTCCGGATTGAAGTCTCCACACGGTTTGCCATTCTCTTGCATCTTCCTCTTAAACGTCTCTGGCCACAGTGTTAGGGGTGCTTGACAACGGTTGGAACCACAAACTCACCGATGAAGGCGCGTCCACTCGACGACCCCATGAAGTACGAATCCGAATTCTCAACACCGAGCAGCAGCGGCGTCGCCTGTACACGAAAGACATCGTGTTTCGCCGGCGAACCCGGATCTCTCTCCGGCTTTACCGGAGGCTTTGGGCTCGCACTTGACCTGGCGCAAGGTGGCCGGTGGTGGCCATGCATCTTAGAAAGCATCTCGATCTTCTCGTCTTTCTCGTCCAACAAGTCCTTGAGTTCCCGGACCTCGGACTCCAATTGCCTTACTCGTTCCTCCAGAGACTCGGTATAACCACGAGGGAAGGCTCTCCGGCTGAGCTTGTCGCTAGTCTTGCATTCGAAGCCGACGTTTGAGCACTGCGAACATGTCGGCCGGATCCCGTCGCAACGAATCTTCTTCGAACGGCAGCGGTCACAGGCCTGGGCGATCCGGCTTTGCGAGCTGGTGCCCACTTTGATCACTTTCATCGGCAGTATGCCCGGCATCTTGGCGAGCGATTATCTGCAGTGCGACCTTTGTGTGTCCTGGTGGCTCAACGCCGATGTCCAAATCGTGGCAGGAAAGTTATATCGGCAAGTCGCACCCCATGGAAGATAGTGGTCTTCGAACCGCGACAGGCAAGAGGGGGAGTGTTGCCTTACTCAAACTCCACAGGCAGCCCGGGTCACGTTAGTCCCACGCAACAGTTTCGCCTTATAGAGAGACCCGATTCTTTTCCTTTATCCAGCTGAGCCGGGGGGTTCTAAAGTGGGGGCGGGATCTGACTGTGAGTAGAGGCCGAGGAGATGAGGTAGAAACGAAACGAGCCGGAAAAGGACGAATGCGAGGAGAGATAATTGAGTGAAGAGAAAGAAAGAAACAAAAGCCTGGACCGCTGGCTTCTCGAGAAATCACACCTTAGGTTAGACCAATTCGACGGATTTGCGGGGCCTCGAAAGGATGTCAAGTGCCTACCCAGCAATGATAGGATAGCGTACCCCGTGCCCCAGCCGGACGTGGTCTGCTAGTCAGACCTAGGGTAGACTTACCTAACCTTAGTGTGATGGGGAGAAATCTGGGGTGTGACAGGGGTGATGAGGGTGGTGATGAGTTGATAGTTCGTCCAACAAGCAGGTAATCCGTTGTGTAGTGTCTGACCTACTACCTAACCGAATAGTTCACCTTAGGAGGGGAGTCGAGGAGGGTATATAGTGTGGTAGGTGTAATGCTATTGCCAAGGTTTGGCGACATGCATTCCATCTCATCGAGTACCTATCGTCGACCTGGATAGAGATAGTGCTTCACAAAGGAAAGGTGGGATCCTACACACATATGCATATAGGTATACCAAGCAAACTGCGCCCCCCTTGTCCGTCTATCTGCCAGTCCGTCCTACGTATACTTACAGTAAGTACATGGGGAAAAAGAAAACGAGAACCACCGCTGCCGTGTACCTCGCAGACAGAGCAAGGAGCATCCATGCATGCGTTCGCAGCAGCGAGGGTCATGATTCAGGACACCTCTGCTTATCGTCCTAATCTGGCACTGGAGTACCCCAATGGACTCACAGACGTCTGTGGTGCGTTGTTGGGCTGGCAATTGGTGGAGTTATCAGAGCGAATACCGGTGCGGTGTACTTCGTACATAATTAAAAATCTGGCCCTGCTGTATAAGAACCGTCTAACCTGGGGACCGACGCCATGGTACAAATTTCGCCCTTGGGGTCGTGGGGTAGGATGGTCCATTATGACCCTCCGGGGCCCTAGATCGCCACTTAGAGCACAACGACGACACTAGAGGCCGTCTCGGTATGCCGTTGCTCGCAAATCCATCTGACATGTTCCGTTTTGTTTTCGTCTGGTGTGTTAAAAGAAATGCCACCACATGCAGGGCAGACGCAGGTGATTGTCCTCTATTTGTGATTCGTCCAGATCTCGCAAGTAATTGAACGCTCACGAGATATCTCAGCCATTGTCTCCCCGAGTATTGGCGATAAGTATGGGCCGATCGACGACGCCTCAATCGCGAATCAGCGTGATTCGTAACGTCATGACGGACACTCATGCATTGGTAGGGCTGGGCATGTCGAAACAATTGCAGCGCGAGGCGCAAAAGATGGAGGGGCATGGGCTGCCAGCTCACGATAGAGTATGGCATGTTCATGCAATGCCTACCTAAGACATGTAAGTTACCCGCTCAATATTCTGCAATGGTTCGAATTGATTGATCGCCCCCCTCGGACGAATGGTGTCCATCCTCGACCTTGGACCACACCGGCTGCGCTGAGACTATGGGGCAGTACATGTGCATCCGCGCGTCTAGGTAGCCTAAGCGTCGTGTTTTCAATGTGGCTTCAATGTGTAGCTCATGAAATACAAGTACCAATTTGGCTCTCTTGTAAGTGCTAAAAATATACCCATCATCACTCCGTTGCTTGGCTGCACAGAACCAGCGTCAGGTACCCGTCTAGGTTAGTCTAGTACGGGCGAAAGGTAGCGCATTCTGCGTTACCATTGAGATCTACGTTTGGGTCGGTAGACTGATGCGCGAGCATGAATTAGGTATTCTCTCATAAGGCACATCGATGTCTGTTTTGAGGACCGGTTTAGCGAAAACGCCGACGGTGTCCTATCGACAGCGTGGAAACGGATCCCCATGTTTGGCAAACCAAGCCCCCCATTGGCCCATCCCGAGATCAGCGCAATTTGGACGTCGAGAGACATTGAATGCTTGTGCGACGAGACCCAGTAATGCCACGAGGGGCCCTAAAGTCGCGTGCCTCTCGCTACTGTTTCGGTTGATTTGCCCGCCGGATAAATATACATGGGCAGCAGCGCATTAGGAGCCTCAAAGCTGGGAAGCTTCGGCCATACAAGTAACAGCTAATAGATGGCCAGGGTCATCGGTCCGAACTATCTAATGAGAGACGGTGGCAGCATTGCTGTGAACCCACATTATATCACTGCTGTGTTTCCATTATAGATGGCCGAACTTGTTTTGTTGGCCATTTGACGACGCATCCTGATTTATGCGGAAGGGTAGGCGAGGGTGCGTATACATCCAGATCTGCAAGGAACAGGAATAAGCAACTGTGGACTAAGTGGAGGTGCCGTGCCGGCAGTGTTGTTTCGGGATGTTTTGAGACGCCATCCAAGCCAAAATAAATGTTGTCCATGATCTCGTATTTTTCATGGCTCAGGTGACCTGGGCATAGCGGTGGACTGCAACTGCGCAGCTTGTTGCCAATGCTCATTACGCACACATGCGGCCAGCAGGATGTAACCCAAGTGAAGTAGCATTTACTACACAATTACGAGAAGTCTTCATCATCGATGTCGTCTTGTTGGTCGCCATTCACCATCGCAAGATAAGTCGCCACTGATTCATCCCCCAACAACTGGCTTTTCTGCGAAGAAGTTAGTCAAGACCACTTGGATGGCAAGGTCGATATATTTGCACGTGATTGGCAGAAAATGGGCTAGAGGAAAATCGACAACTGCCGATGCAGCGAAACAAGAATCCCGCGCCCTTACCTCGTCCTCAAGCACTTGTAATATTCTTTTCAAAAGATCTTCCTCAACCGCTCTTAAGTGTGACGCCGCTTGACGGATATGCGGTCTCTCATTTTCAATGAGTCCACTGTTTCTATCATAGCTTGCTAAAGCTTCTAATTGCTGCTGGATTATGTTGAGGACAACACTGACGGCACGAAGACGGAAAATCTGACACAGCTTGTGCCCCTTTATGAGCGCCTGCATGTTACCAGCTTGTTCCGTGACGTCAATGTCCTGCCAAAACATTCTGAGGCATTGTGATCCGTCGGTCTCCTGCAAAACCTTGAAATGTAACCCGTCTTCGTCGTTTAGGCAGGCGAGGTAAATAAACGGCGCGTCCCATTGCGCGGCACCATTTTCGTTATCGATGATCTTTAAAGTCGGCGCAGAACCGAAGGTGTAGAGCTTCGCCTTTGCGAGGGGATCGTCATCCATAGACTCTACTGGGAGGACGATACTTTTAGCAGGCAAGTGGGACTCGATAAAGCCATAGCTAAACAACATCTCGGCAGCTGATTTATCGTGCCCGTAGTCGATTGTCAGTTCGCCCTGTTTAGGCACACTCACCTCCTTCTTCAGAAGGAACACCACTTCATCCTTTGAGTTCTCTTCGAAGTACGCCGTTGCTGTGTTTGAGTGATTCACTAGGTCAAGACAAGGAACCATTGACTCTCCTGACCTGGGTAAAGCTAGGGAACGAGAGCGGTAGAGGGCATCCAGTAACATCCAGTCATCAAGAGTTATTGCTTCATCAATGCCTATCATATCATTCCATCGCGGAAGGTTCGTTGTCGCGTCCCGAATGCGATTAAACTCCCTCTCTAACGCCCTACGTTTCGCAGATACGGCGGGCTAGGTAATGGGACTGGTTAGATAGGAGTATTTGGCAATTCATTGACAAGAGCTCACTTCGAGGGAAGTGCCCCTTAGAAGAGACAACTCGGGCTCGGACCACAATGTCGGAGTCGGGACATGTGTAGGGAGAAGCCTAAAGTACTGCGTCCAAGCCGTGCCAGGTCCCAGACCACCGTTATAGTCGGGCGAGGATAAGACAAGCTGCGCCAACAAGAACAAGAGAACATCTCCTCTGAGTGACTGCGGTTTGAAGACTTGTTAGCTCGACGATTGACAAACGAGGGAGTGGGATTTCCACCTGGTGGCCAGCAGCATCGAGGAGCTCACGAAAGTCCTTGTTCTCCTTGGCATACTCCTCGACAGTCTCGGCGCAAAGGATAAGATCCTTCGGGATTGTGAGCAAAGCTGGTAGTTCATTGTTTTCGTTGCTCAGATCTCTCTCAGCAACCACACCTAAGCCTCGACCATCGGTATCTGCGACACCGACGCCAGCAAAGGTGATGTTATGGAGCATACACCATGCTGGTAGATTCGCCAATGGAAACGATCCTCTTCGCATGGTGGCTACGTAGGTACTTGTAGGTTTCTATGAAATGAGAACGGAGACACTATCAAACAAATTAAACCAAGAAACCGACTCTTACGAAGTACGGAGTTTTAGGTGGTTGCTCATACACCTTAGACGCCATGTAGGTACCTGCGGTGTGCACGTCTAGGTACATGTACATAGGGATGTAGTTACCTCCAAAAGGTACCTAATCTGGTGATATCTGACCTGTGTAAAAAGTAACTGGCCAAAAATGCCCCGCGCAAGAATTTAAACAAGCACCCGTTACCTACCCACCCCACCTTGGAAATCCATCCCACTTCGATAAGCACACCTACCTACCTACCTAACCCTAACCTATGACTTAGACAACCAGCGCAACCTATCTGCCTACCTGCCACATAAAGTTCTCGCCATACCATGCCGCGCGACCCTTTAATCGGCCTCGTGGGCAAGCCTTCGGCAGGCAAGAGCACGATGCTGAACAGCCTGACCGATGCCACGTCCAAAGTTGGTGGGTGTAATCAGATATAAATCCCCGCCCGCCAGCCAGCCCGTCGAGCCCGAACAACGCCGCTGATCTGATGCCCGTTCCATAGGAAACTACCCGTACGCCCTCCCCGACCTACCACGTCTGAAATGCCTGAATGTGCGTATCTAGGTGAAGTTAGATACTGCAGGCAAAAGGGCAAGGGCCCCCCTCCCTCCGTTCCTCACCATCTGACCGAGCCCCTCTCCAAGATTCACCACTATAGATCCCCAGCGCGCCATCGGTTACCTCCAGATCCAATGCGCCTGCGAGCGCTTCCAGGCGCAGGCCAGATGCCGTCCGAACTACGGATCATGCGTTGACGGGCGACGCTCGGTGCCCATCGAGCTCCTCGACGTCGCGGGGCTGGTCCCCGGCGCGCACCAGGGCAGGGGGCTGGGAAACAAGTTCCTCGACGACCTGCGGCACGCCGACGCCCTGATCCACGTCGTGGACGCGAGCGGGAGGACGAACGCCGAGGGCGAGAACACCCGGGGGTACGATCCGTCGCAGGACATCGCTTGGCTGCGCAGCGAGGTGGTGCAGTGGATCAAGGGCAACCTCTGGGAGCGCTGGGGCTCGATCAAGCGGCGCCACGTCGCCGTCAAGGCCACGCCCGTCGATACCCTGCAGCAGCAGTTCTCCGGCTACGGGAGCACGTCGGTCGTCGTCGCGCGCACCCTGGACAAGCTGGCGATAAAAGAGCCGCTCGAGTCATGGTCCGAAGAGGTGGTCGATCGCGTCGTGTCCGCCTTCACCGACGAGAAATTCCCCACCGTCATCGCCCTCAATAAGATCGATGACTCCGACGCCTATACAAACCTCATGAAGATCACCAAGCAGCAGGATCCCAACCTCGTCGTAGCTTGCTCGGCCAAGGCCGAGCTGTTTCTGCGGAAGATGGCCAAGCAGGGTTACATAAGGTATACGGAAGGGACCGAATTTGTGGACACCCGGGAAGATCTCATTGCCGATGGCGATCCGGACGGCGGGGGCCTGAAAGAACTAGATGAGAAGAACAAAGCAACCATTGAGGAATATAGAGACATGATCCTCTTCCGGTACGGCTCTACTGGGGTCGTCCAGGTCCTGTCCAAGGCGGCCGAGGTACTGGGTCTGGTGCCGGTGTTCCCGGTCAGGAATACGACGAGCTTCAGCTCGGGTTCCGATACAAAGGTAGCCTTCAGAGATTGCGTTCTGGTAAAGAAGAACATGACGGTCGGGGAGGTGGCCAGGAAAGTTATGGGCGACGCCCCGATAGCTTACGTAGAAGGTGTCGGCGGTGTACGGGTATCGGAAGATGCCGTCGTCAGCCCGGGGAAGAATGACGTGAGTACAACTTGATCGAGAGCGCTGATTATATTCACTAATCTCCCTGCTTAGGTTTTATCGTTCAAAATAGGGCGAGCATAATGTCAATTATCCAGCGCGCCTGGCCACTTATTTTGCGACTTTGTGCCACTCGTCAACATGATCCCCGGGGGGTTGGCCAGCCAGCTAACTAGCAGTGTAGACACGGTAATTGGGAGATATAGCTGTACATCGTACAAGGTACAGGGTATCCCGTCGTCTGCTCCAGGAATCATAACTCTTCATCTCATCCTATTCTGCAGCCGGGGTTTCCTCAGGTCGATTGGGGCGTGCGGTGTGGTTCACGGTTCAACGCGTCTTGAAGATAGAAACATACTATAATATAAATTCATCAATTACTTAAAAGACGTGCAGATTTGGTCATGGATATCAATATTCATTCGTCATTAAGGTAGGCAAGGGTTCGGAGCAGCGGCCTACGGACCCAGTGCGAACCGCCTAACAGAACTACTCTGTATCGTCATGCTGAAACCCGCCGCGAGACAAAGGAAATATGGTATATAATGATGCCATTCCATTCAACGCCCATTCCTACGTCCCCCATGCTATAAGCATTCAACTCAGTACTAATCAGGACCACGCCATGACGAACCCAGCAGTGGCCAAGGCAAATTGCAAGGTTTTATTGGCCACTGAGAACCTGACAGGACTCAGGACTCAGGCCAAGTGGAATTCGACGCGCGCGTGAGCATGTGTGTTGCGTGAGTGTGGTCCAATCGTCGAACAATGTAGTGCCAAGCCCAAACTCTACCCGTCTTTTTCTCTGAGCCAACAGAGTTGCCGAGGGGAGTTGTTTTGTAAAATGCATCGTGTGGGTATAGCGCATTATGGTAGAAATTTAATCGTAATCAAAGGAAGGAACGCCGGCCTGTTGACTTTCTTTCTTTCTCTCTTCTCTCTTCTCTCTCTTTCTCCTCTCTCTTTCTCCCACCATCTCATGCAACGGCGAGACTCATACTAATATTTTAATATGATGTACCTGTACACGGGTGAAGGTTAGCCACGGACTCCGTTGTCATGCTTGGCGGGGTGTGCGCGTGCGTGCGCTGCTGATGGGGAGTGGGTGCGCTGGAAGCGGCCCTGCGGGGCAGGGCGAGATGATAGAGACGGGATGGATGCACGGGGTTCAAAGAGCAGGTCGGATAGGTCCGCGAGTTACGTACAGCGCGTGGATGATACCTGGGAAGTAACCCAGAATCGTCAGGAGGATATTGATCAAGAAGTCGCCGCCGCAGCCACGCTCGAGGAATACGCCGAGAGGAGGCAGGATGACGGCAATGATGATCTTGCAGATGTCGCTGGAGTGTAAAAGTTAGCTGGCTACCCAGTGGCCAAGGGCGAAGTCTCTGCTAGCACGACAGGCGATGCCAGCTCATCGAAAGTGGTCGGCGACGTACCTTGCGGTGAAAGCCATTTTAGCTGTATGTTGATGAGGACGTTGAGTAGTGCGTAGAGTAGGTGTGTATTTGTGTCAATGGCTGAATGGATCGCGTTCGTTGGTTGCGGACAGCAGTACGATTTATTTGTGAGAAACAGGTGATACAGTGAGGTAGAGAGGGATTCAAGGGCGGTTGGGCTGGCGGGTGCTTTAAATAACAGACTGAGACTTGTCCACTGGTTCGGAACGTACACGGCAATGGATGGCGTGTTTGAGCCACTTTGGTCACTGGATTGCGTATCTTGCGCCTTGGATTTTTTTTTTCCTGGGCTGCTGCTCGTATCGGCTTCCTGCTTAGGGTCGGACAATGATGACGATGGATATTGACGGTATGCCCTGTCACGAGTGACTGCGTCATCGACCTATCACGCACCTGCCCAGCCGAGTTGCAGTGGTCTCTTTGAACTAAAAATGTACCTTAGGTGGGTACGTGTGTAGTATACTTCGTAGTTACCTCGCCTTGGGTACCTAGGGATACATTCAAACTCAGGATGGTAACGGCTTCATTTTATTTGATACAGCCATCAAAAAGCAAATAGAAAAGCCCGAGCTAGAAGAATACCCTCAGAGGAATTAGACTCATAGCTACTAATACTCATGTAAAACAATTGATATGTACCTACATATCTGTTACCGAAGTCTTTACTATGCGTAGGTACCTTATCCCTTTGAGTGCCGTTTGACCTCCGGGACTTCTGGTGGAGTATATCACGTTTCTTAGCAGGGCAATGCGCCCAATAAAAATGAGTGCCCTATATAAATATAGTAGTTTTATTGGATGCATTGCCCTGCTAAGAAACGTGACATACTCCACCAGAAGTCCCGGAGGTCAAACGGCACTCAAAGGGATAAGGTAGCTGCGTTGAAACTATACTACGGAGTACTTGCTAGGTACAGCCAACAAGCCTGGGCCGGCAAATCGGCAGCAACCGCATCAAATGACGTCATCAGATGTGGCTTCATTCCATGGCAAGCTAGGTTGCATTGGCACTTTGGGCAAATGATGCATCAGCCACATCATGTCTCCAGATCAGAGTCGGATGTAGACGTACCTTTATGTGGCTGCCCACTCTCTCGTGATGGCGCATTCGATACTTCGCCACAGGTGGGAGTACGTCAGTGTTTATTTGCCTTCGCCAAAGCTCACAGTTATGATAGGCACCCATTTGCAACCCTGAACTAACTGGGCGGGAAAAATAGTACTACCTATATATATCCAGTACAAGGTTGTTATGCGCCAACTTTTATAGTCTGTCTTAGCCTCTTTGCGCTACTTAGCTTTTCAAACTCTGTTATACTCGATTGATTGGCAACTTAAATACTTATTCACTCGCCTCTTAAAACTCGAGTTTCTTCAAGTTCCTTTTTAGTTTGAATGGCCTTCGACAACGCCGCGGCTCTTACCCCACTCCTTTGCTCGCTTTGCTGAGTGATTGCAATAAATGGGAAATGAAGCTCAGTTGGCCACACCAAGCCGGGCTTTAACCGGTCAGATCTCATCTCAAAGCAAAAGGTAGAGACTCGTCAAATCAAATATGATCAAATCCTGAGCCGCTGAAATATAGTTATTTTGATTCCGAGTGGAGAGACTTCACACGGGAAAAATAGACAACTGCCCATCGTGAACTTTGGTATTAGGTATGCATCTTGGCACGCAAGACACGTGTGGAAACAGCCCTACTGCAGTATTTATTGTAGGTATCTTTTATCAATTAGTCAGCTCAAGCAGACAAGCGGTTGAAGACACTATAGAAAGTAGATAGAGCTCGGGACTTTTCTCTACTCGAGGCAGCTAGGAGGCCTCCCGTGAATCCCACGAATTCTACAGAGTAATCCGTCGTAGATAAAAGACATTTCAAGACAATGGCCCCTCCGACGCCCCTCCCGACATATGTCTACAAGATCATCCCGACGGCCCCTCCGTCACCGATCCCGGCCAAATACCCGCTGTCGGAGCTGGACCAGAAGGACGGTTTCGTGCACCTGAGCATAGCGACACAGGTCAGTAAAGTCCAGTCGAGTCGAGTCAACTCAAGTTATCTGACCCGGATAACTATCTAATTAACCCAAAGCGTGATTTCAATCCCCTGTAACTCCATGTCTCTCATCATTCTCAAAACTTCGTGATCTACTTTTAATCATCATTACCAACCCAACCCACCCCAACCCCCTCATCTATCAACGCTCAAAACCAGCAACTAAACTACGCCACGCTAACGGCATTCTCCAAGATCCCGACGACGGCTGGCCTCTTCTTCAAGGAGTCCACGACCCTCTGGGTCCTCAAGATCCGATTTAAATCCGAGTTCCACGCCGCCACGACGTGGGAGGTGCAGGGGTGTCCGCACCTGTACGGCAACTTCGGGGCCGCCGACGTGGAGGACGCCAGGGCGTTCTCTCGGTCCGAGGGCGAGAGCTGGGAAGACGCCATGCAGAGGCAGGGCGGGTTCTTGGTTTGAGAATACCTCTCTTTTAAAAAGTCTTCGCCAGACCCGGTTACACTGACGCCGGGTACGGTGAGGGATCTCGGGCCATGGAAGGAGGTAGGGTAGGCAATTGGGCATGGGTTGGGAGAACGATAGGCGGACCGGGCGGAGACGCTGAAACGGAGGGTTGATTGATTCAACATCTACAGATATGTCGATTTCTCTATTCTTACCGTCGATAGAACTAGAAACACGTGCGGGCTTGCTTGATATCGGGCTCTCACATAGGGTCCAAACGAACCGGTCATAACCAACCAATTCAACAACATATCAATAAAGTGGTAGCTTACTAAAGCGATATCTACGACGCGTTAGTTCTGAACTCAAAGGTGTCAATTATCAAATGTAAATATAGGTGCCTTTAGGTCGTCTGCCTGTAAGTACTTTTGGATTGTCTCCGTACGGTGTGTAGGGTATACACGATCCTCCTCTATCAATAGTAATAGCGATGTCCCAAAACTAGCAAATTCCTCAGAGCCGATTCTCAGAATCGTGCTATCGTAAACACCAGCGCTCAAAGAATGAATGCCTCGAATCTGTATCCTCCATTAGCTCGCTTATTTCCTTACGCCCCAAAAGTAAATAGTCCCCCATCCCAGTTTAGCCGTGTCTCGTAATCGTGGTTGATCTCGTCTTGGGTTCTGTCTCGAGAACTTGTCCGTTTTCAATTTTTATGCATCAATTTTCGCAAGATTTTTGTCCTCCGCCGTTCGTCGTCGTCATCGTGGCGCTCGACGTCATTTGTGTATTGGAAGCCCGGGGATATGCCCAAGCCGTTTTCAGGCCCTTTCGCCCGACTCGGGTTCTCCACGCCCTTTGGAGACTGCGCAATGCCCGCGCTCGCATCAAGCGATTTCGAGCCAATTAGATCGTTTGCACTATTTGCCGTAGACGTACTCGATGAAGGCCTCTCCGTATAATTATGGTCACCAAAAGATGCCTCGTTGATCTTCCCAGAGCTAATGGTGCGTCTGTGCTTGTGAAGCAAGGACTTTCGTGAGCGGTGCATCGTGTTGGCAGGGTCAATGTGTTCACTAGAAATGGCGAAGCCCGGGTCGACGATAGCATCGGGATGCCGCATAGAGGTTGTGCATGAGGCAAAAATGTCCGGGAAGCCGGTGTCGTAGTGACGACTCGTCGGCCGACTACCATTGCTGCTGTGAGAAGTAGTCGACATCGTACACACGGTGAAATTATCCGATGAGAATGTGTAAACTCGGTTTGAATCGTTGACTGAGATTTTCTTAGTCCTGAGTAGAGAGCGGAAACCCATTGTGGATTGATCTGGTAGGGAGTTGTGAGAGTATAAATTACAGAAGTATATAGTCTGATCCGGCTCTGCCGCTTTCTTATGTAGGCATGATGTATTAAGCTTTTAGATTGGTGGTGGGGTGCACCGAAGGTTCTCAGGGGAAGAAAAGTTTATAAGTGTACGATAACAAGGACAATGAAACAATGAAACAACAAGTGTATGTTTACATTAGATTATGTTAGGATACAATTGGTTGAGGGTCTCTTTGTTTCGCTGGTTGATACGCATGTAACTCAAAGGGAGACAGACAACTAGCAGGCAAGAAAGAAGTGAGGTTTATCGTGGATTCTAGTCCTCGAGGAGCGGGTGCGAGCGCGGTGCGCTTTCGGCATCGCCTGACCGAGCTCAGTGGCCACACTTGTAGCGCTGAATAGCGGCTGCTGCAGCAGAACAAGAATGTGGGTCGAGGATGATTTGACAAGAGTGGTTCCCATCGGAAAACGGCACTTTAGCACGGGGAGGACAGCGGCTTAGACGGCGCGTAATCAAATGTGCGGCGTCTGTGCATCCGCCCCCTCGAGATGACGAACTTGTTTTTAAAAAAGGTAGTCTAAATGCCTTGCTCACCTGAATACAGTAGCGTCCCACGTGGATTGTAGGGATCGCAGGCAGACTTGGTTGATATTAAACGACCCAAGGGCTTGGAATAAGGGTTCGTCTTGACGCCAAGAAGTCCGACGGTGTACACTACACACTAGGTTCGGGTCGTTTAGTTGATCGAAATTGGCAACGAGTTGATGGAATGAAAGGGTCCTGGCTTGGCAATGTGAGCTTCTAGGCACCTTAGGGGGAGGAAACGGGCTGACGTGGCCCTAGGAGCACATACCTTGCCGTAACTCCCGAGAGCCACACTGTCTGTAATGACCGATTGATTGGAGTGGAGTGTACCGTAAAATCCTAGTATACTAAGTGGGTGGCGCCTACAACACAGCAGCAGTTGTACTGTAGATAGATGAGTAGGTACCAAAGTTAGGCAGTGTTAATTTACTAGGTAAGGGGTTGGAGAAGGAGGCGGAGAGAGAAGAACGTTTGATGGACGCGGGAGAGCAGATTTGATATAATATAGTTATCTAAAGATGAATCTATCCTAGAGTCCGTGTAAGAGGTAGTGTCGGTCTACGCTTCGAGGTGGCAGCACATACCTACTCTTTTCAGTTCTACCTACTGCTGTAGCCTGGCGTGGCTGCCGTACTTCCGATATTTGGTTCATCGTGTAGCGGTCACCAACTTACTGTAGCAGAGCTGTATGTAGGCTTTGTCTGGCTTAGGCAGGTACCTAGTCAAAATGTGCTTGCTCATGTGCTCATGTGGCTACAAATCTCTAAACGTGGATCATAATTGGCTTTCTTAGAAACACGTCACATACAAGAAGGCTTGAGGCAGGCCAAATGATTGATCGTTTCTTCAGTCAGTCACATAACATGTCTCGAGAGATGCTGCAGGTCAGTTGAAGCTTTGTCTCGAAGCAAACCATGTCTGGGAAGTAACAGTGGCAGAATAAGAACGCTATGGCTGAAATGGAGTAGAGGGATTCAAGTGATTGGGCTTTTCAAAACGAAAGTGAAATGCTCTCCCTGGCTGCCTGCATGTACACAGATCTTTGTTGGCCAGTAGCCCGCAATGTCAACTAGGAGACTTCCGCCCCAACAAAATGCGTTACCAATGCGCGGTAACTTGGGTCACCTAGCGCATCAACGCATGTATAGTATGCAGGGATCTTCGCAATAGACCAGCTGCACCCCAAGAAGAAGGTTGTCGGCGAGGCAGGCCGAAACCAACTACCGAGACTGTTATCATACCATGCCGGGCTCCATTGGTCGTTAGAAAAGCCGATTGTGGCAGCAGACTATCTCTCCCAAAACTCTAAAACTGATCAAAATTGGTATATCTGAGGGGTCGCCGACTAATGGAGATAGAACCTCATGTACTTCGTACTGCCTAGGTATCGAAGGATTCATCGGTCGATGCATCATCATAAGCAAGCGATGCGGAGGGCACGCCTATAATACTGTATGTTCCGGGTAAGCCAATGTATCGAAGAGGTATTCGAGATTTGCAAGTAGAACGTCCGAGTGCTTGTTTTAGATTAGGGGGCAAGCAGAAATTATATCAGATTTCGAGGACTGCATCCGATGAAACGAACGAGAAACTGCAGTAAATAGCATCCCTTCCATGCTGTCAGCGACGTCGGCTGCGCGATTCTTCCGAGTGTGTTGAAAAGTCGTGAGTAAACACATTGTTGTTTCACGCATACTACGGTGTATCGAACCATCATATTCCAAACAGCGGTAAAAGTAAAACAGAGCGAGTAGGTATCTCATTAAACGCCTTCTGAGCTCTGCGACTTCGAGACCCAGGTTTCAGACCCATAATAATGAGTTTCTGTGGTTTGATGGATTAATATACCCTTAGCTACAGTAGTGCTTCTAGAAGTCGCGGCTAGGGGTAAGTCCAGCGTGGAAGAGCGGGAGTTGTCTGATGGGCTTATCAGATAAGCATATAGGGACCATTTTAAGTTTAGACATGACGTCATATGGAATAGGTCAAGAATATGATGATGTGCCTACCCCATGGCATCTGAACTTTGGCGTAAGTATGCCTCTCAAACAGCGTCTTAAACGTTTCTCATGACATTTTTCTAGGCAGTTAGGTAGCTAACTACCTATCTAGTCCACACGTCCTTTGCATTACGCTCTCCCGCCGCAGCTCGACAGCTAACGGTCGCTAAATCACCTATCTATTTACTGCCTACCTATCCTGCTTACGGCCGGGCTACGTCCGGGATCTTAAACTTCGAGTCGTATCTGCCGGTATTCCAAAGCCGCATGTCATAGTTTGAGGGACACGAACACCCATCTTCCTATTGACATACCCACCCATCTAGTCCTGGTAAGGGCCTTGACATAAGCCTCCAGGAGCATATCAAGATGGACCCATCGTTCCAGGAGATCATGGAGAACCTGGGCGCGATGCAGAATAAAGCCAACGAGCAGCATCGCGCCGCCATGACGGAGGCGAACGTACCTCTCGCGACGCTTGGCCAAGAGCACTCTCGAGCCATGGACGAAGCGGACGCACGGCTCAGTAGCCTGAGTTACCAGGAAGAGAACAAGGTTGAAAACAATGAGAGACTACACTCCCACGTCAGCGAACATGAACGCGAGATGGCCGAGGCGGATCGTCGGTTGAAGAGCCTCGGTTCCGAGACCGAACGTCCGCGTGCCGGGAATAAGCGTGGAAAATGAGTGTCCGATCTCGAGAGCTGGCGGCGAAGGCGATTTGATTGATGACGATATGGCTCATAGTGAAGGAGTGAGAGATAAAAGAGATGTGAAATCACGGGAAATCACGAACGGATACGATAATATTACGAGCACTGTTGGAGCAACTGGGGATTGGCGAATGATCAACTTATCATGTTGGTACGAGTTTGTAACAATCGTATTCTGTCTATTTTTCGCTCGTTCGAAGGACAGACCCTGTACTATACTATACATAAGAGAAGAGGAAAAAGCCGTTAAAGGCAAGGAATGTACAATACTCTCATTAATACAAATTCGGAACCTTCATAGAACCTGTATACCTTTCCATAAAAAAATTGGCCCAGACCACTAATCATTCAAGTTCGTCAAGAAAAATCAAACTCGATGCCATCCATCGTACACTGTATCAGACGACGTTCTCATTTTAAGTATCCCTGGTTGATCATGTTAAACTCCTTCCCTAAAGATTCCAGGTATCAGAGAGAGGGGGGATTATTATTGCTCGAGACTTCGACGACGGGGTGACTCATGATTGTCTAGGAAACCCAGGTTCAGAAGAAAAGACTATGGGAAGCTGAAAGCAAAGTTGTTGGAAAGAATAAGCGAACAGGGATTAAGGGATGATCTTTGATGAAGGAACAGTGTCAAACTTACAATAGCGCCAAGGTCAGATCACCGTGGATGCGAGCCTTGAGCGTGACCTCGACCTCGAGATTCAAGTCTAGTCTGAGCTTCAGAGTATCACTCTTGCCGCCGTCGTTCTGCTGCTGCTGTTGCTGCTGCATCTGCTGTTGCTGCTGGAATTGTTGTTGGGGCATCATCTGCTGTGGTTGCGTGGGCGGCATCATCTGTTGCTGCTGTGGCTGCTGTCGTTGCTGTGGACGGGCCATCTGTTGGGAATTCTCTGCTTCATCGTCAGGCTGGAAATCCTGTCGGCGGCGATTCCGTCGACGTTGGCGTGCGGGCCGCGAGACTGAAGCATCAGAGGGTGCGGCAGATCTCTCTCGCGTCTGGGTAGGCGGGGCCTGCTCGTTCCGCTGCTCTTGCTGCTCAGTAGCGGGCTGAGGAGCTTGGGATGAGTTCCTTGACCGATCTTCGCCACTTGAGGACATTTTGATGTTTGGTTATATAATTATCTTAAGACTTTACTTGGTTGACCAGGGACTTAATTGATGAATAAGCTTATCTCGGAGATTTCAAATTGGATATGATGAAAAGATAAGATTGGAAGAGAAATAATCCAAGAGATCAAGGGAGTGGCAGGCTATTATATTAAGCTGCGAGACCCTTGATACCTGTTTTCCCAAACTCATTTGGCCTGCACCAGGCGGTGCTGCTGTAGTTGGTGTCATATCGGACTACAACAACGTCACACCTGGGATTTGAGATGGGGCAAATCCTGATTTGGCTGGGAATTTGGGTGCTAAAGTGGTTGCAGATCGAGATCAGGGAAGATGGAGGAAGATGGAGGGTGGTACGGGGCACTTACATCATGCATTACGCCGTTGACACTATGGGCCCAACCCTGGCCGCCTAGTTCTTGGCGTCGGGACGGAGAACACTTGAGGGCTGTCTAGTCCGGGGTAAAATCCGGGGCCTCGACACCTATTGGGGAAAAGATATCATCCCAACGGCATGCTGGATGGTTAAGCGTTCAATTGAAAGAAATCCTGGGTAAAGGATACACTTGAAAAGTCTCTTCCTCGGCCCTTTGTTTTATTCTTTCTTTTTACTATAAAGATTGCCACGACTACAATTTGCGCAAGCTAAGCTGTGGCTGAATTCATTGGTTCTCATCACATGTAAGTCCGCTCGATCCGCCATTGCTGAAAAGTGAAGAGATTTGCCGGTCATGATGTCAGTTACTCCCATCTGCAAGGTGCCTCGTAGAATCCGTAACATAAAATGTGCCTCGTTGATAAATGTCTTACCTAGCGATGGATTATGTCAATGGTAGCACGTATATAGGTCTTCTAAGCTTGCGCATTGAGCCAATAATCATGTATCGGCGTGTTACATTAGATGTACCCGTGGGAATATATCCCTGATTACCCCTAGACATTTACACTAAGAGAGGCTCTGACTTGTGACTTGAAATAGATGAGAATGATACACAACCCTCAAAATTTACCATATTGAATAGAAATACGGTATACGGGACGGATATCCTCAAAAGTTACATTTACACCGACTAGGATATATTGATACCCAGCTACGTCTTTTCATTCTATCACTATTCCTCAGCCCGACAACCCCCTCCTTGTAACAGTATACCCCTCTGCAGGAAGTGACAGGCTCTCCGAAAGTAGGTACTGAAGTAGGGTGATGAGCAAGCCACCTAGGGGGTATGCCTTGATTTTTTTCGTAGGTTTTCTATATATTTTGCTATCCTCTTCGCCTTCTGTATTATTAGCTTCTTTTTAGTCACGGTGGCCTTTGGCCACTCCTCGGGAATAGACTCTTTCCCCCTTGGGAATACCCTCGAAAGTGATCTATTTGACAATTCTCTCAAATCTCTGTGAAGTGCCTGATGAGGTCTCCGGAGTGCGGTTATGCGTATGGCATGCTCCGTTTTAGTACTCACCTACAGAAATGAAGTAACATATTTAACTTAGGCTCATATTCTTAACTGTAAACTAGTAAACAACTGCTTACCTAACTTAAGCACTTTTAGCCTTGGCTTGCCAGAGCTTTGTTTCGAGTTCGACTTGATCAATAGACCCCTAATGGCAATGTTATGCCAGATTCATTTTCTCTATAATTTAGATAAGAGACCCGATCTATGAAGCTATTTACACCAACGCTGAACCTCAAGACTACTTGAGCCTAACACCCCTGTATTATCCTTTTCAGGTCTGCCAAGCAGGCTACAATTGTCATCATGCCATCACCTAACCTCAAAGATCTTCGCTATACAGTTTATTCCCGCGCGAGAATGACACAGCTAACAATAGAGTACAGATTCCGCAATAATAAGCCTGTTAGCCTCCCATTCCTTTTCTTGACATATCTGTGAAAATGAGAGCATGTCGGAGACAACGCCAGGATTGGCAGGGGGATCAAACAAATATCAGCTTTCTTCCCGAGTCTCTACACCACCCTCCATGAAAGCACTGCTTGCCTTTGGACTGCTGAGCAGACCAGGCCAGTATTCAGTAGGGAACAGAACAAATACGGCTCTAGCGCTCTATGAGCACGATGGTCGCCCTGACCGTTTATTTAGAAGCAATTAATTGACACGGGAGGGGTTCACAACACAGTCAGATTTCTCTGGCTGTCAATCCTACGTGGGGTCACCTCCACAATCCCTATGTATCATTAGGCAGCTAAGCAGCCGCTGTAGTCAGCAACAGCGGGCGAGCCTACTACTGGACTGTCCACGGCTGCCTAGAGTGATGAGAAAGGCCTGGGACTCATCAACTCGATTTTGAACTTAGGTGTCTCCAAGGTGTCAGCTCCGTCTTATGAGCTTCACTTCAACGTCCAGAACCCCCATTCGAGCTTTAGTATTAAATACATTATGGAAGCACGTCGCGATCCCGATGTTCCCTCAGTGTACGCAGATTGCACGCTCTGCGAAGACATTTGGCTGCGGTTGACTGGCTCTGAGCCGATGCCACAGACACTCATAGGATCTTTTGAGCAAGCTCTCTCCGATTGCTGTCCAATCCATACGCCTCTCCTCACCGCATTCCGCGACGAGATGAAAAATCAAGCAGCAGAATGCGACAATATTGGTATAACAGGATCTGCACCCGTAACGTTAACCCAATCCCTAAGGAAAGGGGGACGATATTGGGATCTGCTTCTCCTGAATACGGGTTCCACCACGGGCCATGGCCGCATTCTGGACCCGGACTGGATTGACATCTCATTCGTGCTAGAATGTAAAAACAAGTGTCTGCAGACCCACGGTCGGAAATGCAATAACGCTATGAGGCTCTCACCCGTTACTCCAATGCTTTTGGTTGACGTCCAGGAAAATTGCATCGTGTCTGGCCATGATGCCGGTCCATACGTCGCTTTGAGTTACGTATGGGGAACATCGGGCTCGACGCGACGGTCCAACGTCCCCCACGGGCTTCTGCACAAATTGAAGCAGCCAAACGGGCTTGACTCGGAAGAGGCGATGCCATATATCTCGCCTATAATCCGTCGCGCCATGGCTCTGACGGCCCTGATCGGTGAGCGCTGGCTTTGGGTTGACGCCCTCTGTGTTCCCGGGGGTGATTTCGATGTAACGGCGAGCCAAATTAATATAATGGGCGCTATTTTTGGGATGGCGGTCGTTACCATCATCTCAGCTGATGGAAACTCTGAAAACGGACTGAAGGGGATAGAAGGAATTTCACCTTCTCGGGAGTTAGACCAAAGGGTCATACCTTTCGGGCGCGAAAGAATTGCCATTCGGAAACGGCACCACTTCTCCCTGGAAGATGGGTGTACCTATAACACTCGGGCTTGGACATACCAGGAAAAAAAGATGTCTCCTAGGAGGATCTGGTTTAAGGATCAGATTGTCAGCTGGGAATGTCAGTGTAGTTTATGGGATGAAGAGCTGATGCCAGGCTTGAGCTTCCCCGTCTACATTGACCCTCGCCCACAGACTATTCTTGCAGGCATTCCTGATTCCGAATCTATCAGTCACATACTGTCAAATTATAATAGACGACAGCTTTTGTTCCCCGAGGATAATCTCTCCGGAATCCAAGGGTTTTTATCCGTGCTTAGTCGGGCATTTAGGGGGGGCTTTCTGGTGAGTACAACACAATTCGTTGGTGAACTTCTCAAAAGCTAACCGATCCCAGTATGTGTAATTTTCCTTGTCATTATTCATAGGCGATGAAAGAGATGAAGTATGCAGTGATCTCTAATTGTAGAACATGTTGACAATTAATAAATAGGTATGGACTGCCGGAATCACACTTTGATCGCTTTCTGGGATGGCATCCATATTTTGGGTCCACGGCTCTTCAACGTCGAGTACGGTCAGGTCGACCGAAAGACCTTTTACCTGGGCCATCGGAATTACCCTCATGGTCGTGGGTAGGATGGCAGGGTCTAATTGATGTCGGGGCTCGCTATGATGCAACGAGTTTCAACCCCCGCTGTTCGTACATTGACGAAACAATCCTTATCACGACGTGGTATACAAGCGCCTCCCCAACCGGTTCTAAACGTAAAATCACACCTCTATTTTTAAAGAATATCTCCGACTTTAAGGTCCCAAGCGATCCTTTGCCTCCCGGATGGAAAAGATTCGACGCACCCAGGCGGAGTGACAGGGGAGAGCTAAACATCTACCCCGATGGCTGTGGAGACTACCTCTATAGTCATTCAAATATCATGGAAATAGACGAGAAGGTCCGCTTCTACTATCCATTCCCGGTCACGGACATCACGGAAGACACGCCATCTTATGTGCCAGCCCAGACGGCATACCTATTCTGCGATACCAAAAGGGCTTGGCTCTATGCTAAGCCACAAGAAAATATGAAACTCGGAGATAGCGAGATGAACAAATTCATAATGGACCTTCGCGATGAAGACGGGATGATAGCTGGGGATCTTCATTTGCACAATGAAGAACAATTGGTCTTGATAGATGGCGAGAACGCTCCAGACAAGAAATCCCAAGGGAGCAAGGTGGAACTTGTGGCTATCAACAAAAGACGTAGGTATGCCAAAATATGGAAGGAGGATCAACATCAGTACGACAACAACAATATCACTATACAGAATTGTTATATCGTGCTCTGGGTCGAATGGGTAGATGGGATCGCGTATCGATTAGCCAGTGGATCCGTTAGAGAAGAAGTTTGGGAGAAACTCCATGTTGAGGATGTTTCGCTCATTCTAGGCTGAGTTCGAACGCTGAATGGCTACCGGGCGGGGAAGTAAAGTATCTATCGTAACGGCTTCCTCGCGTAATCGGAGAGCTGAAGGAGGAATGGACTATTATGCGAAAATGCTCGATTGATTTTCAATACTGCAAAAATTTCTCATCAAGGCCGTTTTCGCCTCCTGAAGCTATACATTGCAAGGCAGTGAGGGATTAGATTCACCTATACTCATCCGTTAATACCTACAAGCTCTGGACTGCAGACATTGAGCCTAGGTTAAGAGTGAGAGATAGCAAATAGTGTAGCTTTGCATCATTGTACGCCGCAAATTAGCAGTACTTGGCGAGCTAGCTGCAGGCGGGCCGACCCTAATGTCGGCACCTAAATATAGTATAATTATTATTTGGTTCACTAGATGAGGTACACGGAGGTCTTGTACGTGTAGGGAGTCCCGGACGTCTCATTCTATGGACATTGACGGAACTTTATGACCTATTGCAACTGCAAGGCACATCTCGTAGCGATAGTCTTTCACAGGTGTGACTTTAACGCATTTGCACGGGGCTTAATCACACACACACACACGCACACACGCACACACGCACATACGGCGCTATGTATAATTGAACCGGCATCTCAAGCTCTAGAGCAATGGTTATCCATCCTATGTATTTCACTCAACGCAACGATGACCCCACTGCCAGATTAGTTGACTGGAGACCCGTATATTCAAGTCCATGAATTCAGTTATGAAGCGAAAATCTTATACTAGGGTATGTGCGAATGATCATTCAGTGGTGTTATTAGCTGGGGGCATCTGGCTACTATTGCAACAACTTTGTGTTGATTGACTTATTCCTACAACCCTAATATAGGACCTTCCGCCCCCCTCCGTATTTGGGAGATTCACGCATTGATTGCTATTCTTCTAGGCCCTACCCATTCTGTTTTTAGGCCTCATATTCCTTCATTCTAGCTAGGTCTAAACTTGAGCACCGCAACTTCGTCTATAGCTTCGAGAGAACGGATGACACTAGCTTTTACAAAGCGCTATCTCCGCTGCATGACTACGCCTTACTCCTATATATTAAGGAAACGTACGGCCTAGAATCTAGGCTCCAGGGCCATACTTTAGTAAGAAGCGACTTCTATTAGGCTGAGCAAGCGGGAGGTATCAAATATAGCATAGTATTAGATGACATAGTTAGTTATATTGAAGGTGACAAGATGACAGAAGGATTATACTCCGGCGTCAATATATAATTTCTTTGCGAACTCGGTGACCACAAGACCAACTCTATGAGCACCGGCAGGTAAGGGGCACTGCTCCTGGTTTCTAGGAATACAGAAGCTAAAGCCGAGAACTATCATTACTGTGCCGTTTTAAGGCTTGGGTTATCCGAGATCCGTTCCCACTAGGGACGGGCGTATACAGCATGAGAGAGTGTCGTGGCTGTGACATAAGCAGCTATTGCCTCGACGCGGATAACAATAGTACATGGTCACGTCAGCAGTCATGATTGGCCGCAACAATCAGAGATCGGCAAAAACCTTGCCCGTGAGACATCATTAGGCATATTTTACCAGCACTGTAAGCATTGTCAGAACACTGTGATGTCAATAATAAAAATTCAATGAGAATGGGCAGAACCATATCTCTGTCGCATTGCGATGGGGAACATAAAGATTCTTAGATATTCTTGGTCTTCATTGCCCTATTCTGTTAATTTGTTAAATCTTGATACAACAGCCGCGAACCTATCTATCATTGGACTTTGTCGGTCGTCACTCCTCCCTACTCTGTTGCTCGTCGCCACGTTTTCAACATGTCAGCAGAGTTCCCCTTTGGGACGGACCTCTCTCAGATCCCTCTAATGCCGAACCCTGATGGCTCTCCTCCCAATTTCATTGACCCTCCATCCCTTAAAGGAGTTACGATTGCTGTGTCGACAATTCTCCTCAGTGCTTCAGCGATAATCGTTCCATTGAGGCTTCAGACAAATCACAAAATCTATAGTAGACTTGCATATGATGACTGTAAGTTTGATCCTTCTTACAGAATGACAGTTCCTAATCAACACAGACTTCTGTATCATAGCCTGGGCACTTGCTATCATTCACGCTGGCCTTGTCATCTCAGGTATGCATGATACAATAAACCCCAAAGCTCATATTAATGAATAAAAGAGACCCCCACGGCCCGGCATACATGGGACATCCCTCTCAGTGCCATTGATGCATCATGGGTTAAAGTAAGTGCATTATGCGATGCTCTGTTCGAAAGACTGACCCGCTGACATTGTATAGCGCACCGCAGTTTTAGGAACTATCTATGGGCCGGCCTTGTGGTTCGCCAAAACTGCTATCTTGACCCTGTATCTACGTCTTTTCAGTGTTGTCAACTGGCTAAGATGGTGCTGCTATATCGGAATCGTCTTTCTCTTTGCTACTTATTGGAGCCTTGTCCCCGTCTCCATCATATACAATTTTCCCCATGGCAATGAGAAATGGGACTTGACCACGACCACTAAGAGTGTGAACTCCCAGGTTGCCTATTTGATTGCTGGCGCGATCAGTGTTATATCTGACATCTATATCTTCATTCTGCCATTCCCGATCTTATTTAAACTACAAACGTCGCTAAGACGGAAAATTGGCTTAAGCATAGTTTTCTCGACTGCGATTATGTGAGTTTTCTTCCAATTGAGCCTTCTGGTAGCCCAATACTGATTTTAATAGCGGGATCATAAGCAGCATCTTTGTCTTCTACTTTCGCATCATCCTATGGGAAAATAAGACTCTAGATCCTTACTGGAACGTATCAGCTTCTTACGTGTTGGTGTAAGTATTTCGCCCTGGCGTTTGAGTCAATTTTTGAACAAGACGCTGACGGGCAGCCTAAAGTATTGTTGAAATGAATGTTGCTATAATTGTCAGCTGCGCACCTGCAGTCGCAGCATCTTGGAAACTCTTATTGCGAGACTCCAGGGTGGTTTCGAATCTTCGATCTGTCTTCAGAAGCACAAGGGGTCTAATACGGCTGCCCTCTCGCCAAGACTCTGGAAAAGTAAGGAATTGAATTTGCACTTAGCTTTCAACTTAACTACACTTCTCTTCATCAGCAACAGTTACCCAGCCAAAAGAAGCGATGGGGTTTAGTGAAGAGGTTCACAAAACCATCGGACGCCCTTTGGTCTATATATACCGCTTTATCGATGTTCGTAGCCGCCAGTGTCTGCCAGTATGTTTCTTATTGGCGAGGGTTTAATAGCCTCATTTTAGACAGTCTTAGATGTAACACTGAGACCTCTAATCCAGCGCCTACAACTCGACGTAGACCTTTCGTACGACATCAAGAAGCAGCTTCCGTATCGTGAGTGTACCCCATCAAATCGGAGTCAATACTTGTTACCGACAGCGATAGCTGGGCTAGACCAGCAACGCCATCTTCCGGTCACTATGAGTATACAGTTATATATAAATTATCAAACATTAGAACATTAATTCCTCTGTCTTATAACTTCGGCAATTATCTCTCCGTAGGTTCCCTATGTGCTCTAATTTGTGCTGAGACTAGGCGGAATGTCATCTTCTCCAGTTCCCCATTTTGTGCTCTCCTTCGGACCAAGTGTAAGTTCAAGGATGTCGCCGTTCAGGAAGAAGTCATGTGTCAAGTAGTTCTTGGTATACTTCCTGCCGTTCAACTTCGCGCTTTGAATGTAGATGTTCTTGAATGAGCCGTCATAATGGACATTCTTGATGGTCGCTGTCTTGCCCGTCACCTGGCTGGTGATTGACACGGACGGGAAAAACGGAGGCGTGATGAAGTAGACGTCTTGGCCCGGGTTGGGGAATATTCCCAACATGGAAAGAGCCGCGAATGAGCCCATGGCTCCCGAATCATCATTGCCAGGAATACCCGCAAGCGAGGTGTTGAACTGGCTTGGGATGTAGTAGTGAATTCGCTCAGCAGACTTTCCAGGCCGGCCTGCATAGTGGTATTGGTAGACGGGGAGGAAGCCCTGTTCATCTCCGACATATAAAAGCCCGCTCTCGTGGAAGAAATCAAGACGGCGAACAAACTCGTCAGGGCCGCCAAGAGTCTTGATAAGGGACGCCATATCTCCTGGCGCAAAAAACGTGTAGAGCCAAGAGCTGCCCTCGTAAGTCTCATGTCCCTGGGGACCGCCGTAACATGAGTCAAAATTGTTGAGTGGCGAACAGAAGTTGGGATCTTGGAAACCGAAGGTGCCGTTCAGGTACTTGGGTTGTAGGAAGCCGGTGAAGTTGGTCTTGACGCCGTTGATTAACGAGGTCTGATCCGACTTGTAAAGGTTTATCCAGTTACCAGCTCTCTTGGAATATTTTTCATAATCTGCTTCCTTTCCTAGCTTCTTCGCCATCAGCGCAATGCAGAAGTCGTTGTACGCGTATTCGACCGTTCGCGAGATACTGCGTGTGTATGTGCCAATGCCGTAAGGGTCGAAATCATCTGCAGGAATATAGCCAAGTCTCTTCCAACTTAAAAGACCGCCTCGGCCTTCATAACCCCAATTCGGACTGAGAAGAGAGTAGATCAGTATAAGTTGCCCACCACGATTAAGGAATGTAGTTGCTTACGGCTCAACTTCTGCATCCTTGATTAATGCTTCGTATCCTGTATCCCAATCAACCCCATCTGTGATGCCCTTGAGATATGATTCGACCAATACTATATCAGCGTTCGAACCACCCTGCGTGTACCCCTTGGACAAAGTCATTCGGCAGTCCGGAAGGTAGCCTTCGTGCTTATAGGTATCAATCAAAGAGCGGATCATAAGAGTTTGCGATTGTGGGTCGACCAATGTGAGGAAGGGGTGAATCGATCGGAAGGAGTCCCAAATGCAGTAGTATGAGTCGTAGTAGGGTTCGTCGCTTTCCCATAGCGGGTTTTCACCCGTGTAATCTTGGGGGCTGATCATTGCTCTGTAGACACCGCTCCAGAAGATGGTCTGTAGGTCATCTATGCTAACGTCGCCCTTTGGCGGGTTGGCCCCGCCGGTTCCGATTTTGATAACACTGAACTTTTCTTTCCACGCTTTCTCTGCCTTTTTGAGAGTATTCTGGAAGTTGAAGTTCGGAATCTCGTCTTCAGCGTTCTTGCAAGCCTTTTCAGGGCTGATGAACGAGAGACCAACCCGGGCGGTCAGCGTGTGACCATTTTTAACTTCATCAAACCAAAGATACTGTGAAACGTGGGGTCAGTAATTGCCAATTTGAGAGCCACGTACGGCATTCCAAAACCATCACAATGTTCCGAGGCATGGTGATTCCCCAACAAGCAGCTAGTGTACTCCTAAAGCCGCCAAACAAGAGGACAAAAGATGGAGCATCACTTACAGTACCCGCTGGGATGGGGGCTCCGTCATCTTCATACATAGTGATGTTCTTGAACTCACTACTGCCACGAGTGTTGACGAATACGCCAGTGTCCCGAATCGACCCTCCCTTGAAGTCTGCACAGTAGTGAAGAGTGTATCTCCCAACGCCGAAAGATGGAAGAAAGGTCCCTGATCCTGTCATCCGGCCAGTTTTCGCGTCTATCCTTGCCTCGCCGCTCTTTCGACTATTTGAAAGATCGATCAAGTCAAGAAATATGAGAGGCTTCAATGGCCCATCGACTTTAGCATTGCCGGTAGCATTGCTGTGCACGGTAAACTTGTACAGGGCTGTATGATTCGATACCGTCATTTCGGCGTTTATGCCAGACTGTAGACCGATCGCGAAGTAACCAGGGCGTGCGGATACGCTACCCTCAACAACACCAACGGTTCTCTGATTCTTTGGGAAGACACAACCGTTTATGTCGTCACCTTTGCATCCCGGAACCACAAACAGGGGGAAGTTAGCCAAGGAAGATGAACCTCCCGTGCCGGAGTCATGCATGTGAGAAAATCCGCTGATAGGCGACCCGTTGGAAGCACTGCAACATTCAGAGTCAGAAATTGCTACCTTCCAGAACGAGACCTGCATGCATTGGGTATTTTGGAATTACAAGAACACTTTCCCTGGCCCAGACCCCCTCTTTTCTTTTTGTTGTTGCGCAACAAGGCACGCCCCTTTTCATGGCAATGACTGGAATGACAAGAGAATTGTGCTGAGAGTAACTTACTATCCACCCTGGTTGTCTACCGTTGCGTCTGCTACGGCTTTGGCCATACCTACAAGCTAGTTAGCTGGATCATTTTCAGCGTGATTATGGCACACCCTCTTTCTAGATTTTAGAGAGTGAGTAGGATACGTACCAAATGGCAGTGTGGCTCCTGCAAACACATGACCTGGACGCAGTTAGAAATCTTCATTCACACACGACGGGCTTAACATACCGCCATTGATAGTGCCAATGAGGGGATCGACGTAGTCATAGCCATTTTTAGAGGGTGCAGCGAGGGCCGGCTGGATAGACGCGGCCACAGTCGAGTACAGAAGCAACGACAGGAAACCCATCTTGTCGCCCTGATAACTGATGCTTTATCTCAACCTTGCGCAAGATACGGCACGTATCAGGTCTTCCCGTTTCAGGGAGAGGGAATAATTGAAAACGGACTCAGGGTGAAAGAGTCCCTTGTGGCTGTAATTAAAGGAACAGAGCCGCACCGTTATACCACGACACCACTGTTGCCGTAGGAGAACGTGTCAAGTCGGGCAATTGGCTGCCTGCAGCTTCTTATATACTCACAGTCGGAACTGCGACGGTGGCTGGCTTCTTGGCTGGTTGTATAAAGCAATCACCCACGGACCAGGTTATGGTGAAGGCTTCTCGTGATCTCATCTACACTAATTAGTGCTCGGCACTTTACTCGGTGCAACCATGCGTACCTCGCCTGAATCTCCAGCGAGAATTGCCTCCCCGAGTTGCGGGGTAACATGGGAGTGAGATGCACGATTCCTCTCCGCCAGCGATCTCGCGTCGAACAAGTGCCCATCCAGGTGCATATATGAAAAGTCGACATGTACAGTAAGCGATGTAATGCTGTAGAAACATGAGCTTGCGATCCTTGGAGAGCTAAAGAGAATCGCTTTGCACATGATATTTTGAAAGGGATATAGATGTCCTTCGTCTGTCTAGATCAGCCAATATACGCCCCCTGATCGAGTTCTTTGTGGTTGAGAACATCAAAAGTTTATTGCAAGGGTTTCTGCGGGGTTTGCTTGTGGAGAAGAATGCCGTGTTCCTGCTTCTCCAACCGAGCTAAAGTTCTGCTAAACCCGGAATGCAACGTCGTCGCGCAGAGAAGCTTACTGAAGAAGGAAGTTAGAAACCAACACCTCTACACTAACATAACATCTACAGGTGGTTGTGCACATGCACGGATTTAACGGGCTCCTCCAGTGGACCTACCTACATACCAGCTATGCCTGATCCGTAAGGTTACCAAGAACGCCGGTACTATATACCCCGTGGGGGGGCTATGGGCGTGCACTACGGGCTGTTGAAGCTACCAACCTACTTAGAGGCAGGGACTGTCATTTTTGCAATGCTCCGATGCAGACTTCTGATTACGATTAAGCACTGAATTTAATTTTGGGTACTACATAACAGTCCCTACTTGGCTAAGGCAAAACCATAATAGCAATGATTGTACATGGTAAATATGTTGCATACTGCCTTCCTTACGGCTTTCTTAAACATTTAGCTCCACGTCTCTCACCGTGCTGACAGCTTATACCACCTATTTTTGAAGTCGCTGACCGTTTGAAACTATACTAAGAAGTGATTGCCTAGCTTTCACGCTTGCGAATGAACTACATGACGGACCGTGACCGGAGCAAGGTAATTAGACAAAATTCCAACGAGTCTGAAGAAACGAAAAAGTAGCCCAAAGCAAGGTACAACACGTATAGCAACAAGCCTCCATTTAGTCTCGAGTAGCGTGGCGTAGTTAGGTTCTGGTGCGAAGCTGGAGGCTGCGGTGTATCTACAATAGGCAATACAAAACACCGAGTCAGGAACCCGGCGCCAACGATCTCTACTTGTACGTATTGAATCAGACGTTCATACTTGTAAGCCGTTACCCCAAAGCACCATTTAGCGTCGTGCGGAGCCTCCTCGGTCCCGTACCCGACGCTGCTCTCTTTCGCATTCGTCTCTCCCTTTTCCTACAAACTAGAATCAACACAACGCCAGCTTATAACGTTTTCAGTTCGCTCTGTGTAGCTATGTAGGTTATCTCTCTCCAACTGAAGTGGCTGCTGCCACTTGACATTCAAATACACCGCATCTGCTGAGCGGCGGCTCCCCGAAGGCTACGCGCCTATTAGGCGAGACACTCCGCATGTTGGGGAAGAGCGAGCTAACCACATGGAGGAGAGGGTGGAGAAGATGAGAGCGAGCGGTCAACTACCCTATGGGGTCAAAATCCAAGCAGAGCAATCCCGATCAGAAAATTGTAGCTTGTGCCGATATAGGTGTAGTGCATATTGTGGGAAATCAAGCCACCGCTAGCGCTGGGCAAGCGACCTATGACATCACAAACTCCATAACTTGGCTATTCCTATATAGACTCAGCAGGTAGGGAATATCCCGACTAAGGGTCCTCAAGCCTCGGAAAATACGATGCTAGAGGTAAAAGAACACGGCGCCCGCTGCCAAGAATGCCGCAGGATCCGGGGTTAATCCCCCGCCAAGCGCTTTTGCCTACTATGTCGCCCGCCGTCTTCTGGTTACAGAACAAGGCCCTACCTATATCGGTGGGTAATCCGACGGTATCGAATAAAAATTTGGCCGAGGTCTCGGTGTGGGGGAGTGTTCTGAGTCGTCTACTAGATATAAATCCTTCAGCTAGACTCGAGATATTTTACATGCTAACTCCCGAGGATCAGGGCGGCGGCTCTTGGCTCGAACTAGAAAATTATGTTCGGGGTTTGTCGTTACCATGAAGTCCCGATGGTAGAAGTTTATGGTAACTCACATAGCATAACTGTGTAACTTACCCGGAGTCCTTCCTATACAGCTGTCAGAGGGCTACATGTGCTCAGGCAAATACTAAATTTTATTTGATATGAATACGAGGTAATCGGCTTACGGGCAATGAAAATCAAGGAACTGGCTTCGACTATAGATTTCCTGGGCTTTATTACATACGCGTAGTGTGGGCTGACTTATTACAAGCTCATATTAAAGAGAGAAGGGGAAAAAAGGGGGATCATATAGCCCCTTCAGAACTGCAACGCTGTCCTGTTACTAAATACGCCGTATATCGTCAAGTCAGATGCTTAACCATATACAGTTTTCTATTTTGAAATGATGATGATTATGTAGCAATGAAGAGCTTTTCCCGTGCCCTTGTTTGAATGCATGTGACAGTGCTTCACATTGTTGTTGCCCAATTGACCAATTATCGCCTATGATGGGCATAATACCATAGGCAGTAAAATTTATGACGGATTGCCATGAAAGCGAGCTCTAAATCAAGATCTTCATAATTAGAATGAGAGCTGTCCCATGCGAAAGAGTGTTATATGAGATGAAGACAGCATATGCTTTACAGCTTGTAGGCTCAGCCACAATCGATGAATAGGCAATGTGTTGGGAATGGCTGACCAGTGTCTTATATGCAAGAGGATGAACTACGACCACGTAGATAAGTTTTTTCCTACTCAGCTTTAAACAAGTAAGAGATTATATGCAGTCTTTTAATATATGTTATAAGAGCTACTGTCTCCGGTATAGGAGATCTTATTATTCATGTAATAAAGTTGCAGAAGGGTAACTAGTGAGCCCCTGGGTGTGTCCCTATTGGAATCTACTATTATACAAGAACTAGAGTTCTCTTTAGCTATTTGGACGGGGTCAGGAATCAATTATATTGAACCCTTACCTTATTGCTACTACCCGGCTTCTACTCTGCTCACCCTATCGCGACTTACCTTTACTCCGAGTGTAATCCGTTTAACTAACTCTTATTTATTAAGAGGGTGCCATCACTCTGGATTAGGTGTTCTTGTACAATAGTAACAGCAAATGGTCAAATTTACAATTTGACTATAATTCCAATTTTGCCAACAGTGTCCCAGTATGGTGCTGCGGGTTCTATTCTGTGACATCGGGAACATATATATCCGCCACATTAGAGATGTACATGCATCTAACTGTCACACAATTTAAATTCAACATATGAAGATAAATGAGGCAGTAGCCATCTATTTAGAACAGGCGGGTAGTCAAGAATAGCATTGAAGTTTCAAGAAGCACAACGAGGAAACAATGTCTGAAGTACTTCAAGATATGGCAGTGTTAAAACCATGTTACAGGACAAGTAATATATTAACACTACATTTGATGTGATGTCTTGCACATATAATTAGAGAAGAATCATCTATTAATCTTAAAAAACAAAAGAAAAGCAAGGCTAGAACTGGAAAGAGGAGCAAGTCTTCTTGTCAGTGAACAAGTAATTTTTGTGAACAGCGTTACAAAATACAAAGGTACCTGTGCTATACTTAGTGATCTTGTCAAAGACAAGAAGAGAACATCATCTCTCTATATTTTTTACTCAATACCTAAGGAACAGAGCTTACATAACGGCTACAACAATCGCACAACAGAAAGCACTCGGTACTGCAGCGATCCAGACGAAGGTACATGTCTGATCTTGAGGTACAACTGGGTAGAACATGAGGAAGTCCACCAGCTTATCTATGGGGCTGCGACCCAGGTTTTCGTAGCACACGTTTCACTATCGGGAGCACACCCTAAACCTATTTCGGCAATCACCCCACTCTAGCCACAGATTGCTCCAATT